>JAJLXM010000036.1:0-61192 GCA_030571275.1 Zygotorulaspora sp. UFMG-CM-Y6047 | reverse complement strand
GAGATGAATAACCTAAAGTTTGGTGTAACAATATTGAACTAAAAGATCCTAAGCCACCATTCGGAATTTGAGCAGTTAACCCCCATATAATATAAATCCAAGTTCGGGGGTCTCTGAAAGCTTCGATCATTTGATATCTCTTGAATTTTTTGGAACCGAATCCTTGTTGGTTAGTTCTTATGCGTTGTATATGATACAAACGTTCTTTTTCACTCAAAAACCAGGCTTTGGATGGATTTTCAGGAATATACAAATAAAATAGAACACCAAAAAGAATTGACATCAGGCCTGTTACTATGAAGAGTATCTTCCAGGATTCTATAGCGTATGATCCCGCATGATGTGCAAGTCCATAAGCGATTGCACCTCCCAAAATACTCCCTAGACCGTTACAAGAGAACCAATACGCTATTCTGGCGAACTGTTCCTCTTTTTTGTACCATTGAGAAGTTAATATAACAAATCCAGGTGTAATACTAGACTCAAAAATTCCGAGAAAGACTCGAGCCGTTATGATTCCAGCTCCATTATGAACACCAGCGTGGCAACACAAAACAATACCCCAAATCACAATGCAGGTGGATAAGGTTTTGACATAAGGAAGTCTTTGTAATAACTGAGAAATAGGAAATTCGCTTCCAAGGTAAGCCAAATAAAAAGCAGTGCCTAACCATGAAAATTCATTGGCAGCTAGACCTAAATCCTTTTGTATTCCCATGACTCCAGCATAGTTATTCGTGACTTTATCCATGTATTGTATGGTGTAGAGAGCCCAAATAATTGGTTGGATATAGATATCAATTTTCCAAAGCAATTTCTTATTGATATCTTCTGTGACAACTAGTTCTGTTGCGTTAAGAGCAAGGTCAAACGCATCATCAACATTACTGCATATTGAGGAACCTGAATTAGTTTCATTCAGTTCAACAAGGTTTGAATCTTTTTCTGGCTTTGCCATTATTCTTTACCAGTATTCTACTATAAACCAGAAAATTTTTGGTTTAACTGAGAGTTAATTGTCAACGTAGACAACACTTCTTATATACATGTCTTCCAAATAAAAAAACACATTTAAAAGTCAGCTGGAGTCTGTCAATGCTCTACTTGCGAGGTTTCTGTTCCGAATAGATACGAAGCAAGCTATCTACAGATTAATCAGGTGATGAGACCAAGATTATCTTGATATCTCTGCAGGAGTCTTGGCGACAGCACTGTGTCCCTCATTTTTAATAGTAACCATACGAACCCTAAAGAAAAAAAATAGTGCGCTGTAGAATAAAATATGTGACCGAGAATGTTAACACCAGGAACAAGGAGACACGGACCCTGAATTCAAGCTTGTAAATGACAAATTTCTTATTTCCACAGTTGTTGGCTGGAGGATACACAATTTTTGATGTTCGCCACAGCGGTCGCACTTCAGTCCGAAAAAATATATCATGCTATTTACATCTTATTTTGTTTGATGAAAAAAAGACATTGAAATTGAACTTTGGATTCACACATTGTTGGAACTGGTACTGTAAATGAAATATAGATAAAACAGACCGAATAATCAAGCGTATGCTATGATAGACAAGTAATTAGAATGAAATTGAGCCTTAACAAAAGTATTTTCGATGTGGAAAGAGATCGACTGCTTTTTGTTGCGAGACAATTACATAATGGAATCTTGCTACGATGTGTTCTGTCATAAGGCACCAAAAGCTTGTACTACTAAATTACTGAGATCAAACTGATAGTGTGATCACAATTGAGATGGCGACACTACAAGAGTGAAAAATCTTCACTGGCAGTGGTGTGGTATAACTCAATAGGTGTTGAAATGCGACCTATAAATATGGTCCTTCTTGGGAACATTTATCCAACTTGATCTACATTATTCTTTAATTTGCTCTTAGAAAGAGGAGGATTTTTTACAGAATATCTAATTCTTTATCATCTGGTATCCACTTTCAATATATCAATGTATGATATCAACAATTCTGGTAATTCATCGTAATATACTTATTTTTAATACACATAACTTAATTGCAACAATATCTTAGTACTATGCTGGCCAAAGTTCAATATCTACATATTCATCAAGTCTGTAACTCATTTTAATGACATCATTGTATACCTCCCTTAATCTTAATATTCTCGATGTTTAGTAATTTAAGCAATTCAAATAATTATACAAACCGGGAACATCATTAATATGATTCAGCGTAATGTTTTTAATTTATCCAATCATAAACCATTCACTGCATCTTCAAGACACTTATGATTTATTATCTAACCATCTGCTCCCCAAAATGCGGAAATATCTAAAAATATCATCAAACCATGCATAGTATTGTGAAAAACACTTAACTCAAAAATTTTCAGCAGCTTTTCGATTCGTTTGGCTTTGGACCACTGATATGAACCTTATGCAAGTTCTCCTGTTTCACCTTGGGGGCATTCCAGTTTTGTCTTTTAGTTATTCATCATACTCAATTAATTCTAAAAAGATATTTCTCAGATAATAAACTGTCTTACTGGTTATTATGCTATTGTCAGGTCATAATGGCGATTACAAAAGACACATGCTATTTTATACTGCTACCTTCTATCTGTGAATCTGACTGTCAATCGGTTGTTCATTACATGAGCCATTTCTTCGTAAGATTTCAAGGTTGCAATGTTTTGACCATAAGTTAAGTTTAAATTGATTTCTTTAGAGTGGTAGTCCCTTTTACTACCAATTTCATTTGATCATTTTGATCCTAATATTTGTTTGATTGATTGCGACCCTCCCACGCAATATGACTGCGTGTCTTGCTTCACGTTGCTATGAGAAAACTTTCTAACAAAATATAAGCACTTCATAGAGTCGGCTGCATAATTCAAACACATTCTGAAAACAATGCATTAAATCGAATGAGGTGAACTATGTCAGCGACCTAAATTATTATATGTCTTTGAGAAAAGAAAAAAAATAATAAGTAGAGGGTGGAATTGTAATCTGACTGTTTCAGTAAACCCATGATATGACAATCATAATTTTTGCAAAAGTAACAATAAAATCACTCCAATCATACCATACCATATATCTGAAAAATAAAAATCTTGGACGCTTAGTGGAGCGGTCGCTTTTAATATACTTTTCTAACAATCTATTGATCTGAGTCACGATGACTTTATGCGGAATTAGTAAGTAAGATTTGAGAAAAATTATATATTATGAATTGATATGATGAGTTATTAGACAGCAACATAAATAAAGAAGTGGTAAAGTGCCCTAACATATGTTATTTTCCAGGATGCATGAAAGATGCCCTTTAATGGATCAAAAAAAAAAAAAAAACGGTGTGTCTAAGCTTGTGATAATTGTGGAGCGAGAAAGATCAATTGCTACAACAGTGGGAATTTCTCAAAAAAGTACTACAGGTGCATGACTTGTGATTACACGTGTACCTTTTCTCCTAAGACGTCTCAATTGAAAAAAATCCATTGCTAAATTTGAGAATCTTATAATTTCGTCTTTTCAGAACACACTTCACTACTCTAAAGCCAAGGATAGCCACCCAGCTAACATTTCAACCTGAAGTACCAGTGGTAGTTTGTTTCATGCGAATGCAACCAGCTGCATGAAAATTTTCATACCAGAGAAAAAATTTCTGGCAGAAGTATCTGATATATTCTTCAAGAATCAATACCAGGGAATTTTCCCTTTCATTCATAAACCCACATTTGATGCGTTTCTAAAATTGGTTAGATTTGATCCAGACGCATACCTTTAAGGATATAATAATAGCAAAAAGCGTATAGCTTATAAGTACTCTTCACATCTGTAGTACCCTGACCGTTGATATTACTGGAAAATCTGGCTCTTAGTGCAAGTGTAGACCATGTAATCGTGGAAAGATATGGCCAATTCGATGATTCTCAGGATCCACAAACTTTCTGGTCATTAATTTCGGGTAAGACGATATCTGAGCTTAATAAAAACCCTGATGGAACTATTGATCCTAAAACGAAGGCCACTTTGAATGCTTCGAATTATTTTGCATGGCACGTAAGAAATTTAATGAAAGACGTCTTTGATATTACAACAATACAGTGCGTGCAGGCGCTTACTATGCTAAGTAGTCATGAAGGAAGTGAGATCGATTCCGCGCGTAACTTTTTCGTTTATTAGGATTGGCATCAATAATGGCACTGGTTTTAGGAATGGGTTTTAAGAATGGGTTTTAAGAATGTGTTCTCCTAACGGGATTTGCTACCATGACACACATGAAAATTCAAAAATGTCAGAATGGGATTTAAATTATTCGAGAGACGACCTCTCTGAAGAAAGCGTGGCATTAATAATTTTGGAAGCGAAACGAAGAACATTATGGTCTGTTTAAATAATGGACAGATGCATTTCGAGTTGTGAAAACAGGTCCTCTGCAATAAGAATATTGTGGTCCATGGGTAGAGTCTTCGCAGTTTTCTAAACTATCTAGAAGGGTCAATATGCTTGAGAAAAGTTTGCTACCGCTACTTCGTTATAGTATCTCCAATACGCATGCACATATAGCAGAAAATAATGCAGGATCGTTCGGCTACCTCCATTGCCTATTGTTCATATCAAGGATTTTTTAAACAGGTAATACTCTTATTCAAATCCTGAAGCTATTCCAGATGGATGGTGGCAGGGATTTACTGACAAGTTGTTCACTACTATTAAGAACTCAACTGAACTGTTTGAAACTTTGACCTCTGTAAATCTTATGATAATTGCGCCTTTTAGAGGTCTCGAAATATTCACCAACGCAGGTACAAGCCTTTACATAAAAACTTTTCCTAAAAACTTCTTTAAATTTACTATCCTACTAACTCTTTGGATGCTCACCTTCCGAATAATATCATTGATTTTAAATAATAATTAACGGAATTGGCACTTCGCATTCTATGGCTATTTCCGAAATGGGGTAATGTATGGTCTCTATGTAACTTATGGAGAGAGTGGACATTAAAAATGCAAACAATATTCTAAAAACTTGGAAATTTTATTGAAGACAATTCAATTAACAAGCGCTTTTGAAGATTAGCTTTTCAAGATTAGCTCTTCAAGATTATGGTCAAAATGAAATAACCGAAGACAATAGCCAAAGACAAGCATCTGGAGAAATTAAGAAGACAATATTAGTGTAAAACTTGTCCACAAATGAGGCGGACTCACACAATACGTCCTTGTCGATGTACCTTGCGAAAAGAATTTCCAAATGATCAAGCCCGTATCGAGGCAGATCAAACGCTGCATCGCCTATACGCAGTAAATATGAATATATGCCATAACTTGATGTCAAAGATCTCTTAGACTTTAATTTTCTGAAAAATGCAAATATGAGCACCCTTTTGCTAGTTGGTATGACGTTATCAACCTTGCAAATATTATTGAGTCTAATATCTGATGCTTTGTTTATTACTCTTCTTACCTTTATAATGATTTAAAATTTGATACATGCTTGAATGCAATCTTAGTAATAAAACTTTGTGAATTACCAATGAAATACCTCGTTTTTCATTTCAATATCTGTATACCGCATGTAATTGGATAATAGAAAAAGAAGTATGTGGATTTACAAGTGCCTCAGTAGTACACCGATTTCTCCATTATTTTGAAATAGTCATAAAATAAATCCATATAATGATGCATCACCCTTGAAAATTGATATGCGAATTCTTATGGTTGAGAATATTACATAAAACAATCTTACTTACCATAATAAAAAAAATTCCTGACGCTAGGTAACTCTATTCTAACCCATAGAATAAAAAAAGTAAACAAGCAAATAAAATTGCGTAACACAGATAATAGCCCTTAAAAATCATTTGATGGCTAAATCGGTAATTTGAAACAAAATAAGCTCCCCTATTTTGTCATACTCGTTAATATCGAGTATGAAGTGCTGACAGGGAGATTATAATTTTTCCTTAGGCTCTGAAAAGAGCTATTTAATGCTCATAAAGCATCTCGTACAGGTCTTACTATTCCGTTTATGTTTTTTTTTGCTTGTTTCTCCATGTATAATATAATTTAGTGAAAAATGTGGAAAGGATTAGGAAAGGAATAATTTCCAAAATTATTTTATTACCATTAAGATAGTATGGCTTGTCTGAATCTCCAAAAATGTTGGTGGCAATGATGTTAGCTATTTGATAACACATATTGTAGAGAGCTGTTCCTAGAGCGCGTGAGCGAACGGAATTAGAGATATGAGAAACCCAGCTTGCTAAAATGGCATGCGAATGCGGCATCCCAATAATTCCAATAAGAAGGACATATACTATCCAGTTATTTACAGATGTTGGAAGTGCCACGAGGGAAATAGTAAAGGGTAGTATGAACCAATTAGCCAGACCAACGCAAAGTGCTCTTTCATTCAATTTGTGTGAAATAAATACTACTGCCGGCAAATTAACGAAAATAAGAACTGACCTGGTCTTGCTAAAAAATTGGAAAGAAAGGTTGAGTACGCCATATCTTTTAAAAAACAATGACAAATAAGAAGTTGCTGGTAAAAAAGTAATAAACGCCATGATACCTTGAATAAATAATGGCCATAAATCATATTCCGTTAGGGTATACAGTATTTCTTTCAGGGTAACAGGTCGCCTGTTATTCATATCACCTTTGGCTGGATCATCTCTCAGTTTTCTTTTGACCATAATCATTTCTTCACGTTCGGTGAAGTACCATTTTTCTTTTCAAAAAGCTGACTGTCCTGTTTGTGTAGGACCTTGATGCATTAAATAAAATGAAACCAGATGAATGGCCAGTGAGAGAAACCCCTCTATGATGAACAAATATTGCCCGCCTGCTAGATCATTAATACCTCTTATCTCTATAATTCCAGAAGCTTAAAGAGAGCCTAAAATCTGGAATAGAGGAATGGCGGTCCAAAATGCATCTAACTTCCACGTAAGTTCCGATCCGGTATAATTTTAGGATAGATAAAGAATGTTGTAGGAATTAAAATCACTGTGTAGAACTCCTAATAAACATCCTTTCCCAATAAATTGTTTACGGTTATTCAATCCGGCAAAACTAATGCAAACAATGCTCCAAAAGGTAATTTGGAAACAGATAACCCTTTCTATTTTAAAACAATTGAAAAGTATATTCCCTGGTAGTTCAGCAGCTAAAAAGCTGAAGAGGTACACTGTTTGACCCAAATTGTAATCGTTAATTGTCATTTTCACATCATTCACAAAGTTATCGGATACGGTGGCTCTGGTAATATTCCGTCTAATGAGATCGAGGGAGAAGAACCGTAAGAAAACCCACAAGAAGATTTTAACAACTGTTTTCCTTACTATTTGTTTCTCTTCTTTTGCTGTTCGTGTGAACTCAGAATTAAATTTATCAGCTCCTTCGTAGCCCTTTTATTCATATATTTCTCTATAACGCTCAGCTTTCTCAAAATGGTAAAATGGATTGACCTGTAAACTTTCTGAGTCCAAATCTGCACTTCCTTTGGAATATATTACACCACTCTCCGTTTTTTCTTCTGTATTTTTTTTCAAGCATCATCGTCATATACTTTCGCTGATTTCTGTATATTAAGCATTCTTTGAATCATAGCCAACCCAACCATGTTTTTAAGAAGTTTTAAGGATATTTTTATGTACAGCTTTATCACTCCCTCAAACCTCTAGCGTAAAAACAACATAGTTTATTGACTTCCAAAAGTATAGCAAATACATCAAGCTCTATTCAGCCATAGAGGTTTGACTTTTGAGTTGCTTTTGAATTGTCAAACAAAAAAAGTACACTGCTCTCAAGCTATTGAACAAATTTCATTCAAGCTGAAATATCGCTCGTGATGTAACAATTGATTCAACACAGTTCACATGCCTCTACAATTGGAGTATTGTACTATTCCTGAAACATCGCGAAGACAACTGGCTATAAGATGAAATTTTCACCCTTAATCCCAAAAAATCATGTGAAGCGAAGAAGAGGGTTTATTAGATCAAACATATTGAGGTTCAATTCTTTTCTTTATTAATTATTGGTTTGTAATCGGTTCTGATTCAGTTTACAGTCCCAGTTCGCTGCGCCGTTCGGTTCGCAATATGGTTCACAACTTTGAATGAATCGCATAAAATGGGCCCTATTACTAAGTATTGCAAATTGTCTTCCAAGTCAAAGTAAGGAAACAATATGAAAAAAAATCTTTTCGAAGTGTGGAGACATTGACTCAAATCAATAAAGCTAAGAATGTCTAGTCCCTAGCATGTCAAATGGCATTTCACTTTTTTGACACTTAAATAAGCAACTATAACTGATGCCTAAGGAATGAAACATCAGTTTAAGAATCTCAAAATCACAACCTTTAATCGGGACAATCAATATGTATTGGATTCATTTATTAACTCCTGTTGTCCTTGACTGAATGGTGTTTGGTGCTTGGCAATTCAAGACTAGGCCCAATCTTTCGCTCCACGTTTGAATATTACTATACCAGCCAATAATACTTCCTCCGGGTACCTCTTTGTATTTATGGATTGTTCTAGAAATTATCACTCGTCAAGATTGAACATCGGTAAAAGATCGACTCCATTCATATAAATAAGTTCCTGGATCGTTTGGGTATAAACACAGTTCGTTTCATAAGTGAGCGTATTTGCTAGTTCATCATTCAAACTTAATTCAGATGAGCCATGATTCTTTTCTATTTGCTCTCTTTTCTCTAATCCTAGTTTTATTAATCCTCTATTGAATTTTTCAAGTGCTAACATGAAATTGAGTGTTTTGGACCTCTTTAAGATTGAACCTAATTCTTGATACGACGGATCACGGAGAGTGTCAAATATAGAACAAAATTTGTCGAATACCCCTTTGAATGAAAAGAGTGTGTCTAAAGGAACATTCAAATCACCAAGATCTAGGTTAAAGAGACTAGCATCCGTAGAAAGCAAAAGTCCGTCTTCAAAAAGCGTAATTTTATAAAAAAACAGACCGTATAGTTCCATAAGAGCCCTAATAGGTAAATAATTAAACAACAAAATGCTCAAGTTTAGGTAAAAAGGTAAATATGAGGACGGCCCTAATAACACAGATGGATTTTCCCTTTTATCCAAGTGGTAGCAACGTAACAATGTAGCGACTGTTACAGAGGATGAAATCATCACAAACTTGATAAAGCCATTTTTAGTCTGCATATCGACTTGTACATCAATTACTCTGCTTATATTGTAAATGTTCACTACCATTGAAAGCAAGGGAGAAAGAATAAGTATATCATACAGTTTTGACTCGCTTAGCATTTCGAAATTTGTATAGGTAGTAATAGGATCGAATGTTAACTCCAAGAAATTAGTCAATTCTCTTATTAACTGCTGAAGATTTGGATCTTCATTTCTATTATACAAAGTTTTCATTATTTTCCGACCTATGTGAAGGAATCCTTTCAGCATATTTATGCTATCCTCATCAGCTCCGTTTGGAGCTGCTTCGTCTAGTTTTGATGTCTCGATGTACAATGGTTTACCAATATTGAATGAAACATTTAGATCATAAAAAAGACACCAGTACCATATATTTCGTAACATTTCATGTGAACCTCTTGATGCGGAAGTACCTTGCCCTTCAGATATTCTCTCTTCTAATCCTAATAGACGGCATGTGTTGCATAAGTTAGACACCAAAGAAGCTAAATGTGAAGAGCCTGGACCACCTTGACCGTAGTAGATTTTGAGAATACAGAACAGGAGCAGATATTGTGCTCTTCCCACGACTAAAAACTCAGAACCATTAAGACCACACAGAATTGTTAATATCTGTGTAACCGACAAAAATTTGAGGACTTTGTAATTATTAAAGCTAAGAATGAGGAGAATAATTCCTAGGTCGTAACATTTTGAATTTCGTTCAGATATCATTTTTAATATCAGAGAAGAAACATTTCCAATTGTAAAGCTAGCATTAGTTGTGAAAAAAAGTTCGAGCGTTTCAAATATCCGTTTTCTGTGTATGAAGTGGAAAAATTGATGCAATTGAGTTCCAAAAAAGTTAATCAGACAGGCCTTGACCGGTTCCAGTGAGCTTGTTTCAGGAGAAAGAAATTCAAAGTCTATCTTCTGAAAAATATCATCGCTATTGGTCGCATAATTTCCACCGGTAGCCCTGGCTTCTTCTTCATAAAAGTGAATCTCCTTTTCTATGTTTTTCCATAAAGATTCATATTCGCTTTTAAATCGATTTCCTCTGACTTGGAAGACCACAGGAATAGCTGTCAGTCCATGACATACCACTTCGGTATCTTCAAGAGTAGCGCCATCATACTGTAATAGTCTATTTTTAGTCGTATAATCTTTTTCTGAGCTTTTAATGGTTCTGATTGAGTCGCAATCACCATGCCTGTTAGGTTTTTGTATTTCTGGTGCTCTTTGTGCCCGAGCTTGTGAAAGCTCCTTCTCTAGATCGTTGATTCTTTTCATTAGGAGAACATTAGGTTGGTTACTGTATAGTTCGTCACAAGTGGGTTGGAATCCCCCCGAATCTGTATATATACATCCTGCAGGGTTTTTATTGCAGCATGTCCCACAAACAGGCTTCTTTTTATCACATTTAATCTTTCGCAATCTACAAGGTATACATGATTTTACAACTCGCCGCCTTTTGCGTATGTTACAAACTGAAGAATCACAAGTATTCATACTTTTCTTCTTAGAAGACATCTGTTTGTCAGTTAATGGAGAATGGTCTGCTTTCAGCATATTGATTATCAAATACAAAACTGCTTGAGAAATCCTTCATTATACCTGCTTTTTACTCTCACATCACGTGTGACAATCCATAAAATGAACGAAAAGATAACTATGTGAATCCAAAATTAGGGATGTCTCTGGACTACATACATGAATAAACCAATATATAAAAACAAAACAAAAAGTTAGTCTGAGAATAGTAAGAGATCAGCTAAAGAAATTAGAATGTTCTTTCCACCTTATGGTGTCTTAATTCATGACTTGATAGGCACTAGGTCTTTACGACGAGAAATAATAAAGTGAAATAGCAATCAAATATCCTACTGATACTGAAAATTTTCATTTTCTTAATAGCTATATATCATATGCTAGGTCAAGTAAATTTGCGTCATGAAACTTTCTTTTTCAATTACAATCCATGGTGATCGTCATTAATTTGAACTTTCAATCGAAGCACTTTTAAGTTCAAGTTATGGTAGTGCTTGGCATCTGTATCATATACTGATGTATCCATGTTGTTTTTCTTCGAAATGAACACAGAATTAGTTCTTTTTGCATGACCAAATTGAACTATGAGTACGCCTTATATTTTTGGACAATGTCAGTGGTCCGTATAGGACCGCTATGTTGTCATATTTGTCTTGTACCCTTCCTTAGCTTTAAGGATATGAAAAGCGTAAAAGGGTTTTTATGAAATTCTCACTTGAAATTTTGTAGTTGAAAGCACTGATTTTTTTGAACGTAGACATCAGCATCTTTTGGAGTTTAAATTCTGATTTAGTTTAAGATACCTAATGATTATAATTTGAATATTTGTGTATGTATTAGGTCATTCGTTATTCGTTTTCGAAATGAAAATTATTGATGTATTACGCCAGATATTTCAATTTTTATTAGGAGAAAGACCCAATCCAATTAAAATTCCTATTCATAGTAATGTATAAGCATACTCACGACTTTAGTTTCTTTCAACTATCTTGGAGGTCTTCAGAAAGATTTGTTAGGGAAAAATAAATCAATATATGTGGAGATCCAAAGTTTGAGTAACCCAGAAAGAAGAAGCGAAGTAATCTCGAAAAAAATCTATGTTGAATTCAAGATTAATGCCTTATTTAGAGGCTTATGAGGACAATCTCACAGTTTAAAGAAATGTAAAGAGCTTTTGACTTAAAGGTTATTTATTCAGGAAATCCTTTTTTTCCTCTTTTCTCACGTCTATTAATGAGGAGAGTTTTGCTTTTCGAGATCAAATAGTGAATTAGAATGATTCCTAATGCACACAAACCGGAGACTAGAGAGTATGTACCTCCAATAGTCAAACTGGTGTTCATGCTGCTCAAACATGAAAGAAATATAGCACTCATACCACACCTGAAAAAATTGTTCAAAGATGCAGCTGATCCAGACTTTTCAGGATACAAATCAATAAGCATCGTGACAGCGCCAGTCAACGGATACATGACAGCTAATGATAGTATGAAAATTGCAATTAGAACAGGAGCTACATTGGTTTGTTGGTCAATACACCATCCAAACACTAAATTTCCAACAATTACTAATGAAGCAGGAATTATGAAAAACCCTAATCTGGCTTTTATGATATTGAAAGGCGGAATAGATTGCTGGTCTGTATGGACTAATGCCATTGTTTTATCGTAATATTCTTTCTGTCTTTGGTAAATCATGTTCAACAGTATTCCAGATGAAAGGGTAGATATTATTGTTGCAACACCTGGTGAAAAGAAACATAAGCCTACTTGTAACGTAGAATAATGATAGTATTTAGATAAAGAGGTGGTAAGAGTTGCTTGACTCATATTCCAAGTCGAAAACAAAATAGATGTTGGTAGCAACGCCATTGAAACCTCGGGAACCAAAATGAGCTGAAAAGGTTCCAGAGGGTTGAAATTTTTTTTTTCCTTGATCTCCAATAAGTTATTATCGTGAGACAGACGAGAGGTACCTAAATATATCAAAAATGGTGACCAGTGTAAAATGCTAATGGGACGAACACTCAAGTTTCCAACAAAGGTTCTTCTTGTTTCAGGGAGTAAAATTAAGACTAGAAAAAGCGTAAATCCATCAAACGCGGCACTAAACCAAAAAATAGCTTTCCAGCTCCACTTACTATTAACAAGGGACCCTAGGAAAGGAGCCATCGCCGTACCTATCAAAGTGAAACCATTCACGATACCAGAAATTCCGGCCCTGTCCTTCTTTGTTGTGATATCACCAACAGCTGACATACTGATACTTATTGCAGGCGATACACAAGCTGCCAATAAGATTCTAAGAAATATCATGACCCAATATTTACTTGTTACTGCCAAGCCAATATTCGTTGCAATACCACCAATCAACCCCAAAAGTATAACGGGTCTCCTACCATACCTATCTCCTGCACTGGCAAAAAAAATCGGTGCCAATGCTTGAATAACAAGATATGCCGTTACTGTCAAGTTAGCCTTTTCCTCGGAAACATGAAATGCTTTTTCAAGATCAGGTAACGCTATCCAATAAATAGGCATGGTTATGGAAGAGGAGCAACCGACCAAAGATAATATCCCTGCTATAAAGTATCTTTCTCTCCTTGTCAAAATTGTATGTGGCACCGCTCCCTGTGAATCATTTTTTGTAGAATCATTCTTCAGATATATGTCTGATTTATGATTATGAGGAGATGGGATAGTTGACATTTCGAAAATCTAGATATATTTATCAGCAAAACTATGCTTATTGTTCTCAATCAAAGAGAGTGGGTGGGCATGAGGCCTGAAACTTTCACTCTTTCAAGCTTTTTATAAATACATTAAAAAGGTACAGTTCATGTCGCATATTCTTCTTGGGATTGACCATTATTGGTTTCCTGTACGCATGATTTTGAATAATATCAGTAGGATGGCCAATATGCTTCTTAAACTTTCACCCACAGCTAGAATATCATCATCAAACTTGTTACTGAGAGTTCGGATTTACTCGGAGAATTGATTTTCAGGAATTGTCAAGGTATTTTTTTGCTAGTACGTACACAGAAAGAAAAATGTCCTAACTCGGTCATTTAAAAACCATGAAAGACAAGATATTAAGCCTACTGTTTACTACATCAAGACGGTCAAGTGAAAATATCAAACAGTTTTAATTTCAATTTTTAAACGAAGTAGGTCTTTTTTGTCTACTTAACAGAATATGTTCTCAAATCCTAATTTCATTTTTTAAATCTTAATGACAATCTTTGAAGGACAATCAGAAAAGCTATGTTTAATTGATGTCCCAAAATAAGGATACTATTTCTATGACTTGTGCTTTCAAACAGGCCCATGAGATACCACTGTCAGACTTTGAATTATACAAAAAGTACTAATTGAGAACATTTAAAATAAGAACAGAAAGTCAAGCATTAAATAGATTTTTATCAAATGAGGAAAACAAAATAGTGAAGCTAATGACAACCATTTACGAGAAAAAGACTTAGTCAATATGCGATGCCCTATAAACCGCTTTTTTTATAATCTTATTTTGTTGAAAATTCATATTCGTTCCGAACCACTGTCATAAAAAATGCTGACAATAATATAAAATTTATGCCACAATACATCTGGATCCATATATTAGTGTTCATTACAAGGTCGTATCAATTTTAATAAGACTCAATACAGTTTGTGGCAGGGTCTTCAACCAAGACTTTGTATTTTTTTCATATCTATTATCATAACATATGATAAAAAACAAAGTGAAAAAAGAGTATTTCAATATTTCACTAAAATGGCTTAAAGCTCATTTAATAACTTAGGTTATGTTTTTGTGCATTAGTTTAACTGTAATAGGGATTTTAGGCACTTGAACAAGGATGAAATTTTCGTGACCCAGATCTTTTGGTTGTATACTATTAGTATGCAACTGATATCAGAATAGGATTTTCAAATTAATGGAAGTTACACATCAAGACACAAAGAATTTCAACATTGGTTTGCAATTCCAGGGTGATTCGTTGAAAAGAACACAAATTCTGGCACTACAATTGACAAAGAAACAAACTAATAAATAGGTAAAACTTCAATTTTGACTGGTACATGGATTTTTTTTCTTAGTAGTGTTTATAGCTTTCAGGTTGGTTTACTTAAAATAACGTTGCTGATTTGTTACACAAATGATAATCATTTTTAATTTAGTTGTTTGACAAATGATTAAGATTTTACAGCATTGTATCGGGTAAATAGAGGGGGGAGTGGGGGGCTAGGCTGCCTTATAAAAACCTGAATATGGAAATTTTTTTAAGTGTTGTAGTCTCCATTTTTCTAAGGCTCTGTTCTCTCAAAGATTTTGTTTATTTAGACAGCTGTCCGACAGAATTCATAGAATTACCGTTCATAAAACTTTATTGATCAATAGAATTCAAAGATAACTTAGGAACATATAACTCACACTACTCAGTTTTCATATCAAGTATGTAATAAAATTATATGCGCAAACTGTTTTCTCTCTCAGTGACATATATTGACTAAATCGAATTAAAAAATATTCTCAAGTGTTTTATTGCTATAGCAGATATCATACCAAAAATGACTAAATCTAGGAAAGTGCTATTTTTCAGAACAGTTGAACAAAGTATGCAGAAAAATGAAGTGCTTAAAGTAACCTCAGAAGCATTGATATCAATGGAGTGGAATAAGATACTTATTAGATCTAACTCTGAGCTCAATGGCTTTTTTTCTTGTTATCCTGCAGATATTCCGGGGTAAAAAAATGACATACAGATAAATCTAAAGATAAATAGCAAGATCTGGAAGAAGAATGATTGGTTTTATAACCAATTTAAAATCAATTTCAAATCTATTTCGGAGTCGGGTTAACACGAGAGTCAGGTTATCTGTATACACCCTCAATGCTTACAAAACTGTTTGCAATATTATTTATGGATCGTAATATATGTTTGAAGAAAGTCGAGGTATTAATATATTTATCCAAACTAAAAAGGCTCAGGAATTTGAGATTTTCATGAGTTTATTTCTTCGAAAGTATTTTTTGACGCATATTACTCTTGATTTGGCGTTGAATAAGTTGTGGGATTTTTCAAAATCAAAAAAAGTTTTAAGATTGCTACAGATTACCACAGATTATTAAGCTAATTGACCAGACAGGTCCTAAATCTATAATAATATTAACTCTTATACCTTGATGGTATAATCAGAAGACAGATGAATGCAATCTAGCACCCGCTAATGAAAGTTATATAACTATAGTTTATGTCAAATTCAATAAAATTTAAAAGGCATTCAAAATTATTCTCACAACACAAATTAAGCTATCTTATGATACTGACTTCACAATCATTTGCTTACTGAAGCTAAAGGTATTCGACACTTACCTACCGATCTAGTTAATTTTCTTCTTGATAAAAGCTTTCTTTTTTTATTATTTTCAGGTTCCCAAGGTCTCGAAAATAAAATATGGAAAAATCATAGGTTGTATTCGAAAACCAAGATATGGAATTATAGACACATGTTGGAGATATAAGATAACAGGGTATTTTAGCTCCTTAAAGAGGTATTATAATATAAAAACTGTACACTACAGTCTAGTTTACTATTATTGATTTATCTCAATGCATTAAATCAAATTGATGGCATATATATAGGATTTAAAAAGTTGTAGTACCGTGTTATGATGCATAAGACATCTTGGTAATAATAGAGGTTTTACTAACGTACAATTCGACGATGGTGACATTCCATTGTGGTGAGGATTATTGAAATGTTTATTATTGTCGTAACAACTTTAATAACCAATAATAGGCATTGAATGAAGATATTTCACATTTTCTACTTGATCAATCATAAACTTTGCAATATCTTCACGCCCTGTAAACATGCTAACTCTAGTATCTCCAAAACTAACTCTCACAAAACCCTTATATAAGTTGTCTTTTAAACCAAGATATCTTACGATTGTCCAATTGGTATCGGATTTCTTGATTAGATTGGCTATTTCGATCACCTCTTTCTTTTGCTGTCTGTAAAAGATCCCGGCCCCGATCCCAGGAAGTGTGGTTATCATTGACCATTGATCTTTTTCAAATTTTGCGCTGGGGGTAGCCCAACATACTAGCCGTTTGACTTCACATCGTTCCATAGCTTTCAATAAAACCTTGCATCCTTCTAAAGTGGGCATCCCTTTGTAATTTGTCATAGGAATTCCCACGCACCATACAACTGCTTCACATCCCTTTATAGTTGCAACCATACTCTCCAGATCATTTACTTCGCCTTGAATGATATGCAACTGATCATCTGTACTTGATAGACCTGAAGTATTGCGAGCGTAAGCATTGACCTCATAACCTCTCTGTAATGCATGCTTAACCGCTAATCTCCCTATCGCACCTGCAGCCCCAAATATTGCAATTTTCATGTTTATTGCTACTTTCGACTATTTACTTTAATCCTAGCTGATATAAACGCAACAGCTAACAAAGATGTTGTATTTACCAAAGCATTTCAGTTGTTTGACACTTGGAATTTTTCTTGTCTTTAGCTTATTCTTCTTATAGGTATTCAATCTCTGGTGAGAAAAAGTGTCTTGAATACCGTTAAATCATCACTTTTAATGAACATGTTCATCAGATTACTTGGTAGGCAGAAAATATGCTAAAAGAAGGAATAAGAAACATGACCTAGTCATACAGCACATATATTGACTTGGTTGAAGAATAGATAATGTCGATCAACCCCTGCATCGATAGAAGTTTACGGGTATAGTGGATTAGTAGAGTAAATACTGCTAAGAATACAAGGTACTAATAATCAGTAAGCATGCATAAAAAAGCACTGTTAAAAAAAAAATGACCAAAATTTCAGACGATTTTAGTTGATAAGATAATGTACAGCAAAGGTTAAGATATTCAGATATTCCTTTTCTCGTTAACAAGTAGCACGAATGTTGCCACGACTAACTTAAATATTTTAAATAAGGCTTAAATATACTGAGCTTCAGTCTAGTCACTATGTAAAGTATGTGCTGGAGAAATCTTTTTATTCTCCCTTCATAACTACGAACTACACAACTTTTATCGAGCAGTTCAAAATCTGGAAACATTTTTGACGTTGAACAATTTCCTCACACTAGAAGTTAGGACGGTGAGCGACTTGAGCCATGATTTCGATATTGATTGAAGATAAGAATATGCAGAATTGATAGCTAATCATGAACAGCCATAAACAAATTGGGTTTTTTATCATTACCTATCGGAGCTAGAACATGTAACACGGCGTAGCTTCTCTAGGTTAGAACATTCATACCTTGTACCCTCTTATGATTTCGATTAGTTCAAATTCATTGGGAAACTAGATCGCTGATGAAAGACATTTTGATAAAATTTTGTCTTTGCCTGTTGGAAAAGGGTCTTTTTTTGGTAGCCCGCGAAATTGTGTGCTTTTCCTAGTCGGTATATTGGATTGCATACTTTAAACCATTGGCAATTGATACAGAAAAGTGTCCTATCGATCTTGATTGTCGTAGATAAGGATGATAAATAAAATACAGTTAGATAAGAGATTTAGGAGGTTTGAATATTACCTATAAATAGTTGCCCAAAGAAAAATGGTTAAATTGTCTTTCCACAAGCTTTAATAATTCAATTTATCGCATATGATATATTATATTCATAATAAATAACTCAAGAGATTCATAGTTGACATTAATAACATTATGAGTGGATATTAGAACAATAAGGTTTAAATATTTTAAACTAGCCACATTATTTTTAGGCACAGATAAAAGAAAACCATAAGTCCAAATAAGTTGAGATCTTGTGAGATGAGCCGTTATTTAAGCTGGAAAGCATGCTTCTTAAGTATACCTAAAACCTACAGATGAATTTTTCATTCCTTTGGTATCATTATTTCAATTATTGTCGATGGATTGGTTTATTTCCACTGATTACATTATTCTGGCACCAATAATATCTTGTGATGACAGAATATACTACAATAAGACCCCTGTGCTGTAATCGTCTGACCATGAACATTACTTATCGCTCTTCTACATCAAGGGATAATGTTGCTACTACACAACCTGGGGCTTTCATTTATCATTATCATTTTATCATGGAAAACTCTCGATAGTTTATCCCATAACCTACAGTCCATCGCTACTTCTAATGTTGAAATAACCGTTTCCGTCACTCTTAAACTGGGGAAACCAGCCCTAAATTCGTCAGTTTCCTTCAATTGTGCCATCTCATAAAGCTCAAATTCCGTACCCTATCCTCCTTGTTGCGGGTTTCATTACTTGGATCGTTCATATCCGCAAGACAATAGTTAGAAATAAGAAATCTCAAGAGAGTATGAGAAAGATTTTTTCTCCTAAGTTCTCGAACACAACAGATTTTCCCCTTCATGCACTCCCCTTCAATATTACATTATTAATATCATTATTATGAATTGTCATCCCATGGTTTTATTCCAATTTTTCATATTGACAAATAATAATATCTGAAACTCTTCTAACTTATACTCTAAACAACGTTCTAATGCTATTCCCTCCTTTTTTATCTTCTCCACAGATATACATCCTCCAGTTCCATTTTCTGGTTCCCTCTTTCTGTCGAGAGTAACAAAAAACTAACAGAGTTAACAATGTAGCTGATTTGCGGCACACAGATGATGATTGGAACTTTTCGATTTTATTGATATCGTGCGTTACTTACATTCTGGTCTGTAAAATAATGAAGGTCCTTAATGCCAAACTCATATAAAAGTAGGGCAATTGAAAGAAATTAGTATGTGATCCTACATTTTTTCTTTATTTGGTGTTCTTTTGAAAAAGTTAAAGAGTGAGCCTGAATTTAACCTCTAAGGCTTCCCTAAACGTTACTTTATTACAATTTGTGATATGATTCGGGATATTTGATCTACACCAATAATGGATTGAGGGAACATGTTTTCATTCACAAACCATTTGATTGTAACTGAGCATTATTTTCATGAGTTCTTACTCATTGAGTCTATATCTTTTTGTTTCAAATGAATGTTCTCTAAATCAATGTGGGAGTTTTGTTGTCTCTTGGCTTGATGTATTATATTTTCTTTTTTTCGGGCCTCACATCGAAAAATATTCAGCCATTTTGGAACTCGTGGTTGCCCGAGTCAAAATGCCATATTCGACCTTTGCTATGACAATGTCATACACAATTTCTATTTTTGGTCTAAAATATTTGTGATTTTTTCCAAGAACCTTCGTATAATTCAGGTGAGAGTCGTACAGTATTGTTTGATTGAAGCCACTGTTATCTGGTGATAGCTTTATGCGCTAATCTAATGAAGCTTAATTCTTTGACTGTTCATCCCACAGAGAATGAGAAGGTCATTTAAGAAGGAAACTAGAAAATAAATTGAAATGGAGGCATTCTATTGCCACAACTGCCCTGTGTATCACACAATTTTACAGTCTGTACCCACCGAATGGCATATTGACTCAAAGGAAAAAGAAGGAGCGCAATTATAATCTTCACTTTCACAACCTAGTAAGTGCCTCTCATAATACATAAAATTCGGAATTCTCATATGAGATAGCGTAGCTGTTACATGTGTTTTAACAGCTTCGAGAAGAAAAGAAAAAGGAACTAATATAAAGAAAGGACATCTTCCTTTGTCCTTTGTGAAGTGATAGACAATAAAATAAGCAGAAAGATCGTAATTGGTCAATAGTTGTTTATATATAACAATGAAACTGTCTCCTGAGGTGAATATTGACGACCCACCCATAAAATTTGAATCAATAGAAAAGAAAGATTGTGAAGAAATAGTGCTAACTTCCTCAGATGATGATATTTTTATTCCTTCAGCATATGCAGATGCAACATTGGCATTTATGGAGGCAAATTCTCACAATATTGCCCCGATTACTACCGAACAAGAGAAAAAATTGAAATTGAAACTCTTTTTTGTAATATTTTGTTTTGTGTTCTGCATCAATCTCCTGCTTTACATGGATAAAGCCACGTTATCATATGACTCTATCATGGGGTTTTTTGAGGATACTGGGCTCACTCAAGATACTTACAATACAGTTAATACATTATTCTATGTCGGCTACGCACTAGGACAGTTTCCAGGTCAATATATGGCACAAAAGTTACCTCTTAATTTATTTCTGACCAGTTTGCTGTCTATTTGGACAATTATCGTATTTCTGCACTGTGTCGCTTATAACTTTTCTGGTGTTGCTGCCTTACGTTTCTTTCTTGGGTTTTTTGAAAGTATAGTTATGCCAGTTCTGATGGCAACAATGGGAATGTTCTTTAATGCTACAGAAAGGGCCGCTGCACAGCCTTTTTTTTTCGCAACATGTATGGGAGCACCAATTCCTACAGGGTTTATTGCTTATGGTGTACTCTACATCAAAAATAATCATATCGCACAGTGGAAAATCTTCCATATAATAATAGGAGGATTAACTTTTATTATGACAATATTAGTGTTTATATTTTTCCCTAATAATCCAGCTGATGCCAAGTTTTTTACTTTAGAGGAAAGGGTATGGATTATAAGAAGGGTGCAATCGTCAACAGGTTCATCAATTGAACAAAAAGTGTTCAAAAAGCATCAATTTAAAGAGGCCATAAGAGATTATATCACGTGGCTTTTTTTTATTCTTTTTATCTTGCAACAGATAGCAAATAATCTTCCTTATCAGCAAAATTTGTTATACGAAGGCATGGGGGGTATCACTGCTCTAGACTCCACCTTAGTTTCGGTAGCTGGGGCTGGATTTGCTGTAGTTGCGTCAATAATTGCTTCGGTTACGCTGCTCTACATAAAGGATGTATCAACATTTGTTGGACTATTCTGGTGGCTACCAGTTTTAGTAGGATCAATTGCTGCTGTTTCATTGCCTTGGAAAAATAAAATAGGAATTCTGGCAAATATCAGTATGGCTGGACAGATTCTAGGTATTCCTTTTATCATAGCTTTGAACTGGTCAGCTTCAAGTACGTCGGGATATACAAAGAGATTTACAAGAAGCTCTATTAGCTTATTTGGGTATGCCATTGGAAATATAATATCTCCTCAAATTTGGCGGGAAAAAAATGCACCACGATATTTCCCTGCATGGATTATTCAAATTGTGTTATCATGCGGGATAGCGCCACTGATTATGCTCTTCATTTATATTATTTTGAGCAAAAGAAATAAAGAACGTATCATTAATTATGATAGAAATTTATTGTTTTATGAAGAAAAATATCATTTAGTGGGTGAAGCTAGAGAACAGACATTATCTTTAGGAAGTCCTGATGAAGCTCACTCGGAATTCAACCTCGCTGCTCTTGATTTGACTGATCTCGAAAATAAAACCTATCTATATCCTCTATAATTCATTCCCGTTTGTGCATCTAGTATAAGATAACGAAAGCTTTAAGCAATGGAACTTGATCAACAATTTTGTTTTTTAAATTTTTAGATAACTACAAAAGCTGGAATATAATGAGAAGTCTGGAATTTTTTTTATTTTTTTAAGTTCTTGATTACAGGACAATGGACATCGAGTAAAGAAGGTTTTTAATAAATATTTGCACCAGAAATTGAAAAATAAGTTTCATTTGAAACGAACAAAAGGAGATAAAAAAATATAGCAATAAAAAAATGTTTCATTATAAATTTAAGGTCGCAACTTTTTTTCATTACTTTCAAGTTCTCGATATATAGGTAGCTGCACCGCCTATTGTCATAAACAATCGGTTCTCATGGGAAGAAATATCCAAAGGTTTTTGTAACCTAACTAATTTTTGAATTTTATTTTTTACGCAACTTATCTCTTTCTTGGATGACAAAAATTATTCAAGCCTTTTTAAAAACATATTGATCTTGTGGTACAGGAGAGATATGAATGCCAAGAACACCCAAACATATGTTACCTCCGTACATGTGCCGAGACAAAGAGCCAAACCTTATTGTCCGAACAAAAATGCCGAACAGCATTACCAGTCGTCATGCTTCTGAAGAAATTTTCTCTTCATTTCTTCGGAGCAACGTGTCTTTGGACTTTAGTAAACCCTTAGCCAGCTCCCTCCTAAATAAGATTTAATTCAGCTATTGATGACACAATAGATATTTCCTCTTATTCTGCGTTTTATGGGAATGTTTTTGGTCTTTAAAATTTCTGTACCACACTTTTTCCTTTAAAATATTTAAGCTGAAACGTTTATCATCCTGAAGTGTACTCCCCATAAAATAATCAAAATTTTTTCTTTTTCTCTATGCCTTTGTCACTTTCCATTTTTTAGCTTTGCACAAGACATCGAAGAAAAGCAAGAGTAGAAACCAATATTAAAAATTTATTAAGCAAAAAATCACTTAGCCTTTGTCAATGCACTCTAGGCGTTCCCTTTTCTATAATAGTTCAAATTCAAACTTTATATTATTATACAATATCTCTTAATTTATTCAATGTATGTAATAAATGGAGTATGAGATTAGGCTTACAGTTTATTTCTGTCTTCATCATGATGGACAATCTTCTTTGCTCAGCAATCAAATTTCTCCTTACTGGCCTTTGAGAATCTAGAAACCTCTGAATTCAAATTCTTTTTTATCCCCCCTGATTCATTCTTTGGAATTCTTCAATACATTTACCGTAGTTCTATTGACACTGATCGCATCCAAGATCTCAAGCGAGTCGTCTCCCATTTCTTCAGAGTAAGGTAACATCCCCATTTCGGATAACTCTTTATCTGAGAAGCAGTCGAAATAGTCAACTGGATCTTCTTGATGGAGCTTTTCATGATTGAGTGGAAATAACAAATTCAACACATAGTATAATCCACCACTTACAAGAGGGATAAAAAACATGTAACCATAATAAAAATTCATCATATTTCCATTTTCCTTTATTTCTTCATTGGCTGAATAGACCAGCCCCGGTAAACCAAGTCCTAAGCCTGCAAATAAAGCTATTGTTGATCTAAAGTTAATTCCGTAGCTGTACCAAAATAGCCCAGACTTCGATAATGTAAAAAGATCTATTAGTGTCATTTTACACTTCCTAACTAAGTAATAGTCAACAATATTAATGGCAATGATTGGTGTAGTGAACACACCAAAAGAGCTCATAGCGTTTAAAAAGGAAGATGATGTATTGAAAAAGGTCCATGGTTGTACAACCCATGATATGAACTGGACAAATACTGTTCCTCTCGTAACATTGATATATTTGGGAAGTAATCCCGCCAAATCCATACCACATGCATAGCCATTCTGTGTCATGTTCAAAAAAAGTTGAGATCCAACGAAACTCAAACCAATAAAGAATGCGGCGGCTCGTGCTTTTGCCGAATAGCTATCATTTAACCATTGGGCAACAATTTCGTCGGGAGTCCAGTATGCAACTCCGTACAGCTCTTTACAGGCAGATGCACACAACATTCCAGCTAGTGAAATAAATGTCCCTGGCAAAACGGTTCCTAAAAATAACCCCCAGTAGCAAGATTTCTTGCTAGAGGCAAAACGTGAATAGTCTGATTGGTTGGCAACACTTGCTGAAACTCCGCTGTACCATATTGTGATAGCAAATATCCACATCCAAGAACGATTTTCAGAACTTAAAGTGACCTTTTCATAATACAAGGGACCTGGTCCGCTATTTGATGTAACGAGATAAGCTAGAATACCAATAACAGAAAAAAGCGTCATGAAACAGGTCACTATGGAGGGCACATTAACATGGCGAGGATTCACAATGGCAAATGGCATTTGAATCAGCTGGAAACACAAAAAACTTATTAGATCTCTCTTGGTCATCGGAACCGATTCTGGAAAAGTATTTTTCATATTAAGATAGTTCAAGGAAAACGAACTAAACACCATGTTAAAACATAGACCACCTAGCCAGGAAAGATAACCGTAAAACACAACTGCCAACCCCACACGAAATATGATTCCAATGAATGAACCGTAAATTCCAAAAATCATTCTTTGATCCAGCGTATAGCCAATATGGTACTTAATTCCGGGATTGGAATTTGCTATAGTCATTAATCCTATGAGAACATTGGCTATAACTAATGCTCCAATAGACTGCTTTATGTCCAAGCCCAAACTTAAAAGTGCGGATCCTGTAGAGAACGTAGCTACAGAAAAATTGGGTAGTCCCCAATACGCAAAAAACGACCAGAATCCCCATGTGCGGTCTCTGTGGTTGATTGGTTGTAGATCCGGATTTCTTAGCACAGATAGTGGTTCATCACCGTGAGGAACTTCAAGTGCTTTCAAAAATCTTTGAAATTTAGTTTTTTGCAGGCTTGGTTTCTCAATCTCTTGTTTTGATAGGATTATGTCCAAGGATACGGGACTAATCACACTGTTCATTATTGGTAAACACTGTTGGCTCGTTTTATTTCGATGGTTTATTAATGGTTACAACATAATCAAAAAAGGGAACTATTCAGAACCGATCATTGCAAAACCGATTGATGTTTTCCTTGTAAACAATTTATATGTCACATACAAGATATTAGATAATGACTTTCTAATGATTTACGATAACGTCAAAGATAGCGATAGTGATAATAATAAAGATATTTTTATGTATCATTGTGAAAATGTCATATTTTTCAGATCATTCTGGAGGCAACTTTCCAAACTAAACAAGATTGGCAGATTTATAGCGAGAAGAAAAATAAAACCGCTAATTGATGTTATGCGCGACAGGATAAAAAACAACGTGACAAATGGTTAATCTCGGAGACAACTTCCTTTAAATATCTGTTACATACGGTGTATGAGAGACCGACTGCAGATTTCGTCGAGTAGCGACATGCCTGGGGAGGATTCTACAAGAACCGTGGGATATAGCTTATCGGAGCATGCTATATTGAAAGATAATCGAAACAGAACAAATTTGCGAAAGCTTTTCTGTGCGTAACCTATGACATATTATTGAATGTCTAAACTTCAGAATTTATTAATATATTGCTTGCTTGTTTGATTCCTCTTAAATCTTGAAACAGAGAATAGCTAATGAGTTAAGACCATCCAAAATTTACTTCGATATAAAACCATGGAAGTGTGGTTTGATGCTAATTTTGAGAAGTATTAATTACTATTTATTGAAGGAAAATGGAAATTGAAATATTATAAAACCGAGATACCACCAAAGTAAAAATTTGACAGAATTATCTGCGTTTTCGATGTGCAATTCATTGTTTTAATAGATCTTTGGTTCCCAGCATTCTACTATAATTGTTTCAAATTTAAAAACCGCGAAATAAACCTAATTTCACGTTTTTATCTCTTGCATAAAATACTATCAATTTATTAATTATGTAGCCATCTAACTGCACACCTTCTAATTCAATTGCCAGATATAGCTCATCCTTTTAGTTGCTTTATTTGAACTTCCTAAACTCAATAGACTCTATTAGTCTTTTATCTTTATACAGGATATATTTAAAACCAATAAGTGAGAAGATTAAAAATATAATGAGGTTTCCTTTTTCTGGCATGTGGGCACGCCTTTAATTTAAGCTTTGGAATCTGACTTAACGGTATGCTCTTCCTCAAAAAGGTAGGAATAAGACAACATCGACAGCATGATTTATCAATTTAGAGAAAAGCAAGGAATTAGCAAGCGCGGTAATCTCTAATTCAAACAGACGACACTCAAGTTAATACAATTCATTATTCTGAGGTTTGTAAGTTCGGAGCACTTTGAGAACAATAAATTGACTGGTTACGCCAAACCTTCAATTATATATATCCAGCAAATATTCGATTCCTTATTTTCAATTGTATAAAAAATCGTTTATGGGTATTTCTATTATTAAAACCCCCTAAACAACTTCGAGTTCAGTTCCTGATATTTGATTTGTCAACAAGAAACCAGAATCGCAAAAACTCTTCACAAGCTGGGGCAAACAAATTAACCCCCAAACGATGACTGATGACAACGAAGCTGTAGTACATAACTCTGACAAATATGATGCACCAAAAGTGGTGGAAGTTGTGCTTGGCACTTAAACTTTCGAAAATTGTGTTTGACTGTCCAGAATTGCGATACTATCTCTTTATCATAGAGGGAAATAGCTGTATATTGCTACTTTTCAAACAAACCTAGTTCCTCTTCTTGAATGTAAAGAGCAATCAATTTCCTTCAAATAACTTTCAAAATGAAGGGTACCATATCCTCATATGTAGTTCATCTCTGCTCAAGTTCCAACCCAAGTCTGCTTTCCTTCTCCAGATCCTTTTCTACAACAACAATCACGTTTTTACTGCCACATCTTTGGTCAAATTGTACAGTATCACGTACCTACATATATGCTTGTTTGTGCCAAGACAAAAGCGTAACCCAAGATCTACATTACCTTAAATATCCAGCAGAAAAGTGGAAAGAATCATATTTGTTATCTTTAGGGGCTGCCCATGCACATATTTCGAATAAAATAATGTTCTTCGCTATACATTGACAACTATGGACGCCTATGATACGTCATAAATTAGTTTGATGTTTGTAACTCTTCTTTATTGATGACCATACGGCTTTTTGATATATGGATGATCAAAGCGCTAGGCATGCGGCTTTTCCTTAATTATTTCAGTTTGACCTTTGAGCCAATGTTATATTGTTGTTTTTCATCAGGGAATCTTCATATTGGATTGGTTTATTTATTTGCATTCCTTAAATCTTCCCATCATCGCTACTAGTCCATGAACTTTTCTAATTCTCAAGTAATACTTCTGGAATGTGACGTGCTCCAGATATTATTGTTTTCAAATCAAGACTTCAACCTAGTGATGTAACAAAACGTTCTCTTTTCAATAAAAGAGAGGAATAATACTTGCTTTATAATTCATCCGTTCTCGTAAGGGACTGTCATGTATTAACCTACATGCATACGTTGTTCAATTCAGCACGGTTGAATAAGAATCCAGGAGCATCACTGGACATCCAAGCTCTCCTTAAAAAAGTAGCAATTTTAAAAGAGTTATAGCTGTGAGTTCGTTTAGACCAAAGTTGTATATAGTTCAGAATAATCGCCTTCTGATCATGGTCTGTTACAAATATCCCTGTTACCAAAAGGCACCAAGAAAGAATACCCCACACACTATGCCCAACTGGAATTTTCTCTAAATGCATCAAGATGATACCAACATGTTCTTGGATATTGTGATCTTTTAAATCAATGCTATCAAAATACAACAGTTTAGTAGCAAAAAGCCAACATGCTTTTGCTGTGACAATACCTACAATTGAATTTATTTTGAAATGGCGCCAAGGGTCTTGATCCATGGGCTGTGAAGGAGCTGCAGATGTGTAATATTCGCACATATTTCGTAGTCTCAATACCTGTTTTAGGCATTTGTCGTCCAAACGGCGAGATTGGCGTCCAATAAACGAAAGTTTGGCCAATATTTCAAAAGAATCCAATGAAGAACCAAGTATAGGGTTTCTCATCCAATCTACTACGTTTTCACAATTATAAACAGGACATTGTAGTACGATATTGAGAATTTTGAAAATTTTGAAAGGATTAGGGAGTCCTTTGAAGTTCCAAACAAATAGCACTGAAACAGAATACTGGTATATGAAACTTTCAATTAATGTTCTTTCTTGAGGCTGAAGTATGAGGTTTGGGTTTTCTAACTTTTTTATTAGCATGTGATCGAAGTTTTCGCTACGAATGCCATAATATCGTATTTTAATTATATCGTAGGCTTTCACGAGATACCATGCAGCATCATCTGACGTACCTGTCAGTGAATTTTTATCACGGTTGCACATCAATTGAAGGGCAGCGAAAAGCCAATCTTCATTTGCAAAATTTTCGTTATCATTTATATAATTTCGTATCATCAGTTTGCAATTTATGTATAGCTCATCACTGACATTTTGAAATTTTTGTACGTTATTCCATGCTAAATATGTAGCTCCGCAACAAAGGCATACCTCCATCAATATTAAGTTCTTTTCAACTTGGGGTATGAAAGTTGCCTCCGTTGTTAGACTTGAATGTGTATATTGAGTGGTCATTTTAGGTATATAACCTTTAAGGCATGAATAAAAAAGGAATTTTTCCATATTCACATCCTTGAATTCACTTTCCGGAACAGGTTCTTCCTGCTTGCACATTTGAAAAAGTTTATTAAACCTAACAGTTTCGGGATCCTCAGCATTTGCTAGTGTTGTGTATTGAGACCTTCTATAAATGGGGGATTTAGCGTTATTATCAATAGGAATATCTATCAATTGTGATGATTCTAACTTGAGATCCAATGTTAGAGGCTCTACATCAACCGAGCGGGAGGCTAATGGTAAGTTTCCGGGAGATAAAGAGATGTCAGGAATCTTAATGATTTCTTCATTACAGGAAGGAAAATCATTAATTTCGAAGAAAATCAAGCTTTCACTATTATATTCCAACAACCTTCCATTTTTAAAATTTACCGAAAAACTTTTGAAGACCCAGTTAGTGTTCTGTGGGTATTTTATGAACTGGGCTGAGGTGCAAGTGGATATGCTGAAGATTGATCGAGTAGCAGGGTTCTGAGAAACCTTATCGTATGCCCATTCGCATTTTAAAAAGTTTCTTGAGCATGCCTTACAGATAGGCTCTGTCTCATCACATTTTTTTCTTCTCCTGCGACATGTCAAACAGCCCGTCCTACTTCGTCGTTTTGGAAAATAGCCCGGCAAGTTTACCTTCCTTTTACTTCGGGAGACCATGAATCAAGTTGGCAACATGTAGGTATTCGAGAGTATGGCTAGTTGCGCTGCTACTTGGCTTTTTATCTCTATCTTGAATTGTTCATTGTTCTAGCCTCGGACAGTCCTCTCCGCTCTTCATACTAGTATGTTTTGATGATCAAGAACTATGTCACTAAATACGTTGCTATCTATCCTACATGAGATATCACGGAAGGTTTATCTACCCTGAAGGACATATGTATCGGGTAGCATTCAAATTCTTCTTCCATTTGACTTCTAAAGGAGAAAGGAAGTAATCTCTCTTTATGGAGTTGACAAAAATTCTTGAATTTAAAACTATACCGCAATCAATGATTAAGTTTTACGCGGTAGTATTAGGCGGTAAATAAATAAAACTGAGTCCAATTTAAAAATCTTCTTAATTAAGACAATAGTGTGTCATTAATTATTCCAGTATATTCCAAAGTTATTTCATTTCAAAGAAGCATCACAAACCAAAAAATGGAGAGATCTTAATCATTTGCGTTTTATCTTGGGGTGATAGTGAGGGAAGACATTCTTATTTGTTAATGGTTTTGGAATATAATCCAGGTTGTTCAAAAGGTTCTAGATTGAAAGGAGTATAGAACTATTACAAGCATAGACATCACGGTTTAAAGATTACAAACGAAGATTTGATGATGTGAAGCTATTATTCGAGTCAATAAATATTCAAGACATTAAACATCCCTAGCTGGTTTTTTTTTAAGCTTTACCGGATATGGAGAATAACTCATTCCTATCGATGAGCAGCGATGCTTACCACTCCATATTCTTTCAAAAAAAACAAGCAAGAAGAGAATAACTTTAATCTTATGTCAATTTCAGCGTTTTTTTTAGAGTACCTGTAAGATTATTTTTCTTACCGATGATCTCTGATTAGCACGCTCTAAGTTGTAATTACACCGCGGTTAAATCGAGACCGCGTCTTTCTCACTACCGCGGTTAAAAGCATTAAAGAAACGAATCCATATCATTTACTGTTGACTGTTCCATTTTTTAACCTTGAATCGTCGAATAAAGCTTTGTGAAAAGTAATGTTTATGATGAAATCGGTCAAGATAAGATAGGAAAGTATTGCACTGGGATTGGCCAGACTGGTACTCAAAAGGCTTAAGTCCCTGTTTTGTATTCCAAGTAATCTTGCTCATGTATATAAACTTGAGGTGTTTCTGGGGTCTAAAAAATTAACACGTTAATAGTTTCTTTATCCAAGTTTATACTAAAAATTATAAACAAATATATATATAATGACTTCTGAGACTGTGACAAAAGCTACAACCAATACTATAGTTTCATTGAATACTCCTGATATTAAATCTTTTTACTGGAAATCTGGAAGATTAAATCAAACAATCCTCGAAACTGGTTCTCGTTTTGGTGGTGTTGCAAGATGGGGAGAAGAGGCTCATGAATTTGGTATGAGAAGATTAGCAGGCACTACAGAAGATAAAAAAATGAGAGAATGGTTTATTGAAGAATGTAAATCGCTTGGATGTAACATAAAAATCGATCAGATTGGAAACATATTTGCTGTTTTTCCTGGTAAGAATGAAGGTAAACCAACAGCGATAGGCTCTCATCTAGACACACAGCCAGAGGCAGGGAAATATGACGGTATATTAGGAGTATTGGCGGGTTTAGAAGTTTTAAGAACATTTAGTGAGAACAAATATATTCCTAATTTTGACGTTTGTGTTATATGCTGGTTTAACGAGGAAGGCGCTCGATTTTCACGTTATTGTATGGGATCCAGCGTATGGGCAGGTCGTCTCAACATAGAAGAGGCATATAAGATGATGTCAGTAACAGACCAGGTTCCTGAAAGTGTTTATCACTCTTTAAAAAAAACTGGTTTCTTGGGTGATGTCCCAGCCTCTTACCTCGTAAATGGTATCGATGCACATTTTGAATTGCACATTGAACAAGGACCTGTTTTGGAAGATGAAAGGAAGAAAATTGGAATAGTTACAGGTGTTCAAGCATGTTATTGGGAAATGTTTACAGTGAGCGGTGCTGCTGGTCACGCTGGTACCACCCCAAGGAGGCTTAGAAAAGATGCCTTATTGATGGCAACTAGAATGATTTTAAAGGCGGAAGAAGTTGCACTCAAAAGAAATGGTTTATTCACATGTGGAATCATTGATGCGAAGCCTTATTCTGTAAATATTATCCCAAATGAAGTATCGTTCACCTTGGACTTTAGGCATGAATCAGATCAAATTTTAGCAGAAATGATTGCGGAGACAAAGTCTGAATATGATAAATTAATGCATCAAAATAAAAATGGTTCTTTGTCATGGAATTCCAAAGTTTTGGCTCATACGCCTGTTGTGAATTTTGATAAGAGGTGTATAAAATCTGTTACTAATGCGGCAAATTATCAATTTGATAATAAGGAATTTAAAAAAATCTGGTCAGGTGCTGGACACGATTCGTGTCAAGTTAATTTTCGAGTTCCTACCTCCATGATTTTCATTCCTTCTAAGGACGGGTTATCTCATAACTATTATGAATATTCTTCACCAGATGAAGTTGAAAATGGATTCAAGGTCCTTCTCCAAACAATTATAGATTATGATAATTGTAGAGCTGCAACTCTTTAAATTATAAACTTGGAATTGGTACGGTAAATGGATTATTGGTTAAGCAGATCGAATAATTATTCACCTTATGATAGGCAGATTATTGGGACAAGAAGGAGTCCCGACAAAGGAACTTGTCGGTGTGCAAGAAGGTCAAGGGATACACATAACCAGATAATTTTAATACAGGAGACTCTCTACAATGCATCGCACCATCATTAAGAAGCTGAGATGCTCTTACTACTAAATTCACGAGATCAACTACTGAAGTGATTTTTAATTGAGACAACAACACTACGAATGTGAAAAATTCTTCATAGGTACTGGGGTGGTAAAACTCAATATGTACATAAATTTTGTGACACATCGATATAGGCATTTTAAAAAATATATATTCATCTGATTTACAATTTCTTTCGATATGTTCCTGAAAAAACACAAGGTTGATTACAGAATATTTGAATCTATTTACATATTTTTAGGAACACATCAAATAATATGAATAATATGACTGTGCATAATTATAATTCTGGTAACACACCAAAGAAAGTTCATTATAAATATATATATATATTTCTCGGATCCCAAGATTTCAATATCGAATTATTTAAACCATAAAAAAAACATGCATTTGAGACTTAACAAGATGGGTCTAAATTTTATGTTAGGAATTTCCATTTTGAAAATCACCAGCAATTTCACTAATGTTAAACCAATTAAATATCAGAACACATAATTTATAATATAGCCAAAAAGAATAGTTATAAAAAATCTTTTATACTTTCCTAGTTTTTTGGCTGTAGCTCCACAGGTATAGGTAGCTATAAGCAGTTGCTGAAAACCTAAACTGTTTGGCGATGGGATTGGGTTATTACCATTTGCTAAACATTGAAAAAAGTAATAATTCATCTTGAAATGTTAGCATCAATAAATTCATATAATTAGTTTTCTTTCTTGAACTAGGGGAGGCGGAGAAGAAAATACCAATTATTCTTCTTGAAACCAGTCATATCTTATTCTAAAGCTTTTTAAGTTCAGTTCTCATCATTTTATTTGTCTAAATTTTCTTTTAAGACTGTTAGAAATGTAAGGGATCTATAGCTGATACAATTTATAAACTTTACAAAAAATATTAGCTGATATAAGATCTGATACGAAAGATTTTTATTTCAAGCTACCGTCATAGAGCAGAACTCAAGTATTTCCGGATCGAAGATCCGAAAAGCCCAAATGTTGGGTAAAGTCCTTTTAAGGAAAACCTCCTCGAAAACTTTTTTTTTCTTGAGAGATAGCCATATATTATCAATTTTGCTTCTTTGGAACACAAATTCTAAGCTTTGATTTTTCAAGTGGAATAGAAATGTTAGGATTTAATGTACTTCAAAGGTGTTGATTTGAAAGAAAAAGCTTGAATGAAACCAATCTTTACAATTTTTCAGCATTTTTGTATTATTTTTCATTTCAAAGCAAGAAGAGGCCGGTGTTGACTCATTTGATAAACTACATTCAACAATTTTTTTGGTTAGATTGGAATAAAAAATATTACTTGAGAGAGTCTTTAAAAATGATTATTTTTTAAGCCTTAAAATTTTGGAAATCTTGGCAAGAGAGAGTGATTGATGAATTAAAGCTTCCAGAGAATATATCCTTATATTGCCATATATACTACTGTCCTGCTCTCTCTATATGTCTCACTAACTAAGGTAAAGCGGTTTTTCAGTGCTATCCGTTCTTTAAAAAAAATTTATGGATTTTTAAAAGTAGTAGGATTATAAAACCTCGTTTTAATCAGCTAATTTATCGACTAGTATTAATCAGGTTGCATCAATGTCCTAACCTAATGGATGAGGAGTGAGAACTTCTTAAAAAACAAAAGCAGTTGTTTTTTTACTGCCTTGAAGAGTATACATACCTGAATATTTTAATCTGGCGTAAAAAATATTATCGAATTCCAATTATCGAGTTTCAGTGACTAATTTGATCGCTGAATCGTCCAATTTTCAAAAACTGACGAACCTTGTATAAAAAGAAACATGATAGCGAAACGAAACTGATAAGGAACAGATTTTTTTTTTGACATTTTCCGGAGATTTCTGAGAATAAAGTTTCGGAGTTATTAACCTCAAAATGCCGACGATTTTTTTGATAAGAATAGAAAAAGCGATGAGGTTGATTATATGATGATGTTTATATAAACAGCTCTCACCTGAATTGAAATGAGGAATAACACAGAGAAAGTGATCACAATGTCAGATAAATGTGCTATTTCCCCAGAGACTTTTAGACAATCATGTCGAGAAGGGCGCTATACTTCACATACATCAGGTGTTTTGCCAGGCTTTCTACAAGCAAATTTATTGATTTTACCGAGGAAGGAGGCCAATGACTTTTTACATTTATGCTACAGAAATCCTGTACCTTGTCCTTTGCTAGCAATGACTCAAGGAGATCCTAAGGTTTTAAATAATGACTCTCTTCTCAAGCCCGGTTCTTTCGATATCCGGACAGATTTTCCAAAGTATAACATATATGAAAATGGCAAATTGGTTGATCAGAAGAACGATTGTATTGATGAGTGGAAAACCGGATATGTCGGATTCTTGATTGGATGTTCTTATTCGTTTGAAAGAGCACTCTGTCAAGCGAATCTCAATCCTAAAAATGCTGCATTGAAAAAAAATGTTTCAATGTTCAAAACTAATAAAGTGTTAGATCCTGCTGGGATTTTCATCAACTGTCCATATGTAGTCAGTATGAGGCCATATCAAACCAAAGATATTCCCATAATAAGAACAATAACCCAAAAATTTCGAAAGACCCATGGTGAACCTATTGATTGGGGATTTGATGGTGCAAAAAGATTGGGGATAAATGATCTTTCGAAACCTGACTATGGGGATTTCATTGAAATTTCTGATGGTGAAATTCCTGTATTTTGGGCCTGTGGTGTAACACCACAACTTGCTGTTGAAACCGTTGGTAATTTGATTACAGGTCCTGTAATTGGACACACTCCTGGACATATGCTGCTTTGTGACACAACTGACGAAGAATTTTTCACCGAGGACTTAAGCCCAAACTATCATATATAAATCAAAACGATGCTGGAAAGTATGTTTTTTTCCTGCGCTAATAATAAACAGCAATATAATTAAAGAGAGCATATCTATAATACTGAAAGATGTCCCATTCAAAATTTATAATTTGTTTCATGCACTTAAGTGATCTGTCTAGTAATATTAAGATTCTTTGGAACGTCTGAGTGATAGAGTACCCTGTTTCGCCCTTTTATTCTGGGTAGTGTACCGATTTTTTTTTGTAGTTGCATTTGAAGCAGATTAATTAGGTCCCTGACCTAACTTGAAGATGTTACAAAATTTAAATAAATAAAACTTCACTTTTAAAACTACAAATAATATTTAAAATAAATAATACTTCACTTTTGAAACTACAAACAATATTTAAAATCAAGAGCGTTGTCACCCTTCCTATCTTTCTTGGTATCTGTTATTTCACCATTCAAAATCTTCGTTCTCTTGATATTGATCTGGCGCAGTACTATAATTTGGCCCAAAGTTAAAATATTAGAGACCACAATACAACCTAATGAAAAAGAATTACCAAACGTATAGGGAGGTTTGGTATAAATTTGACCAGCAATGGCTCCGGAAAGGTTACCTAATGTTTGGTTAAGCCCCAAAGCAGTTGCACGCTTGTAATGAGGTGCCACGTTATTTGTCAACCACGAGATATTTAGCCCCGTACCTGTATATAGGGAAAATGTTATCAAATAACAAGCGAAATATTTGACAGCATTATTGTGTACAGAGAGAATTAAAATATATCCAATGGCACCAATAATATTGTAACCAAAAAATATTGGCCCTCTTAACCTCAATTTGTCACTAACAAAGGCTGATATCAAGAATACGATACCAGCCAGGATATAAACAGGTATGCTCATATATTGCGCTTTAACTGATGAAAATCCCAACCCCAGTTTCAAAATTGCCGGTAGGAAGGTACTAAACCCATATAGGACTGTATCTTGACAAAATTGTATCGTGAATGATGTATATGTTTTGAAATCGCGCAGTGCATCTACCACATAAGTCCATTTGAAATGCTGTTCAGTACCCATATACTGAATCCGCTGCTTTGACCGAATTGTCATAAGATGGTGCTCGCGTTCATTTAAAAAGGGTAAAACGCTAAAATTCGATGGTAAACCAAAAAAAAGCCATCCAGAAGCGACGACTGAAATCAACCCTTCAATAATATAGAGCCATCTCCAGCCCTCCAATCCTCCTGCATTTTTGACAGATGCTAAACCAGAAGCTATTAAACCACTGAAGCTACCTGAAAGTGCTGCAGATCCAAAAAAAAATGCTACTCTTTTTGCCTGTTCTTGCTGTTTGTAAACCATACTGATGATCAATGTCATGGCCGGAAAAAAACCTCCTTCGAAGGTTCCAAGCAACACCCTTAATGCTAAAAGAGATTTGTGACTCTGGATAAAACCATTGCACATGGTTATTATAGCCCAAGAGAAGACTAGGAGGGACATATAACACTTAATATTCACTTTTTTCAACACCAGGACTGCAGGAAGTTCAGCTGCCAGGTAAGTGGAATAAAATACCGAGACAGCATTCGAATATTGTTTAGAGGTAAGGCTTAAGTCTTCCTTCATACCAGAAGTATAAGCATTACCGATATTGGATCGATCTAACGACGATAAGAAATACATGAAAGCCAGCATCGGGATTAGTCTGCGATCCAACTTCCTTACTAAAGCAGCCTCCTCTTTCGGATCAATATACAAATCCCCTTCAATTACACCAGAAATGGGATAGGAGTTGTCCTCTGTCAGTGATCTTATGCTGCCATTTCCAATATCCCTGGCGACAATTTCATGTACTACGCTTTCTTTTTTTTCTGGTGCAGACATGTCGGATGAATATGATGTTATTCTGCCACCACTTTAATACTATAAACGTATCAGATTGTAGACAATGCTCATTACGACTGCTTTGACTTGTTTTATATTACTATCCTTTTCAACATCAACTTTGAAGGCTGTCGGCGTTTTCATATGTCTATTTTCCGCCGCCACTTATCTTGGCATCGGTGAAAAAGAATTCAAAATTTCCGAAGAGTAGAAGCAAGATAATTGATTTAAAATATGTAGATAATAAATGATTTCATTGTGCCATAAGGAAAAAATGTCGGAAAAAAGCGTTATGTTCTTCCCGACTCTACATTGCACAATTCGAATGACAATCTGATATATAATGCTGATGAAATCTTACAGCTCAGATCAATTTGATTAAAAAGAGAACCAAATAATACGCTTCGGTTACAAAATAAAAAAAACGTTGAGGAAGATAAAAATGACGATTGGAAACAGCAATAATATTCAGATAGCTATTGATAGAGGTGGAACATTTACTGATTGTATCGGTAATCCAGGAACAGGTAAGCCAGAGGATGATGTTGTCATTAAGCTATTATCGGTTGATCCCAAAAACTATTCAGATGCACCTTTAGAAGGTATACGTCGTCTATTAGAAATCTTCAAGGGGGAAAAGATTCCTCGAGGAACACCTTTGGATATTTCCGACGTGAAAAGTATTAGAATGGGTACAACTCTGGCCACCAATTGCGCTTTGGAAAGAAATGGCGAGCCATGTGCATTCATAACAACAAAAGGATTCAAAGATATTCTTGTCATTGGCGATCAGTCCAGACCAAATATCTTTGAGCTCAATATCCAAAGACCGGATCCTTTGTACGATATGACTGTAGAAATAGATGAAAGAGTTACATTGGAGGACTTTTCGGAAGATCCCACTCATAAAACTTCAAGCTGTAACTGTAAGGAAAATATGGTCAAAGGAAGTAGTGGTGAAATAATTAGGATTTTAAAGACTCCTGACCTTAAAAATGTTGAAAGTACATTGAGACTAATTTATGAAAGTGGTATTCGATCAGTAGCTGTGGCATTCTTGCATTCGTATACATATCCTGCTCATGAACAGCTCGTGGGTAGAATTGCTAAAAAAGTAGGTTTTCAGCATGTTTCGCTGTCATCAGAGGTTTCTCCGATGATCAAATATCTTCCTAGAGCCCATAGTTCAGTAGCAGACGCGTATTTAACCCCTGTCATACAGCGATACCTTGATAGCATTCAATGTGGTTTGAAGAACTCGGAAAATACTAGTATCCAATTTATGCAATCGGATGGTGGTTTGGTTGATGGCCAGAAGTTTTCAGGGCTTAAATCTATTCTATCTGGGCCTGCCGGAGGGGTAGTTGGTTACTCTAGCACTTGTTATGACATTAATAATGGTATTCCTTTGATTGGCTTCGATATGGGTGGCACATCAACTGATGTTAGTAGATTTGGAGATGGTAAACTTGAGCATGTCTTTGAAACGACCACTGCTGGCATTGTTATCCAATCTCCACAATTGAACATTACGACAGTTGCAGCAGGTGGTAGTTCTAGACTTTTTTGGGAGAACGGTCTTTTTAGAGTAGGTCCTGAATCTGCTACTGCGGATCCCGGACCAGCTGCCTATAGAAAAGGTGGACCGTTGACTATCACAGATGCTAATTTGTTTCTAGGACGATTGATACCTGAATTTTTCCCTAAAATATTTGGTCCTGATGAAAATGAGTCTTTAGACATACACATAACAGCAAAGAAATTCCATGAATTGACTGAAACTATAAATGAAGAGTTAGGTACATCTCTCTCTGCAGATGATATCGCAAATGGATTTATAAAGGTGGCAAATGAATCTATGGCTAGACCAATCAGGGCCATAACTGAATCTAAGGGACATGTGGTTTCTAAGCATAGACTGGTCACCTTTGGTGGGGCTGGTGGTCAGCATGCGGTTGCTGTTGCCGAGTCCTTAGGAATAGATACCATCATAGCTCATAGATACTCCTCTATCCTCTCTGCTTACGGCATTTTCCTTGCCGATGTTGTAGAAGAAGCTCAGGAGCCTTGTTTCACATCATTTGATGGAGTTGAAAATCAAAGCCATATTAAGGAAAGATTGGAAAAGCTATCAGAGAAATGCCAATTGTCCTTGGTATCTCAAGGTTTTGCTGTCCACGATATAATTTTTGAGAAATATCTGAACTTGAGATATGAAGGAACAGAGACCAGCTTGATGATTTTTCAAAAAGAAAATAGCTGGCATTTTGAGCAATGGTTTGCAGAGAGTCACAAGAGAGAGTTTGGATTCTCGTTGATAGATCGAAGGATTATTGTAGATGATGTTAGAGTTAGAGCAATTGGCAAATCTAACGTGAGAGAGGAGGATTCTATTGACAATCAACTGAAGAAATGTATACTTCGTAAGGTTTCAGAGGTTGATGAAGCTAGTTTTTTCAAGAAGGTTTACTTTGATGGTAGGCGTGTTAATACACCTGTTTTCAGAATCGATAAGATGTCGTATGGTAGTGTAGTCGATGGCCCTGCGATTTTGGCTGATGGAACTCAAACAAATGTGATTCCAGCAAATTATGAGGCAATTGTGCTCAAATCACATATATTTATAAGAGCTCTGCTTAAACCAAACACTCCTTTAAACGAAGTGTCAAATGATTTTGTAGATCCTGTTATGCTATCAATTTTCAGCCATAAATTTATGGATATTGCTGAACAAATGGGTACGCAACTGACTAAAACTTCGGTTTCTACAAACGTTAAAGAGCGATTAGACTTTTCTTGTGCATTATTTGATCCGGAGGGTAATTTGGTTGCCAATGCCCCCCACTTACCTGTTCATCTGGGCTCTATGTCCACTTGTATTGCGGCTCAAGCCAAGCTTTGGAAGAATAAGCTTAAACCTGGGGATGTTCTGGTTACTAATCACCCGGAGATTGGTGGTACGCACTTGCCTGATATAACAGTTATATCGCCCGCTTTTTCAGAGTCAAATGGGGAAATCATATTTTTTGTTGCTTCTAGGGCTCACCATGCCGACATTGGCGGTATTTCTCCAGGTTCTATACCTCCAAACTCTACAAAACTTTATGAAGAGGGAGCTGCAATTTATTCTGAACTTCTTGTCAAAGAGGGCCAATTTCAGGAAGATTTGATTACTCGATTGCTATTGGTAGAGCCTGCAAAATATCCTGGATGCTCGGGGTCTAGAAGATTAAGCGATAATATAAGTGATTTGAGAGCTCAAGTAGCTGCTAATAACAAGGGAATTCAGCTTATCAGTAAGATGATGATAGAAAATGGGCTTGAAACTGTCATGAAATATATGAAAGCGATTCAAGATAATGCAAGTGAGACAATAAAAAAAATGTTTAAACTACTAGTGGCCCACTTTGGTGCAACAAAGTTTAGTGGTGAAGACTTTTTGGACGATGGAACAAGGATAAAATTGAATGTTACCTTAGACACAGAAAAAGAAGAATATATTTTTGATTTTGAAGGTACTTCGCCTCAGGTATATGGAAATCTAAATGCTCCAGAAGCAATTACAAACTCTGCGATTTTGTATGTTATTCGATGCCTGGTGAATGAAGATATACCATTAAATCAAGGCTGTTTGAAACCCATTACTATAAAAATTCCCAAGGGATCTATCCTAAGTCCCATGGACGGTATCGCAGTTGTTGGTGGTAACGTTCTCACTTCTCAAAGAGTCACAGATGTTGTTCTGAAAACTTTCAACGTTATGGCAGATTCGCAAGGCGATTGTAATAATCTAACATTTGGAACTGGTGGAAGGGACCCTATATCTGGTAAGGTTACACCAGGGTTTGGTTATTACGAAACTATCTGTGGTGGACATGGTGCAGGAGCAGATTCCTGGAGGGGGGATGGTTGGAATGGTGTCAGTGCAGTTCATACGAATATGACAAATACCAGAATGACTGACGCAGAAGTGTTTGAAAGACGGTATCCAGTCATTTTGAGAGAGTTCGCTATCAGAGAAGGTTCTGGGGGCCTTGGGAAGTATAAAGGTGGTGACGGAGCTGTCAGAGACATTGAATTCCGTGAACCAGTTGAAGTTTCTATACTCTCGGAGAGACGGGCAATAGCACCACATGGGCTCTTAGGTGGGAAAGATGGCTCAAGAGGGTTAAATATGTGGTATCAAGGCGACAGTAAAAATGCTATTAATATTGGAGGTAAAAACTCTGTGAAAGTTAGTTCTGGTGATCGTATTGTTTTGTTGACACCGGGGGGAGGGGGTTGTGGAGCTCCTATTGAGGATTAGTGCATTCTCACTACATTTAGACTAAATTTTCATGTAACTTATTATTTTTTATATCAACCACGAAAAATTCACAATAATTAGCAACTACAAACTTCATCTTCTTACTTTGAATTGTTGAAATTTCTCCAGAATATAATTTAAATCCGCGAAATAAGAAATGTTTTAGAATATCATAAGTAATATTTGACAAATTTTGTATTGTTATGATATAGTTTATAGCGTCACATACCTTCTCCACATTACAGATATCCATCCAAAAATTCACAGTGTGCGATCAATAACCTCGTTGGTTAAATTTGAGAATTAGAAGGAGTCGCACACTTTTCAGATTAGATAGATATATGCCTATATTCGGCACGATTTTCTGTCGGCAAAAAACAGGCGGAATCTCCGCCAGGACACGTCGATAAAGGGCATATCAGTACAAAATAGCTATGGTAAGAGTATTAACAAATATTGGGTGCCGACTTATAACAAAGATTTAATGAATTGTCTTTATGAGCTTGAGAAAGACAAAAAAAGCTTGCCAGGTTTGCAAAAATAGGAAAAAAAAATGCTCTGGAGGGTCGCCATGCGAATATTGCTCAAAGATAGGTGAGCCTACAAACTGCATTTATCATAAAAGAGTGTCCCACAAAACAGTCAAGATCACTGAGAACTATCTATTGAGTTTGAAAGCAAAAATAAGGGAACTTGAGAACCAATTGGATGATTCTAGCTCCATGGTTGCAGAATCGTCTCATGAACCCAGTGCGTTAATATCGACAACTGAGAAAGACAATCAACTTCAACAAAGCACATCTACCGACGAAACCAAGATTTCCAGTCAAACTTTTCATTATTTGGGGGATTCTTCGTGTCAAAAATATCTTTTAAAAATTAAACAAATATTAATGAACTCGTCAAAATTAACTACTAATGTTCATAATTCTGACTTTAGGACAATTTCTCTGGATATTAATCCTAATATACTCCTAGTCCAATCCTTATTTTTGACAGTCTGTCCATCTATCCATGAAGCTAAAAAATGCATTGCCACTGCACGCAAAGTAATAGCCGCAGATTATATGTTCATTGAAAAAGAATATGAGAGTTCAGTATTGGAAAATTTGATATATAGTAAGACGGTTACTACTTCAAACTTTGTCGAATATTCAACGGAGATGGTGAGATTCCTTATGTATTTGTCACTTGGCTGTCTATTCCAAAAAAAAAAAATTGAATCAAAAGAATCTCGATTTCCTGGAATGTTGTATTTCGAAGCTGCTTTGAAGCTACAAGGCGAATTAGTAAAGGTATATGACTGTGTAGCTAACACTTCATTATTGCAATCCTTCCTTTATGTTGCCTATTATGCATTGTCTTTGGATAAGTCTGCTTTCGCATTTATTCAAGTTGGAAATGCTATCAGGATGATGTACACTTTGGGTTTTCACAAGAAAACTACACACCCAATTCAAATTAGAGTGTTCTGGTTATGCTATGTTTACGATAGGCTGGTAGCTGTTAGATTCGGATATCCTTTGGCAATCAATGAGGCAGATGTGGATATTCCTTTACCTATATCGGATAGCAGTACAATCAATGCTAACTGTTTAATGGAAAATCACTTTATATCTCAGGTAATGCTTGCCAAAATTACTACAGATATTGTCCAAAAAATATATACACGCAATTTAACTCCCCTGATCTCAAATTGTCAACAGGTTTTGACAAAGCTTAAAGACTGGCTGGATTGCTTGCCAGACGGGCTGGCACTTGATATGAATAAAATCAAAACAGCACAATCACGATCAACCATCAACTTGCATATCAATTACAATTACTCTATTATGATAACGACGCGACCGGTTCTGTTCTTTGTATTTGATAAGATTGTTAAAAATGGAAAAGGTTTTGATAGGTCATTTGCGCCGAAACTGTTTAACACTATCGAGACACTTTTAAAATCAAGTGTCGAGGCGGCTAGTATTCAGAGTGTTATCCTTTCCACGTTATACTTTCAAGACGAGATGGCCAATGCCTCCTTTTTAGATTGTCATTATATTTTTAGTGCGACAATAATTCTAATATTTGCAGCTTTTTGTCAGTCATTGCCTAATTACACTATGTCGTTTGGGTGCGACATATCGAGTCTTTTTGATAGAGTACAAGCGAACCTTGCGATTTTGCAAAAGCTATCACAATATAACATACCAGCTTCCAACTTTAACCGCCAGCTGACAGAATTCATTGATCTTATTAGTTCAAAAGGTGTGCAAACGAATTTTCAAGATTGCTTTCAGTCGGACCAAGCATTGAAAGAGGAAGACACCAAGAGCAAATCCAAGGTGAGCCCTCAGCTAATCAAGAACATTGACCTCACTGGTGTCATCGACGACATGAATCTCAATTGCTCCGATGGATCAATATTTTTTGATAATGACAACTTTCTCTGCCATTTTTTTTAAGTTTCAAAATGCGCTTTTCAAGAACATATCATTTTCTTACAGTACCAGATGTCAATAATACGAATAATTTGTTTCTACTCCATAGATTACGCAATAATATAGAGATACATCATTGAAAATAAGGGACCTAGCAGCAATATTCGTGAAACGAGCTTACATGTGGAAGGATTCCCTCGTTGGTGAGCATTCATTTTCGAAAAAGATATTGATGCGAAGAAATAATCTTTCATACTAGTGGATATTACGTGTAAATTTGACATTCTGGATAAATGTTTTCAAAAAATTTTCCATTTCAATATGATTCTACAGATAAATTTTATTTGTTTTCTGCTTTCTTTTTTAAACTCAAATTTTATCGCCATTACTAAAATTTAGCTAAAGTTAATCAGTCAAAAAAATGGTTTTATTGGAACAGCTTCATAAGGACATGTGAGCTTTATGAGGTTATAAGAGAGTATTTGAAAACGACTCCTTGAGTTTTCTATGATATTGTTTTAGTGTTCCTGGTACTGGTTGTAAACTTTCACCTACTTAAATAGCCTCATTAAGTATTATATTCCATGTATTTCGGGATCAAGTTTAGTTCAATCATGGTGTTTCTTGAAGGTTGATTGAGTCAAAGCTAAAAGATTTTTTCTGATGAAAAAATTTAATTTCAAATTACGGAATCCCAAGCATCACTTTTGCCACATCAATTAAGGTTGGCTTTGTAACATGGAAATGTTTTTCAGTTAGTGGGATCTCCTCGTAAGACACTTACCGTTCAACAGAGTTTTCTTTTTGTATCTGACAGGTGTGTTTTTGTGTTCCTTGAGCTAATTATTTATTCTTCTACGATTTGCCTATTTGAGTTGCATCTTACCTGTGAGAACGTCTTTTGCCTAGAAATGTATGGGAATTGTTTCTTTTTCGTTCGGTTGCATCACTAAAGGAAACCCTTTGAGGATTTTTATTGTTTTCCAAAAAAAGGAAACATCTATTCTTTTCATTTAGATATATGCACAATGCGCATTCATCAAAGTGCATGGTCATATTATGTAGGCGATGTGACCATTGATGCTATGAGTAAAAGAATCTTAAATGCATTGGCACCTGAGTCCAAAATTACATTGATTAAATGGGAAAGTGAACTATTAGATACCACTTTTGCACTTTATCCTACCAAGCCAGGAACGGGCGATTTAACCGTTGTAGCCACGGCCTATTATGAAGATGATTCTATTCATGAAATAGCCAACTTTCCCCGTGTTACTAATATTTGATGATATTTTGAACATGGTGGTAGAATATTTAAATAAAAATATACCCAGTTGCGTAATTCCACCTTCGCGGGATTGAATTTCACTATATATTTTACAAGTCTAAGAATTTTTATATTTGTTGGGTAATAATGATGTGTCTCTCAGACCGAGATATGTAATTCTTTTTGTGCATATAACAAGACTTTTCAAATTCTTAAATATGAAACATATTTTACGAGTAAACTTTCATCATATGTATCAATGCCGGAGTATAATATATTAAAGGATTTGGTTATAAATAGGTCTTTCTTTAATAAAGCACATATTTAAGAAGAAAAAAGACAAATGTTATTACCTCTTTAACATTTTGTTTGTATTTTTGTATTTTTGATACTAAAATCTAGTAGTTCTGAATCATGCTTGATCCTAAAATCTTATAAAATAATCTTACTTGCTAACCGTCAAAAAAAGTAAGAATAGGATGTTCTTGACACACTCTAAAAAATGATTCAATAAAGTAACTACCTAATTCATACATGACAACACTACGATTTGAGTGTTACACATCTGATAGATTGCTCATTGTCTTATATAGTACTGAAACATGACATTTCAACTCACTTAAACAATATATTCCCAATCATCTAAACTTTTATATCGTCTCCGATAATTTCTAAGAATTCATCAAAATTCTTTTCCATAAATTGACGCAGAATGTCATCTTCATTAGACTTGAAATACTTTTCCAGAGGTAAATTTATCATAATAGAGCAGCATTTTTCTCCAAATCCATTTTTTGTCGATTCGACCTTTAGTCGATGAAGTAATGAACCATTAAAACTCTCCAACGTCTGCCGGCTTGTTAATTCATTTACTAGACTTACTGAATCTTCAGGATCGAGTCCCCATTTCATTGCTACCGTCTGACATATATTCTTCGGTATCATTACAATGCCACCTGGTTGTTGCCAAAATTCATTGGCAACCGACACCAATTCGCCATTGTCCACCATATGTAATATGTATGTGAATAATGGAATAGTCATGACGGAACAAAAGTACGATTCATGCAAACGTTTATTAGCGAGATTGATTAAAAACGCTGTTTGATTCCTAATCCATAAAAGCATTTCACTTATTAGATCTCCTTCATGCTTTTGAACTTCATCAACGTTATATATGCATAAAGAAGAACGTAGTTCACGTGCGTTTTTTTTGAAAGATAGTCTGAGAAGCATTCTACATTGGAAGATCCATATCCTGCAAAGCGTAAAACAGACTTGTTTGTCCACATTATATCGATAGTCTTTTGCAACAATATCCTCGTCACCCAAGTATTTTGCGATTAGTTCGGCCAATTCTAAATAAGTTCTGAAAGCCATCACTGTTGTGTAATGATATGCTTCTTCATACATTTCCCAGTTAGCCTTACATTTTTTTTCAAAATGAATTGACAATATATCCCAAACATTTAGTATACATGTCCGGCCAATGATATTTGATATAATAGTCTCAACTCCTTTAACATGTTTGACATCAACGAATTGATCTCTCAATGGATTTTTCTGGCCTTGTTGATTCTGTTCAGACATCCCAACTAAATGGGATAGCGGAAATGCTTCTAACATAAAGTTTTCTGCTCTGCGTATGTTTTCAAAGATTATTGGAAGCTGTACTTGGTTCAAAATAGGAGTACATGTACATATCAGCCTTCCCAGTAAAATATGAAATTGATACCTATTACGGAAAAGATCAGCATGGTTCGCATTGACCTCTCCTACAAAATCTGGATCGTGCCACCTCAAACCATTGATATCGGCAAGGAACAGCTCCATGTGCTCAATATTCGCCCTGTCACAATCTCCTTCGGTGAGTGATACCTGGTATCTTATGGATTGAACCCCTAACCATAATAGACGTCTCCATCGTTGCACTTGAACGTTATTAAACCTTCCGTACTTGGATGGTTCATGGTGCAGTCCTAATGTAATTGCCAATCCCCAAAGAAGCTTCAGGGTTGAGACACGACTATAATTCGGCGTCGTTTCTACGTTATCCGGATCTAAATGTTCAGAAACATAATGGTAAAGCAAACAGCAGAAGGTTGTCTCATTCGGATAACGAAAAACATCCAGAGAACAGAGTACTTTGTGTGATAATAGCAATAACTGCCTTGTCATCTCCGCAGCCGTGATCTTCACCATCGAGAAAGATCCTTTGTCCAATGAAGTATGTTTCAGTGATATCATCAATATCACCATGAATAAACAAAGGGTTTCTATTTTTTTACGGATATCTTTACCACTTGTGTCAATTGTCCAACGATCTGAATTATCCTGCACAAACAACGAAGCTAGATCACGCTCAAATAGCGAGATATCCATGAACGGATAAAATGGATAGATATGACGGTAAAAGTCCTGTAATAATATATTACAGTCCTTTTTTTGCATCAAGGTACTTTCGATCTCATGCAATAAAGATTTCAAGATCTGAACTGAATCGTCATCATCTAAAGAGCATGCACTGTAGAATAGTCCTAGTGCGGATGGCTGGATACGTTTCGACTTTGCTTGTTCCATGCACCTGATAATTGCATCCTCCATAAATGTAAGCAGCGTAGATTTTTGAAAAACATCTCTTGTGGTACCACCGTTATTTTTAATAAAGCTATTTATCCCATTACCTAGATGAACTAGAGCCATTCCATGTAGAGACCCAGAGAGTGCTCTCATAAAATGATCATTTTGTAATAAACTATGCAATGCGAACGGATAATCAAAAAAACTGGTATCATTCAACACCACAATTCTATCCTGTGGATTCCATAGATTCACAGGCTCATGGAGAACATCTTCAGGAACACAGAAATCTTTCATGTTGTTTCGGCTTCTCCTTTTATTGTTTCCATAATCTTCTCTTTGTTCATTGCTGTTGTAACTATCATTTGACCCAGAGCTTTCCACTGTTGATGTATCATCTGTATATGGTTCTGATTCGTAAACACATTTTGAAGAGCTTTCCTTGCATCGAGTACAAGTAGGACGTAACTTATCACATTTTCTTTTGCTACGTTTACACTGCAAACAAACTAAAATCGGCCTGGCTCTCTTAAATGAAACTGCACACATTTGTCAAGTACCTTTGATATTCAATTACAATGTGCGTTCTAACCAACTGGCAGACGCTGATTCCGGGATAAATTAGTTTGTCTTATCCGTGTTGTACCTTGGAGGCATTTCCAATTCCTGTTTCAGAAATCTTGGAAAACACAAATGATGTCTGTTATTCGTAAATTAGTGTATTATTCTGTTGTATCGTAGAGAGAGGCCTGGCGTTTACCATACTTGTTTGAAATATTCTCGAACTTTTGGGCGTATTTGCTGCGGCTTTGTTGCAGCCGTCGTTGCGGCCGAACATGGCACTTTCTATGGGGAATTGCGGCCGTGGTTCGGCCGCGAGACCGAACACTCTTTATGAAATTCACTAAGACTCTGAATCTAACCATCACATCATAATTAGAGGTTGATTCTGGCTATAGCAGACCACCTACTTTAAGTTTTGATCACAAAAGCAAATTATTATAGATCTATTTGTAGTTAATAATGCATCAATGGGATCTATATCACAGAATTAAGCGTACCCCTTACAATTAAAATGTTGACAGAAGAGGTTTTGGGGTCAATTGCTTCACATGGGGCGTTTACATTGATGGATACTTAAATCAGGCTTACCCATATATAAAGGTGAAGTGTTAATGCTATGGAACATGATTATTTTTTCCACAGAATAATAAGAGAGTCAAAATAGATTACTCTACTGTATTAATTTTAAGCTTTAAGTCTCTATATCAAATCGCTATCATGTCAGAATTTTTTGCACCAGCACCAGAACCTTCAACTGAACTGGGTCGTCTCAATCTTCTATCCAAGACGGCAGGTATTAAAGTTTCTCCCCTAGTGCTAGGAGCAATGTCGATCGGTGAAGCATGGTCAGAAAACATGGGTTCGATGTCAAAGGAACAATCATTTGCGTTACTGGATGCTTATTACGAAGCAGGTGGAAATTTTATAGATACTGCTAATTTGTATCAGAATGAAGAATCAGAAATCTGGATAGGGGAATGGATGGAATCCAGGAAACTTCGTGATCAGATGGTCATTGCCACCAAATTTTCCTTCGATTACAAAACTATCAATGTTGGGAAAGGAAGAAGTGCCAACTTTGGTGGTAATAATAAGCGCAGCTTGCACGTTAGTGTTCGTGACTCTTTGCGCAAATTGAAAACCGACTGGATTGATATTCTTTACGTTCATTTCTGGGATCATATGACTTCTGTTGAGGAGATGATGGATGGTCTCCAAGTTCTTGTTGATCAGGGAAAAGTCCTTTACTTGGGTGCCTCGGATATGCCAGCATGGGTAGTTTCTGCTGCAAATTATTATGCAACTTCTCGTGGAAAAACACCCTTTAGTGTTTACCAAGGAAGATGGAATTTAATGGTTAGAGATTTTGAACGCGAAATATTACCCATGGCAAGACATTTTGGGATGGCATTGGTGCCATGGGACGTCCTTGGAGGTGGAAGATTTCAAACTAAAAAGGCAATTGAAGATCGTAAGAAAAATGGTGAGAAGCTAAGAACCCTCAATTCTCCACCGGAACAAACAGAAGATGAGGCCAAAATTAGTGAAGCCTTGGAAAAGGTGGCAAAGGAGCATGGCGTCGAATCAGTAACTGCGATTGCAATTGCGTACGTTAGATCAAAAGCGAAACGTGTCTATCCTCTTGTTGGTGGAAGAAAGATTGAGCATCTCAAACAAAATATTGAAGCCTTAAGTATCAAATTAACTACAGAGCAAATTACATTCTTGGAAAGTGTTCTGAAGTTTGATGTTGGTTTTCCAAGCAACATTATTGGCGATGACCCCGCCGTGACTAAAGAGCTCTCATTTGTTTCAGCGCTGTCATATAAGATAAATTATGATTCGCTATGATGCTCATTATTACTGGCACCACCCACGCAAACGTTTTTATTTTTCACTATTACCATGATTTCCAAGTAAAAACCTTCTCAGCCCTAGCTTTGCAGATATTTTATTCACTCGACTGCTTTTTTGCAAGAAATTTATATTTTTGCTTTGTGGTCCCAATGAACAATAACATTTGAAATTAAGATTGATATTGTCTTTCAGTCCCATTCACAAATTTCTGAAGGGGAGGCGATATTGTTGAAACAAGGCTATAGAAAAGATGTTTTTTCGAATTTTGAGATATACTGCATTTACTATTTTTCTGAATTGCCATACGAATGAAAGTATTGTTCGAGTTATTGTTCGCTATCACGATATGATGTAGTCCATTCAGATATATAGGCAACCTTTGTATACTGTTCTCGAGTCTATATCATCATACATAGAGTTCTTCGATAGAATGTGGCATTGTTCATCCCATTCCAAGCCTTTAAATGCTGTCGTCTAATTTCAGCCAGTAATCCTTCCAATAGTTAGATTTTCGTTCTCCTTTGTCCATGTTTCATGCATATTTTCGGTTCTAACACAAAGTTTATTCGGGTAAACGGGAATTACCATCGTTCAGTATGGTTTTATTGTTATCTGTTGAAAGAATTTATCCCCCAATGAGTTACTAGAATTGATACTAAAAGGTATAGAATTAGATAATCTGCAAAAAAATCCTCGTTCTTTCTAGGAATAAATCGAACAAAAATGCGGATCAAGGTGGATTGGTATTCTCAAGAAGGCCCATATTTATAGATCACAGTTTTACACCTATTGAGTTATACCACACCACTACCAGTGAAGATTTTTCACTCTTGTAGTGTCGCTGTCTCAACTGTGATCACACCATCAGTTTGATTTCAGTAATTTAGTTGTACAAGCATTATTTGCTGCTTTGTGACAGAACACATGGCAGTAAGATTCCATTATGTAATCGTCTCGCAACGGACATCAGTCGATGTTCCTTCACACCATTGAGTATTCTTGTTAGGGCTCAATCTTACTTCAATTACTTGTTCATCACAGCAGAGGCTTTAATTATTAGTCTCTTTTATCTATATTTCATTTGTATCAACCGTTCCAACAGAAAAATAGTAAAAACAGCATATCCGACAATTGGAAGCCAAACCTCTGATCTGAACGCTGTTCCAACAATATACTAGAACAGAGATTTCGCTTTTTCCTCTAATACCGGTCGTGATATTTAGGAGGAAGCACAAATAGACAGCGGAAACTTCGGGCACATGGCGCAGTTGGTAGCGCGCTTCCCTTGCAAGGAAGAGGTCATCGGTTCGATTCCGGTTGCGTCCAATTTTTAGTGTTTGGGAGAATGATCTTCAATAGAGAGGTTTTAAGTATACAAAAAATATTGCCTGGGAAAGCCTTGTCATCCTTCGTCAAATAATACTTCTATGAGCTTTTACTGTTATTCAGAATTAGTTTTCAATTTGGATATTCTTATAATTAGGACGTCCCAGATAGCAGGTCGATATATGTAAAATGAGATATGTCTGCAACTGAACAAAAACTACCTAATGAAAACCCAATATCCAACTAATTAAAGGATTATCATAATTTATACCTTAAAAATTTAAGGTTTGACATTATTCTGCTGACCCATAATTTCTAATTTGAATTCTTCAGAATATCAAGATCAATGATCACGGAATTATAGAGTGACTGGAGTATAAATTTAACAATTTGGGTCTTATAAAATTTTTAAATTTTGCAAATGTATTCATAGCCTTCGAAATTTTTACCTCTAGCTAGTTCAGAGCCTTTTAACTATGAGATTGTTTTATATGATACCATTGAGTACATAACGTATCATTAGAAATTAACGGAGGAGTATATGTAAATAGGCGAAGTTATTGGAGGCGGTAAGGTTGTTTTTAAGGAGACTCTGCATGCGATATATGTACCTTGGCCTTAAGAGTACACTTGATTCAATTTTTGCAATGACCTGAAAAAATCCAATTAAGTAGCATTATATTATCGAAAGAAATATGATATAGAATCTAAATTGAATTAAGTGCAAAATTGTCACCAACATTGTTAGGTATATTCCTCATTAGTATAGTCAAAGATATTAGATTGAACATCATTCCAAAAATCTGTCAGAAAATTAAGAGAGCTATCACAGTTTAATGGACTATCTAATGTACCGAAATCCGAACTTGAAGCGCTTATCTTCGACAGCAGAGCGGTATCATCTAAACAGTCTACATCATTGGATGTATCTGTTTTATTGTTCACGAAATCATCAATATGTCTGTCAATGTGGCGAAGAATCTCTTTGCTAAATCCTGATTGGTGATGATTGTTTACTAAATTCTTGTACCATACAAAATCTATGCTCATTATTGACTTACTGATTTCTGCGCAAGATTCACCATATTTGCGTAAGATTTCGATTAGTTGATCAAGTGAGATTTTCTCAGATATCATGTAAACTTGAAAACAAATACGAGTAAGGATAAATGAAGACGTTATTCCAAGTCTTAACCTACCTAAAGACGGTCTAATTTCTGTAGTGTTTTCCGAAAAGTTACCCAGTATATTGCTATAGAGATTCAAAACGCCTGAAATGATAGATAAGTTATAGGGCGATATATTCTCTGCCGAAGATATCAAATGTGAGGACATATTCAAAATGATGACAAATACGGACCAGGAAGCCTTGATAATTTGTACCGTGTTCTTTGATTCAAGAATAGTGAGTAATATATCAATAGATATCTTGAATACATCTTCTCTTACTTGCTTCAGATAACTGGTCAATTCATTTTTCTGGTGGGATGGCAGCAAGTTTTGAATTCTTTTTAGTAGACTTTCTATTGCTTGATAACAACATACACTGGAATGCTCTATTTGAATGAAAAGCTCAAATAAAGCATCATTTCCCAAACCATTCTTCAAAACAGGTATTAGCATTTCCTTTAAGCCTACAAAGATTTTTTGAACACTCGAAAATTCCTCTTTCAGTTGTTTTAGTGTTTCCGTTAAATTGATAGAACCTGAAATTCCAAAAAGTCGGTAATCAGTAAAGCGACGATTATAAAGGAGTGAAGTGGATATTTTTGAAATTAATTTCCCCAACATGATATGGCCAAAAGATACACAGGCATCCGTTTTGGAAAAATCCAGTTCAACATTTTTGATTAGAGTTAGACAGTCCATTGAATCGTCCACACCCATTTCCATAACATCTTTTGGAAAGAGGCACCATGTCGTTTCATCTGATATTAAAGAAGGCTTTCCACTATTGAAAGCGTACCATTTATCCCACCAATAGCAGTTCCACCAGAGTTTTCGATGGGTCTCAGCCACAGCTTCGGACTTGAAGGCGTAATACTCCCATCTATTCAAACCAGCATCTAAACTTCTTCTACACATAACACTTATGAGTCTGCCCATGAACGTGATATCTTCTATCCAGTACCTGCATTTGATGAATTCCACGAGACTTCCCAAAAACTCCAAATCGTGCATTTCCGTAAATACAGATCTTTCAAAGTACTCTGAACAAAGAGCAAAATATGATTCATCCTCCTTGAAAAATTCTGCGAGAGATTCGGGGTTGAGATTAGTGGAATTGAGAGTTTGAAAGTGATCTTGCATTAGAGAAACTGAGTAGACAAACATTCCGTAGGATTTGTCTAGTTTTGAAGTCGACCACTCTAATGTTTGGTTTGATGCGTTTGACCTTTTGGAGATAATGTATTCCACAATCTCTTTTTCGTCCATGAATAGCCCATTTACATCCGCATATTGTTTCAATGGAGACAATGATTTGGCTCCATACTTGGTTTCATATTTTGCTGAACTTACGTCCAAAAATTTCAAAAGCAAATATATTGTCTCTCTGACATTGGTGCAATCGGAATATGCGATTATCTTCTTTATTATGTAACTGATGCCCATGGGAGTAAAAAATAATAAAGGGGAGTACATTCCAAAATATACAGTAAGTGGTTGACCATTTCCTTTTTTTAAAGAGCTGGAATATCGGTTCAAACAACAAAAACCATCGCCAATTATCTCTGTTTCGATGGATTGTGTCCCCTTATATAATTTCATTTCTTCAGATTCGATATTAAGATAAAGATGCGGCTGAATCTGTTCCAGTAATGTGCTTATTTCATTCAAAGACTTCTGCAAAACTGCTGGTGCATTTGAGGATATGCGACTACTCAACTTAGTTATGCTGTATTTAACATCCTGTAGATCATGGCTTAAACTATTGGAATACTGAAAAAAATCGAGGCAGCTCTCATTTCCTTGGTTATTATATGTACACTTTGAGCGCGATCCTACACAGCTCAGACAAGGTCTGGATCCATCGCATTTGATTTTTTTTTTTTGACACCTCATACATGCTTTTGGTGTTCTACCACTTCTCTTTTGTTGCCTCCTAGTTTCGTGCATTGGTAACAATTATTATTCTAAGACACTACAAAAGAAAATGACACTTCTCTTAGATTTCTGTTAGCCAAAGCCTATTAAAAATTAACAAGCTGAATATCACTAAACGAATAAGGATATCTGCTTATTGCGAGCACTTATATGTAATCTGATTCACGCTTATATGAACAGAGTAACAGTTCTCAGTCTGGAAGTCTGGAGATAAGTTTGAGTGGCTGAAAGTAGTATTATAGGCTTAGTGTATTATTTCGCCCCAATTGGTCCCGCTCAACTAACCTTCATAAAACTCCAAAGTCCAAATGACGCGTTTTTAGCAGCTGATTATCTTCAGATAGAGTTATTGTTATTTGCATTTACACGTTAATCACTAAGAAATCCAATACGCCTTCACTTGGCTGCAGGATGAAAAAGAGATGCCGTTAAGCCCTGTGAAGAATTCAGTATGCATGGTGGGCTTGGCTTTAACACGCTTGCGCCATCACCACCCTTCAAGACGAAAAGTTCAAGCCGTCGGAAAACTCAAGTCACGTGCAATATTATCTATAACAAGAGCTTGACACTTTTATAATCTATTAAGTAATTTTGATATAAAAGATAGTCTTATGTATGATCATTGTTGGGAATTGGGCAGTAGAAATTTAGAGTTTTCATCAAATACGAGAAGTTTTTGTTGAAAAGTTCACTGTGCGTCTTTGCGTTAAAATATACCTATGTCAACAACTCCGTCAGAAAGTGAATGGGTGCTCTATCACTACATACCCAATAAAATTGCTGCTATCGTAACAGCAGCTCTGTTTTTATTAGCAACGTTGATTTATTGTTGTCAAGTTATTTTCAATGCCAGAAGAGCCTCCAGGAAGATTCGAGGATTTGAGTCAGGGACATTCGATGCCAAGACCACGCTTTTCGGAGAAAAAAATAATAGAGAAAAGCCAAAAGTCTCATCCACGCTACTTGCCTTCTTGCCATTTTTTTTCGGTTGTATTATGGAGATAGTGGGATATATAGGCCGGGCAATCTCCAGCTCAAACACAACTGCTATTCCCCCATATATCATGCAAACAGTGCTTCTATTGGTGGCCCCCGCCTTATATGCAGCAACGATATATATGGTTTTCGGTCGTATGTTGCATGTGATGAGATGTCAAAATTTAATGCTTATCTCAGCTCGTTTCGGTACGACATTTTTTGTTCTAGGCGATATATTGAGCTTCTTTTTGCAGGCTGCTGGTGGTGGAATCATGAGCAAAGAATCTGGTAGAAAAACGGGAACAAATCTAATTATGGCGGGATTGGCGGTCCAGATTGTTTTTTTTGTGTTCTTCATGATCAACGAGCTGCGATTCACGCTGCGCGTAAAAGAAGTGTGTTTATTTTATGTCAATATTTCAAAACAGTGGTGCTTTTTGAATGCTACCTTATTGCTTGCTAGTGTTTCAATTATGATACGTTCCATCGTTAGATTGGTAGAGTTTGCACAAGGATATGATGGTTTTATTATATCACACGAATATTTCGTTTATGCATTTGATGCGCTTCCAATGTTATTAGTTGTGATTTTCTTTTCTGTTGGGTCGTTCTTTGGTAATATATTTGACATTATTGCAGAAAATCAAAGTCTTGTGTTATTTGCCTAGATTGTTGATTTAGATTTGGTAAGAGTAATCATGATTGATGCTCCTCTATATTTAATTAATTGTCGTTCAATACTTGATAGATTTAGTTCTTCAAAAAATATCGACTGTATTTTATTCCATCCAGTACATTGCAACTTTTGCATTGTTATCGAAATACCAATGGGAACATATGACTATATGCCTTAACATCCTGTTACTATGGGCTGCTTGGAATATGGACAATCATTTGGCACATAGTATACAAAGTTCTCAGTTCTAACATTTTATCATTACTTTTTCATATATCGATTTTGAGATTTGATTTAGATTGACAGGTAAATCATTATAATACATCATTTAGAATACTTGACAGATTAATATTCTTTGAAATTCATGATTAGGCTGGTTAACTTTCATCTCAAGAGCCCAAAAAACCAATTAATTTTGGGTTTATGTCACGATAAACTTTCAAAGTATGATAAGTCTTTCTTCCAATCTTGTGTTTCTTGTAAAATACCATTCTGATCTTTTCCCTAATTTTTCTTGACATTATGAAGTACACAAGAGCTGCTTTCCAAATCAATGTCTGAAATAAAGGAAGGTTGAGGCTGTGTTAAATAAAAACTACATTGCCCACAGAACTTTTTTTTGAGGAATTAAAGTACAACAATCAGTTGAAGGAAATGAATACTTCAAATGAACATTCAATATTAATGCACACATGAACAGACGATAGCTATTGTTGATTCTTTGAGGCATCAAAATGCCACTCTAAGCCTTTCCATCACCTTTTTCAGTACACATATAGCTCTGGAGCTTATTAAAAGATGTGACACGTATCTTATTATGAGGGAGTGGAAATCCCATAAATGTGCCCATCATAAAGCTCTGTATAAAAAGCTAAATTCATAAGTAACAAGTCTCTGAACATCTAGCCAAAAAATCCCGCCAATTCCTGCTATCATATTAAGTGTTGAACAAAACCGTTCTGTGTAAAGTTACTATTCAATGTGTCAATTTTAATCACGATGAGTTATTAATAAGAGCCATCAACCAGTTTCTTCACATATCTATAAGTCTGAAACAGTCATATGGACAACCAGAGAAGGGATATTGGAAAAAACCTTCTGTTTTCAATCAATTCAGCTACAGCACCCAACAGATAATTATATTTAGTACCGATGTGTGCTTCATTTCAAATTAAATGGAAACCCGATTCCAGCTATTGTCTTAACATGAATAGTTGGGCATAGTCAGCATCAGATGAGAGGTCTATTGTTATCAATGTCTTGGCTTTATCTCTTTGATTCGGACTTGAATTTAAGCAATATGTGCTGCCTGTGTTCCATTCTTCCGTTACTTTTGCCTGTTAAGGTAAGAAAATAGACCGAACCCAGATAACGGATATTCCGAGATATATAAAAGCAGCCTAAAAGGAATGCATTTAGAAGAAATTTTTTGCTACTGTTAGTCTCATCGATTGAATTGGCTAAAGATTTTAGGCATATCTTCAATTGCTATATATAAAACATCATCATGGAAAAAGATCTTTCACCAAGAGTGGCTCTTGTCACTGGAGCCAACGGAGGGATCGGAAATTCTCTCGTTTTGGAGCTTTGCAAGCGCGGTTATAAAGTTTATGCTACAGATTTGAAGTTTACACCAGAAATAGAGACACTTTTGAAATCCAAGAACATTTCTTGTCTCTTGATGGACGTCACGTCAGAAGAAGCGGTTGCTAAAGTGAGCGCCCAGATTCAAGTCGAAAATGATGGAAAATTAGACATGCTTTACTGTAATGCTGGTAGAATAGAGGTCGGTCTAGCAGCCGATCTTAAAGATGAACAGATAAGGTCATTGTATGAACTCAACTTGTTTGCCAATATGCGCCTTGTAAGACACTTTGTTAGATCACTAATCAACGCAAAGGGTACAATAGCATTCTCTGGATCTGTCACAAAAAATCTTCCATTTCCAGGAAACTGTCTATATACTTCATCCAAGGCAGCTCTGGACCAATATGCCTTTGTTCTTCATAGCGAACTTAAGAATTATGGTGTAAAAGTGATAGATGTTATCGGCGGTTATATCAAGACCCCTATCTTTCAATCAGGTGTTTCTAAAATTGATTCTGGTTCTATTTATGACTTTCCTGAGTTCAGAGATGCTTTTTTTAATCGTAAAGAAAAACTTCAACAGTCAGTTAAATCCGCAATGCCATCTGAGGTATTCGCTCGCCGAGTCTTAGATAAAATCGAAGCAGCCGATATCGATACATTTCGTTTGTTTGAAGGTACTAAATCAGGTACAATAGATCTCCTTGGTAGATGGCTACCGTCCAAAAGGCTCGTTAGCCATATTTTGAAGATGTTTCAAATGGATTTTAATTATAGAGCGCATTTGAAGAATGACAGAATCGCTTTTCCAGACGAGCCTTGAATTTCCTGTTATCTTTTATGTGTGCAAACGTTTTATAATTAATGAAGATTTTCTGGGAGCATTGAATTCCAAAAATGATTATCAAATTTTTTTATTTTCGAACATTATCAACTTTTTGAAGGCTGATCATTGGGCTTGAATTAGAATCATTACTCAGAATCAGAAAAAACAATTACTTTCTGGATTGTTACTTTGATGGGAACTAAACACCCTCTTTCTTTCTAGGATACGAAATGTGGGAGTCATTTTAATAATCAGATTCTGATAGGTTTTTTGAAATCTACTAACCTTGTGTATTGATAGCTTTATGTGCTGATGTTTGATTTTCTCCTGCTATATTCGATCCATTAGATGGTTAAATTAAAGACCCTATCCAAGTGACAGCATTTCTATTAAAATAATATTTTCTGCTATCACGATTCAAAATAAAAGAAACTTTTATAAAGATAAGAATTTTCTTGAAATATGATATAATATTCTAAATAACTAAAATAACATCATTTGAGTGATAGTAGTTATTTGTATTATTCTTAGAGAAGGAATTTGTACTTGTTTGTGTTTGGAGCTCATGATAAGCTTTGTATATCTGAATTATCTCATGAAAAAAAAAGGGCCGGAGATATAGGATGATATAAAAAATTTCAATTATGAGATCCAAAATGATTGTAAATAGTATCTTATGAACCGAATGCATAAGCGGAAGCTAAAAAATTTGAGTATTAGAAATGAATAGGATACTAAAAGTAATGTGTTATGAAATATAAGGTATGAAAAAAATGGATGAGGAAATTTACCCTTAAGAATGAAATGCAAACCTGGAAATGATGATATATATCGTAGTAAATTTTCGAATAATCCATTAGATGTATCAAACCGGCATATGTAAGACTTTTTGATAACTGCAATTAAAGTGGAGCGGATGCTCGCAGAAATGTCGCGGATTTTACTTGACAGTTTAGTGGTTTCAATAGTTAGTCAAATGCACATTGGCATTGAGTTTAGAAAAGAAATACAATTGGTAGTATAATAACTCTGAATATGGAGATTAAATGAGGGTTAGAGGCGGCTCCTTCAAATTCTGTAAATATTGCAGCAGATGTTGGAACAGTTGATCCTGAAACTCTTGTTTGGAAGGAAAGAGGTGATTGAAAGATGGAAGGAGTAGCGGAACTGGTAATACTTGATTTCGAAAATATATCCGAAATGTCACCTGAACTGATTGTCGTAGTATGAGAGCCACTCAAACTTTCTGTACTTATTTCAGTCTGTACTGTCATTATGGGAGTGGTTTTGGCATTACCAGTGAACAAACTTTTTGTTGCAGATTGTTCAAAAGAGGTGAAGACATCATGTCCTGGCTCAGTGAGTGAATTTACCCTGTACTCGTGAGATGAACTGTCTATCTTGATTTTTTGATTAGGAACCTCTGTGAATGTGTTCAAGCTTGCATCGAATTCTGAGTACGAATCAGATTTAGTTTTTGTCTCACTTACTGACCTGGTGATAATTGGTTTGTAGGTGGAATTTTCAATAATATTAATCGGATTGGAACCCGTTGAACTTTCGAAACTCGATGGGTTTGAAGTCACAGGCAGTTGTTGTTGAGTAGCTACCGGGGAAGAATACAACGTAACTTCTTTGGTTTTTGCCGAGGTTGGATTTGCAGTTGCACTACTCGGAGTAAAATCCTTTGTTGCTGCGGCAAGACTTGAATGAGAGTCTTGTGTTGCTGTTTCAATACCTGTTGAATCAAATACCTCTAATGTTGTTGTACTCATAGATGTATCCAAAAAAGGAGAGTCACCTGTTCCAATGCTTTTGGAATTGACAATAAGATTTGATTTGGAGGTGATCAGTTTTGATATTTCCGTTTCTACTGCTGTCTTTATAGTGGAATCTATTAGGGTAATTTCATTTGTATTAGTTGGGGCAGAAAGAGCTGAGGAAAAGGAGATTGGATTATTTGTTGTTATTTCCGTTACATCTTTGGATGTAGCAAAAGTTACAAGAGAGGTTAAAGATGAAGTTTTCTGAGTGTTATTGAAATATCCTAAAACAGGGGTCTCAACGTAGTATACCACATTCGAAGTCTCAATACCACCCTCACCCGTGACGTATTCATGCCTGGTAGAATATGTGCTCGTGAAATAACCTGTCCACGAGGAGTACACAGTGCGTGTGATCATAGAAATAATTTTCGGCTTGGAGAATGTTGTTGATAAAATTGAATAAGAGTTTGAATCAGTTGCACTACTAACATCGAAACTAGGTGTCTCGATTTCAACAATCTCAACCGGTGTACTAATCGAATCTGTGCCGACCGTAAATGTCGTTACTGTAGTATACGTGGACGTTGAATCAAGATCCCAAACAGTATATGATATACTAGTTATTGTAGTGTCATTACCGTATGTCGACGTTTTACCACTGACCCCAGATTTATACGATGTAGTTGTTGTCGTTCCTACTGTTGGAGTTTCTATCTGCACTACTTCAATTGGTGTTGTCAAACCATCTGTACCAACGCTTGAGGATGTAACAGTAGAAATGGTGGTTGTCACCTTACCGTCCCATGGAATGTATGATGTGGTTGTTGTAGTTCCTACTGTTGGAGTTTCAACTTTTATAACTTCAATTGGTGTTGTCAAACCATCTGTACCAACGCTTGAGGATGTAACAGTAGAAATGG
>JAJLXM010000035.1:0-61617 GCA_030571275.1 Zygotorulaspora sp. UFMG-CM-Y6047 | reverse complement strand
CTTATGATGACAGAATACATCGTAGTAAGATTCCCTTATGTAATCGTCTCGCAGCGGACATCAGTCGATATTCTTTCACACCATTGAGTATTCTTGTTAGGGCTCAATCTTACTGCTATTACTTGTTCATCACAGCAGATGCTTTGATTATCAGTCTCTTTTATCTATATTTCATTTGTATCAATCGTTCCAACAGTTTGAGCCCAGATATTTAGTTGTACAAGCATTATGGTTGCCTTATGATGACAGAATACATAGTAGTGAGATTCCCTTATGTAATCGTCTCGCAACGGACGTCAGTCGATATTCTTTCACACCATTGAGTATTCTTGTTAGGGCTCAATCTTACTGCAATTACTTGTACATCGCGGCAGATGCTTTAATTATCAGTCTCTTTTATCCATATCTCATTTGTATCAACCGTTCCAACATAGTCAAATCGAGAAATTCTTCAAGAATTTCATCTCTGTGTAATCTCTATTTTGTGTCATCTCTAATTTGTGTCGTACAGAGTTAATTGTTCCTTTACAATAACAAGTAGAAACTGGTTGTTTGGCCGAGCGGTCTAAGGCGCCTGATTCAAGATTAAATCGACCTTCGGTTCGAATCTTGTGTGCAGTAAACTGTATACTTCAGAATCCTCAGGTATCGTAAGATGCAAGAGTTCGAATCTCTTAGCAACCATAATTTTTTGCAACATGCCGAATCACAAATCATCCTTCATCTTATCTCAAAATTGATGAATCTATCCAGATAGAAGCTAGAGGCTATTTCCTAAAGGACAAGTCTAGATTAGAACTCTAAATAGACTTGCGATTCATTATTTTAAACGCACTATCGGAAACTAATATGGTTTCTAGAGGTTTGTTATTTCTACATGTTTTGCTGCATTATGTTTTCATTGTGTCTGCAGCAACTGAAGAAACAGAACATGGGCTTAACAATCCTAGCATTCACCTTTTTAATTTTGAAGTCCATACTTCTTATAATGCAAATGGGAGAAGGATTATTTCAATTAACGGGGAGCCCAATACATACGGCCCAGTCCTACGTGTGCTTGCTGGTGACACTATAAATCTAAGCTTAAAAAATGCTATCTGCTCTGCAACTGAGGTTATTCAAGCCGAGAAGGATCCTATCTTGAAAGAATATTGCGAGACTGGATTGCATTTCCATGGATTAACTCCAATAGGTAATAAAAACGATGGTGTTCCAGGCTTCACCCAAAGAGCAATACTCCCGGGAGAGACATATTGGTATAATTTCACAGTCCCGACCGAAACCTGTGGTACGTTTTGGTATCATTCGCATTCAGCAGTTCAATATGGGGATGGATTCAGAGGTGTTTTTATAGTGGAATGTGACCGTTACACATCTGCGGTAGACAGTGTATTTCAAACAGTAAAGGAAATGCAGACAATATCTGATGGCCCACTAGAGGTGAAAGATACCATCTCGACCGAACCTGTCTCATACGATGAACAAATAATAACACTCAGTGATTGGTACAGCAATTGGGATCTCGATGTTTCAAAAAGTAGAGTGCTTTCCTTTGATTCAACAACAGATCCAAGCTTTGACCAATCCCTCTTTAATGGTTTAGAAGATAATAATATTAAATTAAAATTGGAGAGCGCAAGCGAGGGAGTTGTTCTTCGTATAATAAATAGTGGTATGTCAGGGACGCAAGTGTTCCATGTAGCGGATCATAAACTTATTATATTGGAGACCGACGGTATTCTGGTGAAACCATACTCCGTAGATACACTTTCTATTGCAGTTGGACAGAGATATACTGTTGTAATCAAGTTCCATGATAAGTCGCTCAAAGAAGGCGTAAGGATAGTTAATGGCTGTAATAAGATGATGGGATATGTCGAAAAGAATGGATGGCTTGTCAAAGACTCTACAGAAAGTGTCGATATGAGTTCCCATATGAGTGTGAAAAGTGTGCCTGGTCTCAACAAACACGAAATGTTTAGAGATCTCGAACCAACGCTTCCTTTGTATGCTGATAAGAAAGGTCTATGGGAACAATCTGATCTGAAAACTATTGCTTTGGATTATGAATATTTTTCAGACCCAAGCACTTTACAAGAATTTGGAACAGGAATGTACAAGATGAATGGCAAAACTTTAGGTGAATATGTCAAAGATCCAATAGTTTTTGAGGCTGATCAGGTCGTCCAAATTGTAATAAATTCAGTTGATCATATGAGGCATCCGTGGCACTTACACGGTCACCCGTTCCAACTAGTATCAATCGGAACCGGTGGAGAGGGTGCCTTAGACTTGAACAATCTGAACAATGCGGCTGGATCAAAATATAAGAGCGATATCGAATTTTGGAAGAGCGAGGGGAGGATACCAATGACGAGAGATAGTATTAATATCCCAGGCAGAAGCTACGCTGCCATCCGCATAATTGCCGACAAACCAGGGTTTTGGCTACTCCACTGTCATATTGATTGGCATGTCCAAAAGGGGCTCGGTGTAGCTTTCCATGAACTGGCACCAAGATCTTTGACTGATTCGGCGGATTTCACGGAATCTTCTGAATCGTCACCTAAATCTACTTCAGAAAGCGTAGAATCTTCACAGAACACTGAGATTCAACCTGAAGCAACAAAAGAACCAATCAATAATAACCCGGATGACTTGCAGCCGTCATCAAGTCGTGGTAAAGTTTTAGCCATTTACTTCTTCATCATGATTATGATCAACTGCATCATATATAGAGTGATCATGTGATATGTATTAAAATCGCTATTAACGATTAACGGGTCTCAGTCAGTTAACCCCTTCTGAACAGGACAGCCCTTCTACCACTGTAGAGAATTATGCGCGCGCGTCGCTATGATCAGCAATTAAAAGTAGAAAACTTTGACGAGGGGGTTAGCAGGGGCAAAGAATACAAGTTGAAACTTCTGGAACATAAAGGACACATACACATTAATTTGGTGACCTTCATTATCAGACTAACAGCTATATTGAGAGTTGAACCATTGCGAATATAAACATAGCACACCGATAAGTCCAGCACGTAACCACCTCCAATAATTGCCTGTAAGAATAACTGGAATTGAGGTTCATTCAGAAATACAAAATTTAAGTCAAAAAACTAGTGACAGTGACGAACTTTTGATAGATAGTTTCTTCAGGAGATTGAAGATTTGGCATTTGATTTATTCCTACACAGACTGAATCAAAGACGTGGTCCCTTAAATAAAGAAAGTAAACTTTGACTTTCCTTGCTAATACGCATCATGAATTCTAACGATAAGAGATTAGCAGGTGGTAAATCTGCAATGACCACAGAGCTGCCATATATTAGCAGTACAACCAGTATATCAGACAATGTTGACCTAAGGAATTACTACGACAAGCTTCTATTCAAAAATAATAGTGGCAAGTCCCTTACAGATTTGCCACGCAGAGCAATAATGGCAGCATCTACTGGCTCTAATAGTGCTGCTAACAGTGGGAATCCCGGAATGAGCAATATGAATCCAACACATGAGCATTCAAACGATTCCAAAACAATTCCAGCAAGCGCGTCACATAATGAACAAAACCGGGATGGCCAGAAAGTAGATTTCATAAATGGCTTTACTGCTACACACGGAGTACGTTCCGGATCGAGATTTCCATTCACGTCATTCCAAATGACGCCTTCCAACTCTGAGCCTACACCACCAACAGCTTCTTTGCCTATCTCTCAAGGCCAGACTTTATTACAGCAACAACAGCAACCTATTTTCAATTTTAATGACGGAATGTCCCTTGGTTTTCAACAAAATGGAGGTCCAGAATTTTCTCTAGATTTCCGCCAGATCAATAACAACCAACAAAGCAACTACTTAGAAAATTGGAAAGGCAGTTTTGACTCTCTAGAGACACCAATGAAAGCTCTTTCCCTTGATAACCCAGCCTCTCAACAACAATCGAATGCAAGAAGATCGTCGTATATCTCTGATACATTAATTCATGGCCAGTTGGACTCTGTGCATAATTCATATTCAAATCCCATATACAACAGTCATATGATGAATGGAAATTCAAAGGCTGTAAATTATCCCATGCATGGTGCTTCTCTAATGGGTCTTTCATCACCGCCACCTACAGCACCAGCTGCTCCATATGGAAATGCGATGCCCACTTACAACCAACAAAGACGTCATACTCAACCGGTCAACTCTTTAAATGCACCTCCAGTTAGTACTGCTAATTACAGTCAACAATCTGTAGGCTCCGCTGCGACTAGGAATAGATATTTAAATTATTCCAAACAACAACAGCAACAGCAGCACCAACAACAGCACCAGCAACAGCAACAGCAACAGCACCAGCAACCCTCACAGCAACAACAACAAACGCAAAAATCACCAGATTCTTCTACAGGGCCCCTTCTTCTAGATAATGGTTTGATTTTATTAGCGTCTCAAAAGCTTGTTTCCTCAGGGGATCTTCAATCACTGTATGCCGATTGTGGATCACATTATTTTTCAAGCAAAGATGTCTTTCAGTTCACTGACCACATAAAATCGTTGCTTTATTTGGATAAAGTCGAACCACTGAATAAAAAAAATTCTGCCATTCCTAAGTTTTTATCTTTTTTGAAAAGTTGTAATCTAAATTACAATCCGCAGTCTGACGCTTTTATGTCCGATTCACAAGTTTCGCCAAAGAATCATACTGCTAGCGTCGTCCCTACCCACAATAATATGCAAAATAATGAGAGTGGAAATGGGAGGGAAAGAAGATCCAATAGCACCTCTTCTTATTTGCATTATAAACCACTGGTTCTGGTTGCGTTAAAGAATGGGAAGCTTGAGCTTCTATCAACACCACAAAATACGAACATAGCTCCTCAGAGAGGCGATCTGGTTATAATCGATGGTGATCGCGGTAAGGATTTGGCTCTTGTTGTTGAGCCTATTGTCTCGTTAGACCTTGCATTGTTTATTAATTTTTTGAAGAAAAAGATTCATTTTGATTCCCTTATTACTAGCAAAGCCCAGCACCATGCAAATGATAGCTTCATTCAGGCCCTGATAGATTCAACAAAAGGCCAAAATGAAAAATTAAACTCAAAGCTTTACGATGTTATAGAGTTGACACAACTCATCGTGCCATCAAAACAAGTGCTTAGATTTGCTACGACCTGGGAAGTGTCGACAAATTTGCATAATAAATTTCAAGATGAACTGAAGGCTTTGCATATTGCTCAATTGAAATTGAAGTCCCTGAACAGTGGATTTTCGCATCATCATAATGCAAACTCAACTAGTATTGATGAAGGAAGTCATCCGGCTCCTGGTTCTTCGTCACGGCCTCAATTAAATATAAAGATTTTGAACTCTGAATTCCAATTTGATAGGAAAAAGTTGACCTTTTATTATGTTTGTGAAGAAAGAAATGACTTCAGGGAGTTGATCAAAGAGCTCTTCAAATTCTACAAAACTAGAATCTGGTTGTGTGCAATCCCAAACAACCTTGGAATCGATTCAAAGTATTACGATTCTCATCGAAAAGAACTGCAAATGTACCAAGAAATGATGCAACATTATGCAGTTGAAGATTTGACAGATGCTAATGGACAGCAAGGAGGTGGATTTATAGTGGCTCCGCCTCTAAACAAAATAGAGCTAGATAACTTCCAAATCGGTGTTTACAAGGAATTGGTAAGAGAACTCTTTGGAGAGTAGCAATTGAAGAAAATCTAAATTCATAAGAAATGTTTTACGAAATATGTTGCGTTGTCACATTGGTCCTTAAAGATATCATGTAATATTTCGTTGTTCACATAGACAAAGGTATACAGTTGATATATAAAGCCAATGGCAATTAATGACTTGGTACTTCAACCAGAAGCACCTTTTTTAGGAGCTTTATTTGTTCTCAACAAAGAAAAAGTTTGCGGCAATAGGTTCAAGTTTATTCTCTGTAGCCCATTTGTAGACTCCTGTGGCAGGTGTGTTGTAACCCCAATTTTTCCTCTCTTTAACCGGTGTGAAACTGGAACTATGGACGCCATCGGGTTGTTTGTACAACAATACTACATATCTGTGTTTACCAGTACCTTGTGGGGGTGCAGGACCATGGTAACTTACCAATTCTTTACCGTTATTTAATTTTGAACAAACAAACTGGGGCTCATCCACCTTTCCTGAAGTGGAGGTCTCATTTTGGTCTAAAATTTTCAGATCAGATTCAATATAATGACAAAACTCTGACCATTTGTGATCGGTTCTTGATGGCGCATCAGGATCCGTAATAGCAAGGGTGAACAAATCTTTGTCATGTACACGGGGCGCGCCCTCTTCAGGATTTAGATTGAATTGAATAGCAGGCTTGCTTTGAGTATCTTCTGCTCTAAGGGTATTCCCCATTGCAATAGGAGAGTCGGCGGAGAACTCCCCAGCAAGGACACCCCATGGCTTGAAACCTGTCTTTTTGATAACATCTTCTAAGATACCATGTTTGGCCAGAGCCTCATTGCTTGTCTTAGCAAAATTGAATGCGTGCATCATCTTTGGACTTATGATATTTGTAGTTTTTTGTTCGTCGGTTCGTATATATGTTGTTTGCTTTTCGGTATAACAGGTGCCTCTTATATATTATTTACATTTAGTTTGCCCTTAAATAGCAAAAAAGGGTTGTAGATTTCACAGTACGTAGCAAACTTTACGACAATAGCGTTTATTGCGGGATTGACATTGTTAAGGACCATTCAACATCAAATCAAACATCAACAATGTATGCTGTTTGATAACTACATCATTTGATGACGAGGCGTTTCATTGTGCCCCTAAACTTAACTTACTGTTTTTCTAAATCAAAGATATTTGAAACAGGATACATCATATGAAAATGCTAGAAAAACCAAAACAGGGATGATCGGTAAACTACAATGGAGGCCGCTCCTTCAATATTCCACGTGTTTTGTCCTCTACTATCTCGAATGCCTTATATGCGGAGTCGTATTCGTTGTTATGGAGTTGTGCATCAAGCCAACAACAGAGAATCGTACGTTCAATTCATCAGATACAAAAATAGGCAAGACCTTTAAACCAAACGAACTCGTGGGCAATGGGATGTGTCTTTTCATATGTGCTGCCGCCCCATTTATGATTATCATGGGATACTGCCTTTATGGCAGGTCCGTGTTACGAAATTATAAGAAACCCACTGAAATCAACGACCTACTGCATTTGTTTCATGTAAGCACACTTGCTTTGTTTGTCGTTCTTACCATAAACGGCACAATCACTTGTTGTCTGAAAGTTCTCATCGCAAACCCTAGACCAGATTTCATTGCTAGGTGCCAACCGCTCATTACTAGCACGGAAGGAACGTTTTCTATCCAAGACTGTCAACAATCCGACATATATACTCTCTATGACGGTCTACGTAGCACACCTAGTGGACATTCAAGTTTTGCCGCAGCAGGTCTAGGTTTCCTCTACATATGGCAGACTAAGTTCATTTCCACTCACAAGCGAAGACACCTGTGGTGTCCACTGTTAGCGCTCTTCATTATGATTTCAAGAGTCTTGGACCACAAACATCATGTCTCTGATCTCATCTACGGCTCTTTAGTAGGCCTTATCAGCCTTGCAATTGGCTGGTTCCAGCTCATCCGGCCTCAGCTTATTGCTCCAGATTCCTGGCAATTACCTCGACCAGTATCTCACACATAATTCAAAAGTTACATAATTCATATCAAGAATTTAAATTATACATCTTATAGCATCATATTTTGAAACTCTATACACCCATGAGATAAACTAATAAACTATCTGACCACGTGACCACGTGACCACATACTTTCACTCACGTGTATATCACAAGATAACTCGTAAAAAAGTGAAATCTCAAATTATCTTAACATTTAGCCCATTGTATACCACGTGATCGGCTGGCTAATATGGAAAATATTTCTTCCGCTCGTTCTTTCTCTCACGTTTATGAAAAAAAAAAATTCCATCTATATTTTTTTAAGAAACTGTGGCGTAATCCCGACATACGCCACATGTGTGGCATCTCTTATCCATCACATATCGAAATGAAATAAAAATGAAAAAACCGCACCTCACAGCATTTTCTCTGAGAACCATGTCTCCGTCGGTGTGAAAAAAAAGCTATTTGCACATGGGAAATGAAAAGGGGCCTATTCAAGAAGAATTCCAGTAGTGAAGCCGATGGTTCAAATGATTTTAATCCGTACAGTACTTTGTATCGTTTGGATGCATGTGTGAAACAGAAGTCAAGTAGTGGTTAGTAGGGCAGTTTGCAGCTCGTTCTTGGTTTTTCCGGAGGTGTCGGTTAGTAAAACTAGTTCGGCGGACAGTAGGTGATAGCTTCACATGGTGTAGGGCGTATAGACATAACACATGGCAGGCTATGCGAATGGCAGCACGAAGATGGGAACCAAGAATTGGCGTAGTGGGGTGGCAGTTCATGTGGTCGTTTTTGGTTGGATGAGCGAGTGGTGGTATGCTATATAAACCAGAGAGTTTTGAGTTAGTGAGGTAAGCGTAGTTGGTAAAGCTTGTCTTAAAACCGGCGAGCAGCAATATAGCGAATAATATACGATATGGCTGGTACTTTTCTATTTACCTCTGAATCCGTCGGTGAAGGTCACCCAGATAAGATTTGTGATCAAGTTTCGGATGCAATCTTGGATGCTTGTTTGGCCGAAGATCCATTGTCTAAGGTTGCTTGTGAAACCGCTGCTAAGACTGGTATGATCATGGTTTTCGGTGAAATCACAACCAGAGCCAAATTGGACTACCAAAAGATTGTCAGAGACACAATCAAGAAGATCGGTTACGACGATTCTGAAAAGGGATTTGACTACAAAACCTGTAACGTTTTGGTTGCTATTGAACAACAATCTCCAGATATCGCACAAGGTTTACATTACGAAAAAGCCATTGAGGAATTGGGTGCTGGTGACCAAGGTATCATGTTTGGTTATGCTACAGACGAAACTCCAGAACATTTGCCTTTGACCATTTTGTTGGCTCACAAGCTAAACATGGCTATGGCAGATGCTAGAAGAGACGGAAGCTTGGACTGGATCAGACCTGACACCAAGACCCAAGTTACTGTTGAATACGAAGACGATCACGGTAGATGGATTCCAAAGAGGGTCGACACCGTCGTTGTTTCTGCTCAACATGCTGATGAAATCAGCACTGAAGACTTGAGATCTAAGATCAAGACTGAAATTGTTCAAAAGGTTATCCCAGCTGAATTGTTGGATGAAAACACTAAGTACTACATTCAACCATCTGGTAGATTCGTTATTGGTGGTCCTCAAGGTGATGCTGGTTTGACTGGTAGAAAGATCATTGTTGATGCTTACGGTGGTGCATCCGCTGTCGGTGGTGGTGCTTTCTCTGGTAAGGATTACTCCAAGGTTGACCGTTCAGCAGCATACGCCGCTAGATGGGTTGCTAAGTCTTTGGTCCACGCTGGTCTATGTAAGAGAGTTCAAGTTCAATTTTCTTATGCTATCGGTATTGCTGAGCCATTGTCTTTGCATGTTGACACCTATGGTACTGCTACCAAATCCGATGCTGAAATTATTGAAATTATCAAGAAGAACTTTGACTTGAGACCTGGTGTCTTAGTCAAGGAATTAGATTTGGCTAGACCAATCTATTTGCCAACTGCTTCCTACGGTCATTTCACTAACCAAGAATATCCATGGGAAAAGTCAAAGAAGTTAGAATTCTAATTTAGAAATCACTAGGCATATTTTGTCTATTTCTATCTTTTGTTTTGTATTCCGCTACAACTGTGTTGGTTTGCTCAACTCAAATCATGTACATTATTTCAAAAAAATCATTCATCTCTGGACATACCTGTTCGCTTAATATTCACAATAAATATTTTTATGGGTCGAGCAATTAAGTTTTTTGGTTGTGCTGGGAAGATAAAATCTTGCTGGATGTTAATCTCAATTTTTGGATTAATCATTCCTCTTTCATTTCATGTTATGGCATAAATTGATATACTTTATATAGATCGAATAAAAATTCCTTCAACGGACGCATATTATATTCTTCGTTTACCATTACTTGATTGATTTAAGTATATTGAGAGCCTTCGTCAGCTCATCCTCTGCCGTTGATAGATCATCGTAATTGAGTGCGCTAATTGCATACTTGGCGAGCCTTTGGATATTTTCAATCTTGCTGGATTTATCCATTATATCCCTGAGTTCGTCTTGCGTGTATGGTTTTGAGATGCTCTCACTAGCGCCGGCATAAGCGATTCCTTCTTCTTCATCTGAATCTACAAATGTTGGTACATTAATGTCGCTGTTAAAAACATCGTTTTCCGATGATTTTGATCTAGAGACTTCACATTTTTGAGAAAGATCATGAATTTGTTTGTTATATAGTTCCTTTGGTGATGATATGATTTCTTCTTCGTCATTATCATCACTGTCTTCTTTAGCCCTCAACCGCTTTAGCATGTCATTCAACTCATCGTCTGATGGCACACCTTGGTTGTCTCCCTTTATTATGTCTCTATCATCCCATTGTGATGGTGTTGATTCAGGCTCTTCAATTCCCTCAGGAGCTTGAGATGTTTCATCAGGTTGCACATTGACGAAACCAGGGACTGTACCTTGGATATCAGATTGCTTTTCATGTTCTGGGTCATTGTAATTTTCGATATTGTTGATCACTGGAGTGTCGTGGTCTAGTTCTCCCTTAGCAAGCTTGCTCAAATATAGCTTACAATACTTGACACGTTTTTTATAGTTTCCACCTGCATCATCCCACAAATGAGAAATACATGAAAATAAGTCAATACAACACCAAAGACCTCTTCTTAAATTAATATCCCATGGGCCATCTTTTATTTGCTTTAATTTACCATTATACAACGACATGGCAAAGTTAGACACATAAATTTTAGCATTCTGTTGATCATGAATCAGCAGAAGGAGCGCGTCTTTTTGCGAATCGTCATCATTTGACTCAACTCTACTTTTGTAATCTTCAACTTTCGTGAGTAGTTCGGAGGCTAGTTGTGTGAGAGTCTCAGATTTATTCTCTTTGCTTAATATTTCTTCAACAGCATAAAGCCGAAGGTAATAGCTAACAATCTCCAATCCTGCAGTATCAAAGTCATGAGCAGTAGTAACCAATCGTCTGACAGTAGTTTCAGCAACCATTTTCAATATGTGTGCAGCCTGATTAACATCACCTCGGTTCTCCAATCGTCCCTCATGATTGAAGGAACTTGTTTCAATATGAGTTGCGCGAGGTAGCACGAACTTTTCAGTATACACCTCCTCTATATGGGGCATAATACAAAACAAATTAAAGTATATTGTTCTTTCAATTGCTATTGTGACCCACAATGTCTACTCTTGAGGTCAGTAAGCTCGTTGGTAAGGAGGGTCACCAAAGGTCGTTGACTTTGAAGAGAAACAACAGTACAGGATATTTTCTTCTTAGACCTTTCTTATCATTACTACAAAAATATAATATTGAAAATGGTAATGGTCAGGGCTCTAGTGACGGTGTATCTAGCACTGAAGTAAGTGCTAAGGAAGAAGATAACCTGCTTTCGCAATTTGGTATATTGGTCGATACCGACGAAGAGGGGAATAAATGGATTACTGGAGATAAAGCAACGGAACTTTTACGCTTATTAAATGTATATCATCTGTTCGAATCAGATTTTGGGTCACAACAAATCACGAAAGAAGAGACTGAAAATGTACAAGAAAAACGTGATGGTCAGACACCTATGCACGCTAGTAATAACGTTGAACCAAATCAAACTGCAGACAACCAAAATGTAAAAATGGAGCCACACGACCCTGGAAATTTTTCACATACGGTCGCCAATAGCACCATGGATGATAATCACCCTATCACAGTTGCTAAACGGCACAATACGGATATTCATAATGCTATTTCCAAAGAATTAGGTTCACCTTTGAAAAAGATGAAGTCAAATAACTTCTCAACCCAGATTGATGTTCCTAAATCTTTTGGCAACATCAGAAATAGGGTAGCATCGCATGATCATTCGGAAAAAAAAATTCGTACATACAGTCATGATTTACATGAAGACATCCTTAGGCAGCCATTGATAATTCAAAAAGCACACAGTGCACCTCCTATTTCTGATAACAATCAGAGGATAAAGCTGGAAACGTTCCTACAAAGATTACTTTTCCCAGCGACACAAGATGTTTCGTCCAATAATTCATCCCAGCCACTGTCTTTTCAAAGCGCACTTCAAGAAGTCGATGGTACTTATCCAAATATTCCTTTAAATCTTAATATTCCTGTTGATGAACGTGGAAATACACCATTACATTGGCTCGCATCCATTGCTAACCTTGAACTTGTTAAATATTTGGTGGAGAATGGTGCAAATAGATTTATTGGAGATAATACGGGGGAATCGGCGCTCGTTAAGGCTGTAAAATCTGTTAATAATTACGATTCAGGTACATTTGAAGAGTTGCTTGACTTATTGTACCCATGTTTAATATTGGAAGATACAATGAATAGATCGATACTTCATCATATTGTCATTACTTCTGGCATGCCCGGATGCTCGGCGGCAGCAAAGTATTATTTGGATATTCTCATGGGTTGGATTGTCAAGAAGCAATCTAGAGAACTTGAAGGGGCTGGTGCGGACCTTATTTTCGGAACTCTTGATTTAAAATGGATCATTTCTAACATGTTAAATGCGCCAGATTCTAATGGAGACACGTGCTTAAATATTGCATCTCGTCTAGGGAATGTTGCCATAGTTGATGCATTGTTAGATTATGGTGCAGATCCATATGTAGCAAATAAGTCTGGTTTACGTCCGGCAGACTTTGGTGCTGGCACTTCAAAGTTGCATACTAACGGGGGACCAAATGGTGAAAATTCAGATGATAAGCAGAAGCTTCCTATCGAATCTACCCAAATTGTCAATGTTCCAGACACCTTATCTTTGGTTGGCGGTATGCAATCACTCTTGGATACTGTATCAAAGGACTACACCAATGAGGTTAAAGAGCATCAAGAAAAGTTGAATAAACTACACAAAGAATTGAATTCGCATCGAGAGATATTGGCCGCATCACGAGATAGACTCGCTAATGCTAAGCAGCTTCAAGATGAGCATGCGGTTCTAAAAGAACAGCTACAAAATATAAAGCAGGGAATTATAGAGGAAGAACAAAAGTTCAAAGAAGAAAGTAAGCAATTGGGTCTATCAGCGGAAGATACCGCGGGTGCCGATTGGGACTCCAGTGAATTTGACGCCGATGAACCATTCAGAATTGATTTTATTTATGATATCTTAGAAGGCAAGCTGGTAAATCAATACAATGGGTCCATAGAAAAACTCTTGGAGTCTGAAAACTTCGACTCAATACTCAATGAGGTACGATCTGTTTATTCGTCACAATATCAAGATAATGAAAAATTAGAGAACATCCTTCCGCCCTCGGTACTATTGAAAGCAAGGATAAAGGCTTATGAAAGAAACGATGAGCATTTAGATACCACATTAAAGGAAATTAGAAAAAAACAGGAAGACTTGGAAAGTAAATTTAGAAGGGTGCTTTGTTTGTGTTTAAAAATCGATGAAGACAAAGTTGACGGTATGCTTGATGGTTTACTTCAAGCCATATCTTCAGAAGATCCACAAGATGTGGATACGGATGAAATGCAGGAATTCTTAAATAAACACAATGCATAAACCATTAGTGATACTGAGTAAATAGTTAAATATCATATTACTAAATACTGGACGAAGTAACTATCTTATCAAATGACGTAATAAAACTGATCAGATGCTAAATTGTTTCAACACAGAAACCTCTTATTTGGCAGGTTTCTTCCAGAAATATTGCTTATGAGTCCTTCTGCATGACCTGAGCCCTGACCGGCCTCCTTTCAGAGCTGTGACTAGATTTCTTCTCTCCTCGTCAGAATCGTTCTCGACATCGTAATAATATTCTTCGTCGAGGGGTTTTCCAGCAGCATCTTTTCCCTCACGATGAATAACACCAATACATGGTTCTCTGGCCAATAAGGCACGTAATTCGGTTCTTGAGATTTGTGCTGTTTTCGAATTAACTTCTTGTAGTTGGAAAAGTGGGGTCTGTTGGACATTAGCAAATGCCAAGTGATTTGCCAAAACATGTTGTAGATCAATACAGTTAATACCACGCTCCTCAAGAGCAGATATTGGATCATTAGATGTTTTTAGCTCTGTAACATCCTTTTTGCGTTGCTTACGCTTTGGCTCATCTGTGTTCTGTACTTCAGAAACAGACTCGTTAAACTTGTTAATTAAGGTACGATTTTTCGTTACGGGAGTCTCAGGAAACTGATTGGCCTCGAACAATTCTTCTTTCAGATGTTTTGTTTTCTTAGGTGTAACTGGGGTATGTAGTTCGCAAGTTTTTTCTGGAGTGGATTCATTCAAAAATGGTGTAACTTGTGGACAAGATGAGGGTAGTTCTATATGCAAATTTCGAGACTGGATTGGTGAGCTAGGAGAAAATTCTTCAAATTTTCTTTCAGAGATTTTCAATGTTGAAGGAGAGGCAGTTATTTTTATGAATCGCTCTGGAGTGTTGGATCCTTCATGGAAGTCATCGCTTCTTGTCATCAGTGCTTCAATTTCATCTTCAGTCTCAGTCGAGTTGTCATCTTCATCCATAGAATATTCATATTGTTTCAAGTTTAAGACAGCCTCTGCTTGTCTGAAATCAATTAATGTTCCCACTACTAGAGGCATTAAGACACATTCCCCTTTCAGTAGTACGAATGATGTCAGTTTTTGCTTATTTTCAACTTCTTGGTCATATTTGGAAGAGAAATCTTCTGTTGTTTGTGCCCGGAGTTCGTACGCTGGTGACTCAGAGTCCTTTTTGATCAGGTCGTAAGAGCATTCGTAAGGCAATGTGATTACAAGTCCATTAGTTCCATTGCATTCTATTTTGACCTGGTCTTTTGTGGGAATATAGGAAATAAACGCATGTTGTCTCGAAATATTTTTCTTACTGGGTAAAACGATGTCACAAACCGATTTTTTGCGACCAATTGCCAATCGTGAACACTTGTAAGGGTCTAGTTCTATATTAACTGCGTTAGGAGAGAATACTGGAACAGCCTTTTCGATCTTCAATTCTGAAGGGGCCACTGTAATTGTTTCGAAAGGTACAGCTCTTATTGGTGAAGACGATCTACCTGTACTGGAAGATGCTTGAGGCGTTGGATATTGATGTTTGTTGCTGCTAAATTGATGTCCGTTTCCACCTGAACGAGCAAATTTAGGTTTCCCCATAAAGGAGTTATTACTAGTGAAGGTACTGCCATAAAAATCCTCTGACGAGCTTTCATGGTGAACCTCCTCTCCAAACACAGTGCTTGAACCAGCTATTGGTGAAGATGGTGGGAATTGACTAACCATTGCGTGCTTCTTGAATTAACTCGAGCGCAACGTGTTGATGAGATGACTAGCAAACTTTTAAGTTTCTAACAACTAATGTGGATATGAACTAATATATCACTGATAGAATTTTTTCAAATGCGTCAAAAGTCACAAGAACCATGTCTTGGGATGCTGGTTTTTTCACCGCAAGATGCAAGGATTAGTGCCCATCTTCCTGCTATTTGGTATTCTGAATTACGCGTCACACTTCACGCGTACCTGTATATCCTTAATAAACACGAGAGCATAAACAAACCTACCTTTAATTAAACGCCAAACGAAAAAAAAAAAAGCTTTACGTGTTAGTCCAATCTACTTACCCGCCCCAACAGTATCTCCGTTACATATCCGTTCTATGACTGTTACATCTGTACACCCGAGATAACATCTGTACATTTTCCGTTATATGACTTTTTCAATCAAAATTGGTAGAGTCATTTCGAGATTATTAGTAGCGAAGAGAACGCCGAAGACTCGCACAAGCGTCCGCTACCACGGCGTCTGGCTGGGCTGAGCATGCAGACCGGGGCCAATTAGCTTTGGAAAACTATTCGGCAAGGAACGCATCAATCATGGATTAATGGTAGCGAAAGTATACTGTATTTGTGAAGCTGACGTGAATTATCTTTGTTCAAGAACATTTCTGTTAGTACAGCAAAAGACATATAAGCAGAGATGGGTAGTATGTACAGAGACAGTTAAAACGGAATAGTGATATAGTGGAATTAGGAGTCGAACTAATGAGTGGATTTGAACAGAATAAGAGAAAAGTATTGCCAGAAAAATATACAAACACTATAACAAGAATTTGTTGAGATTTTCATTAATAATGGTCATTTAAACACGTACTGGATAATAGTAGCATCAGAATTGTTAGAATGACGAAAAAGTTCAGTAATGGCGAACGTATACTTTACTTCAAAGTTTTCTGTTTCCTATAGACTATGTTTCTTTCAAAGGTAAAAAATGGAATATTTACTAACGAATTAATTTTCATTTCAATAGAGGGTACTCCTTCATTCGGTAAACGTCACAACAAGTCCCACACTTTGTGTAACAGATGTGGTCGTCGTTCATTCCACGTCCAAAAGAAGACCTGTTCTGCTTGTGGATACCCAGCTGCTAAGACTAGATCTTACAACTGGGGTGCTAAGGCTAAGAGAAGAAAGACCACTGGTACCGGTAGAATGAGATACTTGAAGACTGTTTCAAGAAAGTTCAAGAACGGTTTCCAAACTGGTGCTCCAAAGGCCGACTCCGCTTAAATGATTTGGGGAAAAAACATTCTCTGACAGAACTTTTACATTTATTTTACTTCATTAAATAGTTCATGCAGTTTTTTCTTTAATCAATCAATATATAATTGCAAAGTGATTTTTACTCATCAGTTGCAATGAGTTCACAATTAGATGACATTGACTCTATCTACATTCCCATAGCAAAATACAAACTGTCTATGTCCTCCATGGATATCATAGAATCAAACTTGGATTCTAGTATGACCCTCGCCATGTGATGGTCGCATTCATCATACTCGATTTGCATAATTTTTGATGTTCTGTGATGAAGTTCGTTCTTTAATTCATCCTTAACAAACTCAGGCATATCCTCAAATGCATCGGTGTAGTAAGATATCTCATCCTGAAGCTCTAATTGATATAATTTGTTAACAAGTTTGCTGTGATCAGATAATTCATTATTAATGTTTGTCTGATTCTCCTCGGTGGCAATTATTCTCCATAGTGCCATCACCAGCTCGCTTTCAATTTCTTTGATCTGATCAATACCAAGTTGTTTCTCGTGGTTGGTACATAATCGAAATATTACGGTTAATAAGTGTTTTATGAGAAGGCATCTCAAGTACAAATTATTTGAGTCTTGGCCAATGTATATTTCAATCATATGTTCTTGTTCTTTTGCCATCAACCTTGTCAGTTGAATCAGCATCTCTCCATTGATGATACCAGGTTCATTTGGATATAATAACATCAAGTTCTCCAGTATGTTCAAGGTGTCATCTTTTAATAACAGAAACCATCTCTCCAATTTCAAGCTGACATTTAAATCGTGTTTCTTCACAGGAATATCATCCTTTGAAATTACTCTTGGTATGCTCTGCAATTTCTCTTTATAAATTAGTTTTGGTATAAAATTGCCGATGCAATTGGTTCCTAGATTACGAATCAGTCCGAAACAATCATGGAATCTAGATAAGCAAAAATAATTATGGGATTCTTCTGAAAACAAATTGAAACTTCGAATTTCCCGATTTAATATGTGGTAGAGTCTTGGAATACAATTTTTCCACCATTGGCTATCAATAAGAGAAGCATTGGATTCGTTACTGACCATGATACTCGATAGGGTGTTAAGGATGTCTATAGTGCTGAAAATTATATTCGTTATTGGCCGGTAAGAAATTGTAAGTGCACATTTACAAACATATTTCAGGGAATTTGCGAGCTCGCTATCGAGAACCTCATTATGAATTGAGGATGGTAGTGATCGTAGTATTTTCAATGATATTTCCAACGTGTCAAATGAATAAAGGATTATCAAAAAGTCGATCATTTCATACTGAAAAATCTGAGGCTTTGCAAACGTCTCCAGGGTTTGTTCATGCAATGGTTGTTTTAACACATGTTGGTATGCTTTGATAAGATCACTTACAAAGTGTAAAAGATCTTTCAAAGCCATTGGTTGGACAGCACTCGGTCTAAACAAAATTGTTTGGTACATTATAGCAACAAGAAAGGGTATGGCTAAGTCTGATTCCTCCTTATGCAATGATATTTCTTTAATCAAAACAGCTAATTTTTCTAACAATTTGTCAATGAATTCATCAAGCGCTAAATTTTTCTTGCAGCTCATAAGTAGAGCTATTAATGATTTTCCTAGAGATTCGTCTTTCGAAATGCGGAAGCCTTTGAAATCAAAGTTTTTGATGTGCTTAAGTTCAATGCAATGTAGAATTTGAATCGTGCTTAGATCAGCTCCGACAAGCTTGTGTAATAACAGGAAATCAAAAAATTCGGATGAATCATCAAAAGCAACTTTTACTGTGTTGAAAGTAATTGAGTCGGTCTTATTGGCATTTTTTTCTGTTTTGCGTTTCTTTGAAGTTGGTGGATGAATTTTACTATTATTTTGTGTTGCTATCGAATCATCAGTAGACCCAGGGCCGTGTTGTTGGGTATTGATAGAAGAGAGGTTTCCTGAGCTTCCTCTTGACCGTATAGTGGAATTTATTCTTCTGATTTCCATGAGTAGGAATTTTTTTTCATCTTCTAAATTCTGTAATTCCAATTTTGTTTTTGCCAGTTCATCACGGTGGGAAGACTTCACTTGCTCAACCTTTTGTAATTGTAGTTCAGCATCACGTTTTATATGTTCATTTAAAACAAAAATCTTATCACGTAGCATGCTTGCTTCACCTTGTGCTACGATTAATTCATCCCTTAAGGTCCTATTTGTGTCATTGGACCCTGCAATTGCTGTATTTTCGCTTGATGCACCATTACGTTGTTCTATGTATGCTTTCGGTTGCCGTGTGCCTAAATCCAATAAGAGGTCATCGTCATCATCTGAGCTTAGGGTGTCTGCCATGCCAGATATTCGAATGTAATAACCCTAGCTTCTCCGACCCTTGACTAATGTTTTCTTTTTATTTCTTGAAAAACTCTCTTCCTCTCATACAGAAGATCCAGTAATACTACGGGAAATTCAAAATTTAGAGTTAACTAACATTGATTTCAATCATAATTTGAATTTCAGGTGCTGATGAATCAAGTACTATCTTCTTTAGGTTGATGTTTTATATTATCGTCTTTAGTGATATTATTGTTATCATCAATGGCACTGATAATAATTGAATGTTATAAGATTGCAACGACAATTCGGTAAATTGATATATAAGATAAACTATTAATCAACCACTGTTAGGTGAATTATTTTATTCAATAGTGTGATTGCTTACATACTTTTCCAACATGTAGGGTTATGTCATTCTTCTTTTACTTAACATTTTAATCTTGCGCTGAAGAAACTTGGTTAAAGCAGGGAATATTGTTTTATTAGTTTCAATATTTTGAAGTTTTTAATCCAAAAAATTATTGGTGCTCATTTTGTTTAAAGTTTCAGTTCTTATGTACTTGTTAGGAAATAATGTTTTGTAACTGTTTTTCAATTTCAAAATAAAGTATTAAGAGATCGAGTTAAAATTGAATTTTGGATTTCAATTGTTGTGGAATTTCAGATCAAATTAAGAATTGAATTTCATATGCCTAACTGAATATAATCATAACATTTACTAAACTAAACTTGTCTTGGAACTATACTGGCATGTAGATCCCATTGAAATAAAAAAATATAGATAACATTAGGTCTTTCTTTTTAACGTAAGTGGTATCATGTATCTTTACAATTGAGATGGTTTGAAAGGGGATGACACAGAATGCCAGCAGTTATTACTTTGTAAAAATCACAAAATAGTTAAATGAGTAAATTTTGCAGATTAGAAAATAATAGTGGCCTGTGGACTGTAATCCTGTGTGTAGTTCGATATTAGCTAACTTGACCCGAAGTGATATATGTATGATTTAGACCATAACGAAACTAATTCCAAGAGATGCGATGGGTAATGAATATTTCATAAGAAACAAGATTGTTGACTTTAAAGGTCGGTTTTTAAAATGAGAGGCTGGTAAAATCATGATACAAATGAAATAATGTGTTCTATTATTTCCAAGCATGAGACGGTACATATTGAACCAAATGACAACTGAGATTGAGCCAAGTGTGCTTGGATTCAAGGTGACAGTTGTAATTATACTTTTAATATAAGATATCTGGTCCATTTATTTCAAAAAAAGAGATACCTTAGGATAGCTCGGAACAAAACTCATATAGGAACCTCCCCTAATTATCGAAAAAGATCAAAGAAGAATCAAATAGCCATATGAAACAACCTTTCATGATTCAATCTTAACTTTAAATTTGATTAGTAAAGTTCTAGCTTTCAATGAGCATGTAGGGAGTGCGTGTATACAATGAAGAGGAGCCTAGTTTTAGTATCCGATAATTTCAATTAGGTGCTCTTTATCCTGGTCAGTCTTTTTTGAAGTCTCAAAGCTAGCAGCCCAAGCTCCATCCTTCTCCAACCTCAAGCGCTTCCTTGTTTAGTGTCATGAAACCTATTTTTTTACCAATCTCGAATGCAGCGGCCGCAGTTTGAGCAACGAGTCGATATCTATTCACTTGGAGCGTATATTGAAAAAGTTTTCAGAGAAGGTGATGAGGTGAAGTAAAAAGAATAATAAGCTTCAAGCTGTGAAAAATCAATCTTAGGCACGAAAACCATCATAATAGAGCCATGGTTGAAGATTCAAGGGTAAGAGATGCCTTAAAATCTGGCGAACAAAAAGCATTACCAGCTTCACTAGTTCCAGAAGCGCCTCAAGTTCTAACTTCAAAAGACAAAACCACCCAAAGACTGATTGTGGTGCTGTCAATGGCATCATTAGAAACACACAAGATATCCTCCTCCGGATCGGGTGGTGATAAGTATGTTTTGTTAAACTGTGATGATCACCAAGGACTTTTGAAGAAAATGGGCAGAGATATTAGTGAAGCCAGACCAGATATCACTCACCAATGTTTATTGACACTTCTCGATTCTCCAATCAACAAATGCGGCAAATTACAGGTTTATATTCAAACAAGTCGAGGGGTTTTAATCGAAGTAAACCCAACCGTGCGTATACCAAGAACCTTCAAAAGATTCTCCGGTTTAATGGTGCAACTACTTCACAAATTGTCTATTAGATCTGTTAATTCTGAAGAAAAACTACTTAAAGTTATTAAGAATCCAATAACAGATCACTTGCCAACCAAATGTCGTAAGGTAACGTTATCCTTTGATGCCGAGGTCATCAAGGTGCAAGATTATGTTGAAAAGCTTGATAAGGATGAAAGTATGTGTGTATTTGTCGGTGCTATGGCAAGAGGCAAAGATAATTTCGCAGATGAGTACGTTGATGACAGAGTTGGTCTTTCAAATTATCCGTTATCTGCATCTGTGGCATGTTCCAAGTTTTGTCATGGAGCCGAAGATGCTTGGGGAATTATATAGATGTCTGTAAATGTAATGTAACAAAAACATTGTTTCAATCAATCATATCATATGTTTCAAGATAGATAAAGTAACTATTGCACTATTTTTAAGTCCGAAGCGCTCTTCACTCAAGGTTTTTTTGTTTCAGAAGTGTTTGATCATAGTGGCGTACTCAAGTTGTTGTTATACTCATATAAATACCCAAAAATAAACATGATTACACTGTAAGCAAATATTCAGGATCTTTTAGATACACATCATATGTCTTAAACAAAAATATGAGTCATCTAACTGGATATTTGGGTCTTAGCGATCGGCTATCACAAATATGGTTAAATACCTATAGTTTGGCGCTGATTCTTATCGTTCTCAAACTCATATTTTTCACTAAATCTATTAGAGATAATATAAGTCTGGTACAAGAATATACACTATCACATTGTGAAGATATAGATTTGATATACTCGAACACACTCAGTCGCACTCCGCATTACCTGGGTATAATGGGAAATTTTATGATTGAAAAAACAATGATTGAGACTATTGATGCGACATTGGAAATTACATCAATGCTTGTCTACGCCAGTGAAGAATTACTAAGCTTTGTTGTTGATCTCTATGTGGGTACTTACGCATGCTTAATTGTGAGCGCTATCGATGGAACAGTAGACGTAGCAACCAACACTAGCGAAACCTTAATCAAGTTTGTAAACTCTTCCATAATTACTATCGCAGATGAATTAGACGATGGGTTAACGGATATATCCGACTTTTTGAATAAGATTATATCCGCAGCTTCTAAAATAGAAGACTTCTTTGATGGTGACGACGATGATGGTGACGAGGCCGACGACAAGATTTCAAAGGTAAATTTAACAATATCAATGTTAAAAGATCTGCAGATTCCGACCTCAATAAATGATAAACTGAATGAGCTATCTGAGAAAACCCCCGACTTTGCAACTGTAAAGAACAAAACCAAAAGTCTGATATCGATACCATTTCAGAAGGTGAGGAATGAGATTGCAACAATTAATGGAACAAGCATCATAGGAGATCAAAAACTTCTTTATATCCCTCCTTTGAGCAACGACTCTTCGATTGGCGGTGGTGGAATTTGCCGCCCAAATAAGCAGAAAATTGTTGAAATATTCAGTCTTTTTACCAAATCTCTACAAACAATAACAATAATAGTTGTGGTTCTAATAGTGCTAGCTTCCATTATTGTAACTTTACCAAGTGCTTGGAGAGAATATAAGTTGTGGAAGCGTCTGGAACAAATGCATAGCCAATACCTTTTTACTCATTATGATCCAGCTAAAAAAATAATCGCATATCCAAGCAATGCAAATTCATTCGAGGAAAATAGTAAGGAAAAGGCTTATGATGTAGTAGCCAGCTATTATCTTTGTTTCCAAAGATGGAGCAGCTGTATCTCTACATTTATTATGAAATCCTTTTCCGCGGCGACAGGGAAAAGATTACAAAACAGTACTGCTCTAAAAATCCAATGGGTGGTATCATATCTAACATCAGAGCGTGCACTTTTGGTTTTGGGTATTGGGATGCTAGCACTCCTGACCTGCATTTGCCAGTTTATTATCATTGCTGTATGTAGATCCCTCCTGAAAGATCCTAATTACATATCTCTCGGCATCTTATCGAATAGCAGCTCCATTGAAACATCCCTCAGGAATGATATGAATGTTTGGGCCCAAAGCACAAACCTCTACATTTCCAGCACCGAAAACAATGTCAATATGAGAGCATTCGGATGGATCAACGAAACAACAATGTCAGTCAATTCAACAACGAACAAGATGTTGTCAGACATAGATGGCATCTTACAAGACGCATTCAATGGCAGTATACTCTATTCTCCAATGAACACCATAATGACTTGCACTATAGGCAATAAACTAAAATCCATTGAGAAAGCATTGACGTGGATAAATAACAAGGCTCAAGTAAAGCTACCTCGTGTCGATCCTTCACAAGTCCAAGCACTGGTCGATCAAATATACGAAAAGACAACAAACAGCAATAATCAAACGTCCTCAACCGTATCTGCCTCTTCTACTTTGAATGCTGTTACAGATGAAATTAGCACAACTCTTTTAAAAATCCTGTCGACGTTTCATGAATCGGCTGTCTGGGAAACAGTTGTAGCTATGCTTATCATTGCAATATGGAGCATCCAATTGCCTATAGCTCTGGCAATCCTTATTTGCAGAATGCATATGTTCAAGTTTACACAGAGAGCATAGCCTCGTTTTCGTTTTTGGTCTATTATTTCTTCTTCTTCCGTTTTGGTTACATTGGTAGGCAAAAAGACTAATAGCGGTACTCGCAGCGCCTCGATATATGCAGGTCAGGCAGGAGTGTGTAACCACTCCCGTATAACAATGATCTTCAGACTTGTGGCATTTTGTACAGAAGTGGAATATCTTTGAAATTACCCTACCTGGGTGCCGGCAAGTCGTTGAAAGAATAACTGAAAGATCAAAGAGGTAAAGAAAAACACGACCAATGCCATCATTAAAAGTGTGGAAATTCCAATATATCAGGTAGATTTAAGAGTAAAGTTTTTCAAACTAGTTCACTTCGGTTAGGAAGAGGGAAATTAGCATAATACCCCTCACCACTTCATAATCGAACGAGTGTTATGAAACGAATTTTTTCTGGTTCGAAGACACCAGAGTTCCCGGCTCCTCCTAGGTTCTTCTCTGGGGGGTCACCGAGAGCTAGTAGCCCGAAAGAAAATGGAGGAAGATCACGTTCATCTTCTCTTTCGAAGATTTTTTCTGCTGGTAATTCACCAAAATCACCAGTTCTCCTCCCTCAGGAAACATCCACCACTGGCAATCTTTCTCCAGAGCTAGTGCCAATTGTTACATTGTTGTCTGCGCAGGCGCACAGGAGATATCATGAAGGGGTCTTCTTGATTTTGCAGGATTTGAAAAATGATGGATCTCCAGCATCGAGGAAGTGGCAAAAAGTGTATGGTGTGCTTATCGGGACTCAATTGGCACTATGGGATGCAAAAGAATTAGCAGGCAATGGTGAGGTAACTGATACAAACTTGAAAGATGTTGCATCAAAACCACATTATATAAATTTTACAGATGCGACTTTGAGGGCAATCAATTCCTCAGATGCCGTTTTCACAGAATCCAAGAAGAAGTTGGACAATGCCCTGGTGGTTTCTACTACTTTGAAAAATAGATATTTTTTGCAGTTTGGTGACAAAGAAGCGTCAAACTTATGGAATGCAGCCATTAGATTGAGTTTATTTGAGTTCACATCCTTACAAGAGGCTTATACCGGTGCATTTCTATCAAGTCGAGGTGCAAAATTAGGGGATATCAAGCTTATATTGTCTAGCACCAAATTTGATTACGAAGACTGGGTAAGTGTAAGGTTTGGTACCGGTATGCCATGGAAACGTTGTTTTGCAGTAATCTCTCAATCATCTAGTAAAAAACATCCGTTCGGTAAAATATGCTTTTTCGAAAGTGAGAAAAAAAACAAAAAAGCTAATGCAATGGCCACTGTTGTTTCATCCAAATCTTTATATGCGGTTTATCCTTCATCTGCCCTATTAATCGATACTTCAACTATCATCAAGTTGGAAGGTGAAATTTCCTTTGATAAGAAGTCTACTCCACAGCAAACTAATATCTTCATCATGCCTGAAAAACACCAGGCCGTCCCTGGGTATGATACTATAATCAGGTTCTTGATACCTGCAATGAATGCTTTCAAATTATATGGTAGGCCTAAGAGATTGATTGCCAATAAAGATGATCAAGATTCACTTTTGTTTGCATTACCGACTTTACCACATGTTCATTACCTAAAAATTGAAGACTTGTTGGCTTTAACGAATTCTGCATCAAGTTTGCAGTGGGACACGTATGATTGGAGGGACCATATTAGGGACATTCTACAGAAAAAGTTAACCCAGGGCTACAGTGGCTGTGGGTCGAGTACTGGAATTACAGGTGCATTATCCTCACCAGTTATTGGATCAGCCGAACTTTTTGATTCCTCCGGTAGCATATCGTCACCCGCCTTTCTACCAAAGCACAGAACAACTAATAACACAACCCTAACTTATAAGAGCAATAATTCTGGTTCTCACTCTACTTTGAGATCAGGCTCTCCACTAGGAAAAGAAACCTTTTCGATACCTGCAGTTACAAGCTCCGATGACAAACGATTGATTGACTCTGTTTCTTCGATAAATGAATATAAATCGACATCACAAGATAGGTTGGATATCACTCTGGAACCAAGTAAGAATGCTTATGGACAGCCCTCACCTTTAAAGGTTGATATAAATGATTCAAATTATGATAGATTGAAAGTTGAAACAATGAGGGGCAAGAAAACTAACCCCGTTGAAAAATATTCTAACGCATCAGAACTATCTGCTTTATATGACAAGTACTCTGCATCTCCATTTGGAAAGTCACCTACTAAAAGCACTAGTCCAATAAGCCAATCAATTCAGGTGGATGAAGGGAGTCAAATGAGAAGTCCATATGCTCAATATGTTGGATCTTCAGAGGCAAAAACCTTTGAAATACCAAATATACGGGATTCAGCAAGTAGCTCACGTTCAAATGACTACTTAGATCATGGAGCAAGTAACAATTCATTCAATGAGGACAATGAAGAACTTGACGCGTTACAAGAATTTAGTGATTTAGCTAAAACAATAAGCGAATTTGACATTCTCGATACACCATCAAAAGCCAACAAGAGTGGCGGAAATAATTTAGATACAGATTTCAACTTCAACACGTCACATGATGATGGATATCCGAATGATGAAGATAATGTGTTTGATCCTGATTACATGGAGCAAAATCAGCTACTTGAAACAGATAGTATAAAGCAGGCTTCTGAAGTTTCCAGTGTATATACATCTACCAATGAAGAAAGAAGCGAGCCAAATACACACAGTAATTCTCAAAATGATAGGGCGACAACTCATGCTACATCTCGACTTCCACATTCATATCCAATCAGAGACTTGCAAGGTTCAAATTATGGGGGACCTGTTCTTAATCAAAGGGAGGTACCACCCCAGGTACCAAACGATACTGGATACAATAGAGTTGCCTCACCAAATACCAGGGATCAGCTTAAAACCTCAAATTCTCATTATCAAAGACAACCTCAAGCACCATCGGCCCAGGTTTCCAGGTCTGCACCATCAAATTCTCCACAGTACAGACAGTTTCCAGAGGGATATAAGGCGCCTTCATCGTCAAGGCCCAATAATGCACAAATACCATACCAGGGATCACCACGCCAACATAACGTTCAAAACATCTCTCCACAACAGCGAGGCTTCCCACTACAACAGGGGTATTCCACACAACAGGGATACCCACCACAACAAGGATATCCATCGCAACAAGGGTATCCGCCACAACAAGGGTATCCACCACAACAAGGGTATCCACCACAACAAGGGTATCCACCACAACAAGGATATCCTCAGCAATATAAGCAACACCAAAAGTACCCTCCTTCAAAACAACATGCACCTCAACAACACCAGTATTCTCAAAATCAACATCCTCAAAACAGGTTCCAAAATGGACCATTCCCTGGTCAACCGATGAATCCTAACAACATTGGACAACAAGCAGGAAAGGGCTACAACCAAGCTGGTACTTTTGCGTCTTCAAATGTTCCAATGAATAAAAATAAACCTCGTCCACCACCCAGCAGCGGGTTTTCACAATTCATGCCAAGTACAACCACGAATCCATATTCAAGATAAGTCTACATGAATCTTCAAATTATGTAGCTATGACCCCGTTTGTAATCTTAAATGCATCTTATAAATTAGCTTTTTGTTTTTATTTTTGTTCGATCTTTCAAATTCGAAGTAGCATCTGACTAGAGCGCATTTTAGCGCCCTAGTGCACCTCGAGAGAAATTCATTCTATGTCTTTATCTGCGGTTCAATTTACATCGGATCCACTATCTGACAATCCAAGGATAGGCTTTACTTACCATTAATGATAAATATTCACAACAAAGAAAATAGAAAACACCATTATCATCTTAAGTAAAAATTACATGCAAAAGTAAATACCTGCTAAAACATGGCAAATAATAACACAAAATTGATAAGTTGGATTGTTACTCTGTAAATCAGTCTGTGGCAAATTTTCTAATTAGTGTTACGATTTGCGGTATTCAGATCACAGATAACTAATCAAGAAGACAGTTGTTGGCTGATTACCAGGCCGTACATATCATATAAACTTGATGAAACCGACTACGTCTCACTGGCTGCATTCGGAGGGGTTGCCGTTTTCTTGCTAAGGGCCATCCATGAACAAGAGAATTTGAAAAGTATTACGTACCAGTATTATTGTCAAGTTTCAAAACAGTTTCGCTATCCGAGGCTTTATAATCTCGTTAGGAAGGTATATCAGTATAATTTGTGCTTCCTGTTTAGAACTTGGATTTAAAACGCTGTTCTTTTAAAAGATAGGCCCAGAAAGTTAGGGTTGCGGTACACAGTTTATTACAGATCCTCTCTCTTGTGTGTATCAAAGTACGATTTATTTCTTCACTGATAATACTCCATAATTGGCTAGGATCCTGGTATATTTAACTTGAAACGTCATGAACCCACAAACATTCTGTTTACCAGACTTTTTTACCAAATAATCGCATCACGTTTAAACATATTGGGTGACAATATTCATAGCAGGGATCATGACTACAAAAAAAATTCAGGCTGCAACATATGCTACAGCAGGAAAAGTACCGGCTGGCCATCAAAATCTAACGATTTCAAAATGAAATCATTTTAATTGATCTAGCACTATTCATGTAGTATTCCAGTTCCAGAGCTATGTGCTTCAGCCATTAGACACCGCAGAGGCACAGTATATTGCTTACACAACCATTAGGCCATTCGTTGTTCCTGAACTCAGCTGCTCTTCTACGGCTCATATTCCATCAGCCAATGATATGTAAAATGATTGGTTTGGTCAGTTTGGCACTTGATTACTTGACCTTCCCATGCGATTTTACTAAGCGGGTCTTGTTCGGCTCGAACATATCTCATCGAGATTTTTTTTCTATTACTCTCGAAAGTTTTGTCAGCATTGCTTCAGTATGCGCATCTTGCCTGACAACAGAAAATTCGTCATTTTGAGTGTGCGAGACCCATAACGTCATAGAATCAACGAGGTACGAAGGACAAAATATTAATAAATATATATCTGCTTGAAAAATGGTACTATAAACATCCTGCTCCAGACAACACCCGTCATAGAACACAACTAACAAGACTGAACTATGAACGAAGGAGTTTAACTTACATCAAACGAGCTGGAGGATACTGTTCTAGGCATTTGAAAGAATTAAAACAATTAAAAAAAGAACTTATATTAGCGATTATTAGGTGTTTGAGCTGAGTCTTTAGGTTTTTAATTATGCGCTGATATCCTCCTTTTCCTTCTTCTTTTCACAGGCAACAACGTCTTGATAGTTCAACCAATGCAAAATTTGCCACATGAGCGCTGCCAACATAGCACCAAGAAGAGGACCAATCCAGTAAATCCAGAAGTAGTTAGGGAAGGAACGCTTTGCAAGTGCTGCACCTAGGGATCTAGCTGGGTTAACACCTGTACCAGTGTAAGCGGTACAGGCCAAGTGTCCAATAAATAGTGAAATACCAATTGGCAGAGCAGCCATGAAACTACCATCACGTGACTCAATGGCTGTCATCAAAACAGTAAAACAAAGAATAGTAGTACCGAACATTTCCAAAAACAAACCTCTGGTTCTAGAGCATCCTAAACCTAAACCGTTAGCGAACAAGACAGGACCTGGTGTCATTGCGCTGGCAGCACCACCAGCTGCCATACCACCCAAGATTTGAGCAATCCAATGAACACAACATCTAGTAGGGTTGATAGCTCTACATAAGGCCAAACTCAAAGAGACAGCTGGATTTAGAGCACCCCCAGACACCCCCGCGAAACACCAAATAGAGAACATAACTGAGAATCCGAAACCAAGCGCAATCATAATCAATTGACCTGGATGCGAACCATCTGGTTGCGCAGTCAACGAAACATCGTTATTAGCAATTTGTGCAATCACATAAGCACACCACAAAAACATAAAGGTACCACAGAATTCACCAAAAGCTGCGACCATGTGACCCCTGAAAGACTCAGAACCAATACTTAATCTTGGAGACTTAGGCTGGTATGGAAACAAACCGTAGTCCGATCTTCTGGGTTTTGGAGTATCTGAAGTGGAATTTCCGTACGTAGGTCTTACGGCTTCAGTGTAACCAAGTTCAGAGGAACCGGTTCCCTGTTCATCGTTTTCGCCTGCTACTTTTTGGTGCTCCAAGTCTGATGTCATTCTAACACTAAACAACTATTGTACTGTTTGTTGATATACATTCACATTGAGAAACACAATTCTTCCTTCAGCACCAACCTGTCATCGCTTTCCATTATATATGAAGAAAAACTTCAGTCTAATTTTAACAACTTTCCTCCCACCTGCCAAACAGGGGAACTTCGCATCCACTAAAGCCGCTTCGGTTTCCACTTTCTCAACGAGTCCATCTACTCAATTCCATTTTTTTCAATGTTACAAAATTTTCTTTATCGAATTTCTTCTATTGAAAGTATGCCTCTTCTCACTTTTCTGTGTCACATTACCCTAGTTCCATTCTTCTGTCATGCCCTCCCTGTATTCCACCATCTTATGCAAGAGAACCTCCAGCCTTCGCACCTTATTCGGCTGTTCAAAATGATCAACAACTCCCATGCGGTGCTACTCAGAAAACCTGCATACAATTAGCTGAGGCTTTTGATAATCCATTAATTTTCTATCAAATATTGGTTAGTTAATACTTTTTTTTCAGCTGATGAAAATGGAGAAAATGTCGTTCCATGCAGCCTTACCGTTTCAAGGCAATGATTTTTCAAATTTGGGAGCTGCAGAGAATTGACGCACGCATTTACCCCGAAAATTTTATCCTGATGAAACGCATATATGTAAACAACCAGTGGTCCAGTTCTGGTGTGTAAGTCTTTGCATGGTAGCGGATTGGGTAATAATTCGGATAGAATGGTGCTAGTAAAGCGGGCCTGCACGGGGTTTAGCAGCAGTACAGAAGTAGATGCAGATATACAGTGCGCGGGTCGGTTTTTAGTAAAGATGTACAATTTCTCTGTTGTGCCTCCGTTTGCTATGTTTTCTGAGACTAAGAAAGATTTGCGGACGGCTAGGAGGATGGATGGTCTATTTTTGCGTGGGAGGCACGTGACCGAGCCTTGGCACTCCCACAGGCAACGAACAACAAACAACTATTGTTCCATCCGCAAGTCTTCAGGAAAGCTAATCACCACACTATAAGGCAGGATGTGATGAAGCTTTTTGAATAGCAAAATAGGGTTTAACGCAAGACGTTGCCAATGCGGTCAGAAATTAAGGGAAAAAGGTGGGATGGCAACAACAATTAGCTGGCGACAGTGTGTCAGAATCAAGCAGGATTAGCAACGTGAAGGAATGAGGGGCTCAACAACTAAGAGTGGTTGAGATACGCAGAAAAGAGAAAGTCAGAGCGACGAAGAGGGGGGTAATGTTGTGATTTTTAGCTGTAGAAGCGTTGAGGGCTCTAGAGGAATGTAAACCGGGATATTTAGAAACTTAGATATCATTAAGAGCGAGCTGACGGTAAATTGAATTCTAGCGGTGAAAATGAATGGCCATAGGCTTCGCCGATAAATAGATGGACTTGGATTTGCGTAAGTGATGCGGCTTGCGATGTCGAGTCAATTTGTTTGAAAATAAGCGTATCAAAGAATTTTTAGGTTTGTGGTTTAGTGCGCGCGACAGCTTCTCAAACGATGAATATGTCAGTGGACGCATGTATCTTTTGTAGAGCACTTGTAGCGATGTATTTAGTATTGATGAAAAGTCAAAATTATGTAAAAATGGGCGACATCAGATCAGTAGTTTAAAAGATTGTCAAGCGGAATCACTCGTGATGGAATTTTAGCGTGTTAAGTAGGTGTATTGATGATTTGAAGGATCGTTCCCGCAGTAAAGAACACATTCGAACCTGACGAGACGAATTATTGTCAGTGGTTATTATGTGAAGATTGCTTGTTTGCCGACATTAGGATTGTTTTGCTGAGGCCGGACATTGTCGTAGTAGGAGCTGTGTCTGTTTGCCGGACACATCTTATTAATTGGCAGCTCCGCGAACGGCGCTGCTGGCAAAGCTTCAAAAACATAGTTTTACAAGCTCTCCAAGAGCATTATGAATGGAAAAAGCTTAAATGAAATATATAGGTGCGAGAAAACAGCAAAATTGGTTCTGGAAATTTCACTTATAATATTACCAGTCGAGTTACTCTTCATTAGATTGAACTTCACTGGAGAATTAAATTGAGAGGTGACAGGCTCATTTTCAGAAGAGCGGACTGGGAAAATCAAGTTTATTGGTTAGGTACTCGTTCCACTAAATATTCAATGTTAAATAACATATAATTTACAACCTGGAATAGGAGCAAAGTTCAATTTGTCCAAATTGTGAAGGAAAAGGAACTTGCTCTGCGCTGGAGGAGAATACATGGCCAAACATCTGATTGTTTTGAACTTTCGACACAGACTAAAATGTTCATAAGGAAAACTTGTAGGATGTAAGGTTTCCAGATATTATTGATAACATAAAACTACATGAAAGCGTTCTTTTTTTTAGTTGAATGAAAAATTGACAGATTTTGGTTCGCGCCGCGTTTGTTTCTAAACGAATTAGACTTGGTCAAAAATTGAGTATTTCAATCATCTCTGAACAAATAGATCATACAAAGCTCACCATTGGGAGCTCTGAAACCAAATGTTTCTCATTCCAAGGCAACGATCACTTGTCAATAATTTGCTACGTCCTCAGTTAAATGTACTGACCCGACGTTTAAATACTATCAAAAGATTTAGGACCGCTCCACTTGTTGCAACAAAATCTGGCCTTCGACAACCACATAGCCCAATTAAACTTCTCAGTTGGAATTTCATAAGGCTACAATCTACACAAGTGAAGAACATTAGTGAATCCAATGACAAGCCTGACAAGTCCCCAGATAAAATGGTTGCCTCAATGCGACTTTTATCTAACGAGCATACAGGGTCCGGTTTAAAAGATATAAGAAGGCTTTTTAGATTAGCTAGGCCTGAAACAATGTACATTTGCTTAGCATTAGTACTCATATTGATATCCAGTTCAGTTACTATGCTGCTCCCCAGTGTCATTGGAAAACTGTTGGATTATGCTAAGGAAGGTTACCAAGACAGTAACAATGACTCCGAAGAATCAGCGTCTACTCCAGCCGAAAAAGAGACAACCAAAATTTATGGGCTAACACCTAAGCAATTTATCTCCGCAATGGGATGTTTATTTCTTGTTGGTGCTTTGGCAAATATGGGAAGAGTTATAATCCTAAAAGTCACAGGTGAAAGATTGGTGGCACGGTTGAGAACTCGAACAATGAAAGCAACTTTAGATCAGGATGCAACTTTCTTGGACACTAATCGTGTAGGTGACCTAATATCGAGACTCTCCTCTGATGCTTCTATCGTTGCCAAATCAGTCACCCAAAACGTGTCGGATGGTACAAGATCTATTATACAAGGTATGGTAGGTTTCAGTATGATGGGCTACATATCTTGGCAACTTACATGTGTTATGGGACTAATGATTCCTCCAATTGGTGTTATGGCATTGATTTACGGTAGGAAAGTAAGGAATTTATCAAGACAATTGCAGACATCCGTGGGTGAACTAACCAAGGTCGCAGAAGAAGAGTTAAATGCCACAAGAACGATTCAGTCATATGCCGGTGAAAAGAAGGAGATTCATAGATATGCTAAAGAGGTCAGAAACGTTTTTAACATTGGCTTTAAGGAAGCAACTGTTTCAGGTCTCTTTTTTGGATCCACTGGCTTGGTTGGTAATATTGGACTCTTAGCATTACTCATGGTCGGTACCAATATGATACACAGTGGCTCAATTACCGTTGGTGACCTGTCAAGCTTCATGATGTATGCAGTATATACCGGTACATCGATGTTTGGACTTTCTAATTTCTACTCTGAGATTATGAAGGGGGCAGGAGCAGCTGCGAGAGTATTCGAACTAAAAGATCGTAAACCTTTGATATCCCCCACAGTTGGTAAGGATCCCAAATCATTATTAGCTAAGCCAATTGAGTTTAAAAATGTATCATTTACATACCCTACGAGGCCGAGTCAACAAATTTTCAAAGATCTGAATATATTGATAAAACCAGGTGAACATGTGTGTTTTGTAGGTCCATCTGGGTCCGGAAAATCAACAATTGCCTCTCTTTTACTAAGAAATTATGATGTGAATTCGGGATGCATTAAAATTGGTGACGAGGATCTACGCAGTTTCAATTTGAGAAAATACCGTCGTCTTTTGGGTGTTGTCCAGCAGGAACCAGCTCTGTTCAACGGCACCATTCTCGATAACATTTTATACGCTGTCCCGCCACAGATATCACATGACAGCAACCGTGTAGCTAAGGCTATTGGTCAAGCAAATTGTGCCAAATTTCTATCTAACCTACAAGATGGTCTAGAAACAGCTGTCGGCCCTCGCGGTACGCTTCTTTCTGGTGGTCAGAAACAAAGAGTAGCATTAGCAAGAGCTTTTTTACTGGATCCATCGCTCTTAATCCTTGATGAAGCAACCAGTGCCCTCGATTCTCAAAGTGAAGAGATCATCGCCAGGACTTTGAGTAGAAGAATCCGCAATGGCTTAACCACCATTTCAATAGCACACAGACTTTCCACCATCAAACATTCTACTAGAGTGATAGTTTTGAACAAGCATGGATCTGTAGTTGAAACTGGCCCCTTTGAGCATCTCATTGTCAACCCAAGAAGTGAACTGAATCTATTATTGTCCCAGCAACAAGAAGTTGATAATGACCAGCAACAACGTGAGCACGTAGATATCCATGCACATGTTTTGAAGTCTATTCCTTCGGAGGGCTCTGCTTAAAATTAATGTGTGGTAAACAATAATCCTCATTCATGCCTACTGAAAATTTCTACGACTTCTCACAACTTATGACTTCTCAATGTTGCATTATGTCAACTTCTGATCTATTATCACGTGCTTTTAGTCATGTTCGTCAATCTTTTTTTTTTTCAAAGAATTGTGGCATTGCGGTGTTATAACTTTAAGTATGAAAAAGTACTGCAAGCCACACTATTAATCAGGTGGACAATAAGCCAATGTACGACAAGGAGAAAGGTGTCTTCTCACTATATATACATGGATATAGAGACTATTAAGAGTTAAACTAAAGTGAATAAGCGTGTGAACTCTTCTTGATCTGAGGAGTGTCTGTGTATTGAAGAACTAGGTATCGACGGCATTACAAATTTAAATAATCTGGATGTCTCATACACTTAAACCGAAGACTTTAATAGAGCTCGATATCGAGGAAGTTGCAAAAACTAATCCGTTTGTGAGGTTGGTAAATGACCAGAGAATCGTGGAGGTTCCTGAGCTGACTCTTGAATCGGGTATTACAATACGGAACTTCCCAATCGCTTATAAAACATGGGGTTCATTGAACACCAAGGCTGATAACTGTTTGGTAATTTGCCATGCACTCACAGGGTCTTCCGATATGGCTGATTGGTGGGGACCTCTTTTGGGGAATGACCGGGCTTTTGATCCGTCTCGTTTTTTTATAGTATGTCTGAACTCCATGGGTTCTCCTTACGGATCATTTTCTCCACTCTCTATTGACGAGGAGAATGGAAGAGCATACGGACCTGAGTTCCCTCTCTGTACTGTTCGTGATGATATATGTTCTCATAAGATTGTACTAGACTCTTTAGGAGTAAAGTCCATTGCATGTGTGATAGGTGGTTCTATGGGTGGTATGCTGGCCCTCGAATGGTCTGTTATGTTCGGCCGTGAGTATGTGAGGAATATGGTGGCATTGGCTACTTCAGCAAGACATTCTGCATGGTGCATCTCATGGTCTGAAGCACAGAGACAATGCATCTATTCTGATCCAAAATACGACGATGGTTACTATCCATTGGAAGATCCTCCTGTTGCAGGTTTGTCAGCTGCACGTATGTCTGCATTGTTGACTTATCGTTCAAGAAATAGTTTCGAAAATAAATTTTCAAGGAGAAAGCCTTCTGAAGACCATTTGAAAAAGTTACCTAAAGCAGAGCTTGCTCTGCCCTCTACAGTAAGTGAACAATCATTACAAATTCATAATGACGGCCATAGGAATCGCAGAGAAAGTTCCGGGAAATCGAACAGTATATCCTCAAATTCCTCGGAATCCATACATTCGATATCTTCTATAACTTCAACAAGCTCTGTAAGTGGGACACTGAAGGAAGTTAAACCACCACAGACGTATTTCTCTGCACAAAGCTATCTAAGATATCAAGGAACAAAATTCGTCAATAGATTTGACGCGAATTGCTATATCGCTATTACACGCAAATTAGACACTCACGATCTAGCTCGTGGAAGAGAACTGTACGAAGAGGACATTACCAAAGTTCTACATTCAATTGAGCAGCCATCATTAATCATTGGAATCAAATCCGATGGTCTCTTCACATACTCTGAGCAAGAATTTTTGGCAGAGAACATTCCTAATTCTAGTTTGACTGAAATTCAGTCACCGGAGGGGCATGATGCTTTCCTCCTTGAATTTGAATGTATTAACGAACTAATTGTCGACTTTTTGAAGAAAAATGTTGGGGAGATCATGGCATCTCCTCCTCGTCTTTGGTGCGGCGAATCTACGAGCGATGCTGTAGGGAATTCCGTATTTGGTGAAGCTGAGGAAGTCACAAATTGGTAAAGGTAATAAGCAATGATTTATTCGATTTTGCATGGATATTTAAAGATATGTAATATTTTATAGTTATGATTGGCATTTTTAATAAGATTTGGATATCAATGTAAATGTTTGTCTCTACCGGTATTAGACAAACATTGACATTCCATAGAAGGTCATTTTGTAATTAAAGTAAAGTCCATGTCCCATCTGTTTCAGTGTTTTCGCAATCAGAAATAATCTTTTTAAAACTATGACATGGCTCATTGGTCTTTTTACGTTTTGATTCAACCAAACCCCTTGCATATACGAGCTCCCCATATAGGCAGTTGATCGCTGTTTTAACACCATCCTCGTTGGATATTTGTTCCTTAATAAGTAAAGCCTTATCTTGTATTCTTTTATTATTAGTAACCTCCTTTAAAGCTGTGGCAAGAGTTGTACTATTAAGATTTTTCAAAGCGATTCCAACACCAATATCTTCGACTCTTAATGCATAAAAAAATTGGTCACCAAAAAACGGCTTAATCACTGTCGGCAGACCTGCTCTTAGAGAAGCACCAGTTGTTCCCGAACCTCCATGATGAACCGCGGCATCCATTTGAGGAAATAACCAATCATGAGGAACATTTCCGGCATTGAAGATACAATCTGGAAGTTGTATTTCCACTCTTTTTGCATTCTTATCTTCTAATCGTTCCGACCAGCCTTTATTCAATATACAGAAGATACCAGCTTCAAGCACAGCATCCACAATGGCCTGTGTCATCTCTTTAGCATTAGAAACAACAATTGAACCAAATCCTATATATACAATTTTTTTACCCTGTAATTTTGCATCTGCTATAAATTTTGATAGTTCATTGGATGGTTTGTAATCAACTTTTTCATCTAAAAACCAATATCCAGTAACTTTAATCCACTCACTGAAATCAACAGAAGGTGGAAATATTGTGGGAGAAATGTTATAAAAAAAGGGAACCTTACTCTGTTGTAATAAATCCAAATTTGTCTTTTCCAGACCCAAAGTTTCAATCCTCCATTTGTTTATTTGCCCACTTATCCCCTTCCAAAAAATGTTTTCGAAAAGCACATGCGTTAAGTAGTTATAATTTCCACCTCTTTTTTGATCTGGCACAATGAATGCATGCGGATATGCCCTGGTCCTTGTCCAGGGCATTGTGAAAGCCCTAAAATACGGAATTTGAAGAGCTTCTGCTATGTGAATACCAGCCATCGCAGATGGTGATTCTATCAAAATATCCAAACCAAGTGAAGAGCATGTCTTCCAAGAAGTATCCAACAAATCAGTTATCCAGTCCCTAAAACGACTTGATGCATCTCGTAAAAGGCCCACATTCATGGATTCATGTTCAACCATTAAAGACATTAACTCAGCGGGATTTCCAGCAATCTCTTTGAAACCTATATTATGACTCTCGACAAAATCCCTAAATTCCCCATGGGTAATAATTGTAACTTGATGACCTTCTTTAATTAGACCCTTCCCTAGTGCAACATATGGCTGAACATCACCCCTAGAGCCAATTGTTAGCATTCCAATTTTATAACTTCTATTCGGAATAATATTGGTTTGGAAAAATGGATTTTCGTCGATTAGAATTGGGACATCAAATCCCTCTGAATTAATTTTATCTTCGAATAATTTTAGTTTAGCGTTATTAGTATCAGTTTCCATGAGACTGGCTCTTGGCGATAACAGTTGTTTTCTGTCAGTTTTTTTCGAGTCTAACTGTTTTAAAATAATGTATTCCAAGTCGCCTCTTGCAGAATCTGTACTAAATTCAAAAAAAAGCTCTTCGTGACCTCTTATTACAATTACCAATCCAAAGTAACCAAACCTGAAGCCCTTTTCTTTATAACATGTTTCAATATCACTCAAAGGAAGTATCATTTTCGTATGAACACGAGGTAAAAGTGTTCTGAAGCATAATGTATCCTTCCCAACATATAATTTTCCATATAATGGAAGATTTCGAGTCAAATAAGTAAAATATGAACTGATCAATGTTTGATTATCATCAACTTTGAAATGTTGACGGAAACGTTCATTTGCTGGTGATACATCTTTATCGCTTACCAAATATGGATCGTCATCACTAAATGCGACATGCTCATTCCGGTAATGTATAGGATTCCCACTCCACATTTCTGCAACATGTTTGAATGGTTTGGCGGTCCAACCAGCAATACGTGCTCTTCGCGATTCACTATTGAGCTTATCTCCTGACTTTTCATTTTCATCATCCTCATCTTCATTGACTCCAAATGAACTCTCCGTCACATCTGAATTCTCTTCCTTATTGTTAGTCTCATCATCGTCTTGTGATGTAGATAGTTCATCCGCGGTATGGATCAGCTTTGAACCTGACCACCATGATGTCTTTCCTTTAATCTTATTATTATGTTGGTTATTTTTCAAATTGGGTGAGATTTCTTCAGATATCACTTTATTCTTGATATTCTGAGAGGTCTGTCGTTTTGAGTTTTGAACATCCACTCCATCAGTTTTATGGGAAGTGCTACTAAAGCTCAAATCAAATTTTGACGAATTGTATACGTTTCGTACACCGGCTCTTTCTAGGACTGAAATTTGTTTTAAAACCGAAGCTTTTAATGCGGAGCCTGAACCATCCATAAAAACGAAAAAGAAATCATCAATGGCAAAGGTGTTGTAGCTCTCTAAAGCTTTGATTCTCAAGGTGAATGTTTGTTTCATTATTGTTTGGTCATCCAGGTCGATAATGTTGGCCAGTGGGATCTTAAGGCTAACAGAATTGTTTTTGGCGTTTCTGGCGGCAAATAATTGTTTCTTTAAAGAATTAGCCCAAGCTTTTGCCGATTGTTCAGAGTCGGCTTGAAAGGTGTAGCTCTTTTCATTGGTAGCGATTCTAAAATTCCTTGCCTCGTCGTCTTTTGATTTGCTTTCTACCTTGATGCTAATTGCATTTCTCAAATCAATAGTCAAGACGGGAAAATAAACTTCCACTGGTGAGTTATACAAAGAGAGTGTGTGATCCTTCAAAATACACCAGTACCGGGTAGAGCCCCGAACGCTTGATTTAATAGTTAGTGTGCCGTTAATTTTCACAGTCCCCGGAGATTTTGGTAAATATGCAAAAAAGAGCAAATGTCGTGAAGTGAGGAAAACTTTGCCCTGAAGCAAAACATCCTTCAAAAGCCATCCTGAAAATTCCTTCAATATGCTATCACTGTGGTAAAGATTGAAGTGCTTCAAAAGTTTGTTTACCAAAATATTCTTCACTTGACTTCTAGCTCCTTCCTTAACAGACTGACTTGCCGAACTTGCTTCCAAAACCTTTGAATTTGGTACTACAGAAAAATCAAATAAGGTGGGCTTTCTAGTTTCAAGGTGAGGTAGTGCTGAGGGAAGTTTGGGACTTGAGTTAGGTTTTTCTCTTTGTACCGTATTTTCCGATTTTGAATCCGGTTTATTATTATCATCACCTTCGTAATTCTGGTTAATGTTCTCGTTACCATCGCTCTCATTATCTTTCAAATCATCCTCCGATAATTCTTGTCCTAAGTCATCAGACCCATGCTCTTCATCTATACCAGCATACACGCTAGCTGCTGTTAGAAGTCCTACTATACTTTTCATCATATATCGTGATTTACCTAGGTCATCATCGTTCATATCTTTTGAGGATTCTTCGCTAACATCATTTATTGCCGTGCTTATATCATGAGACAGCCTATTGCTGATCTTGCCAAATTTAAAACCTGGAATCGTCAGCGATAACCTCCTCTGAGTCGATGCCTTATCCTTCTCATCAAGTTCTTCTTGTGTTAATGGACTTCCCCCAGACCCTGATACTTTCTTGAACCTTCTTGGTGTAACCATGATCAACCCAACTTAAGTTTGCCAATAATCTTGAATTTAAGGAGGCGATAGCAGGTAGGAGAGAGCAAAGTTCTTTTAATGATCGATTAATAGAAATATCTTAACTTCATTATGCTTCTCATGCAAAGGGGAGTCGGGATTCTTTGGAGATTTCGGACTGTTTTGCACAAATTAAATCCAACTAACATATTCCACAACACAAAGAACAAACAAATTAAAAATGAATAAACAGATAATATATATCCTATTTGATACATAATAACGCATTCTTAACAAAGGAATATAGCAAAATGCAAACAACTCTTGATGAGATTTCTATAAATGTATGCATTATAGCAAGCAAAAAAACAAACAAACTTGACAAACCAATCTATCTCTTCTTCAAATCTAGAAGCACTTGTAAATACCTTTGAGCACATAAAACTTCTTCCTCAACTTCTTGCAAAGCTCTCAATTCTTTTCTTCCAAACAAAAATGAGATAAGCCCATCTACTGTCCCCGTTACAGAGACTATTATAGCGAAGAGGACCCAAAATATCGATGACCAACCTGCTTTGTTAGAAGTAAAAGTAGTAACAACTAAGGTTCCAACAAGTAACAATAAAGACACTAAGAAATGAATCCCTCTAAAAAATTTTTGGCGTTTCGCGGTTAACCTATAAGATGAGATACAATGGATCATTTTTTCGTAGTTAGCATATCTCTGAAGTTGCAGATCTCTTGTAGGAGTTTCAAAAGAACACACAACTGATGAACTGACTTTTTGATCAGGCAGTAGCCTTAAGGTACACGAATAAGCAAAATGATCAGAAAAACTTCCAATAGATTGTATTCTCTTTGTAAACCTCACCCCTGCGTCCAGTGTTTGCAATCTTCCCGAATCAATTAACGCATAATCCAATCTACAAGCACTTTCTGTTGGTAAATAGGAGCGCCAAGTGTTCAAAAATGAATCACAGGTGGTACAGCCATATTTTAACTGTTCTAAAGGACCCAATTTAGCTAGAGCTTGAAGGTCCTGCTTCCCTTTCAATTGTTCCCATGAATCAACTAGTCCTGTTTCTTCAGTCAAAAATTTATGAGGCAGAGAGCCTGGTCTTGAGTTAAGATCTCCAACAACAATAACAGCATAACCTGCCTTCTTATAGAGGTTAACCAGCTTACTGAAGTCCCAGGCTTGACATGCTCTGTGACAAGAATATGCGGCATCTCCCGTTAAGGCATATGGTGCATGCATGTGGCTGTTCATGATAGCTACTGGGCTTGTATCTTCACTAACACGCTCTAATAACGTAATTGCTACTGATTTACCTACATACCAATCACCACGGTGGATGGCACTTGGTCTACCATTAATAGGAAATCTGTATAAAAACGTGGATTCAATGGGTATTTTGGAAAGAATTGCCAATCCAGGACCTGTTAATATACCTGAATAGAAAATTCTTTGATAAGGATACGCTTGCGAGCATCTTGACACAATGTAATCCCAATCCTCTTTGCACCAGATTTCCTGTAACGCCACAATGTCGTATTGTTTATACTGTTCTGGGGACTCATTTGCTATTAATGTCTCACAGCCTGGGATTGGGATCGCCTTGGAGAAACCGGCTAACTCGTCTGCAATTGCCCTCAATCTCTCTTTGCGATGCTTAGAAACCCATTTCAAACCCCATGTATTGAATGTCAACAATTTAATCGAGTGCTCTGTCTGAGTATCAGTAGTAGGTATTATGGTGCTTGCATCATGTATGACATTTGCAGCAAAATTACATGAATTGTTAGAGCTCATTGACAAGGGTGTCGAATCTACCTCTGCTTTATTTCAAATTATTTTCCTTGAAAATACAACTGTGATCATTTGAAGGGCGGTGATTTTGACATTTTTTAATATTCGGTTGGTACAAAAAACAAAGACAAACATACAGAAACAAATATAGATTGAGAGATTTCTGACCAACTTCTCATCCGTTACCGATAGTTTAGTAATGAACATTGGAATTAATGAATTTCATGAATTAAAGTCTCGAATGGATGACTTTGAACTTCATTTACAACAAACTTTAAATCAGAAAGTCAACACAGCTTCTAATATAATACACCAATATAAGAAAGAATTTGAATTATTAGAGGAAAAACATAAGCTGCTTGTTGATCAATTAGATCATGTAAAAGATAAAGAACAGAAACTGGAGAACGAAATTGAATCACATAAAAAGGATGCAGATTACCTTAAAACAAGAACAGAAACATATCAATTAAAGAAACAACAGTTATTCTCTCAAAAAACTGTTTTACTAGATGAATCGCGTGAGCTTGATGATATGCTTGCCAAGAAAGAAAGAGAATTGAGAGATCAACGGGAAAGGCTTATGAGACAAAGAAAACGTGATAGTCCTGAAGTCAAATTATATGAAGATATTTTGGGACTACATGTGGATGCTTCGCAGCCGGGAACACTGCATTTTACGTTTACAAACTTTGATGATAAGGACCTCTCCCGTTCCTGTGATCTGACACTAGATATTTCAGGCGATGAGTTTGCCATTTTGAACAGCAACCCGTGTATTGAGGAGGCAAATGAAATAACTGAATTGATTGATATACTCGATAAATTTAGCAACATACCACAGTTCTTAACAACAGCAAGAGCCAAACTTATTGCTAGATCGTTCCGTGTACAATGATTTCTCAAAACATTAGTTTATAATTTCGGTGTTCTTAACCTTGAAAAATAATGTCTTCAAAAACAAGTACATTATTTACAAAAACAAGTACTGATCGGTTCCCAAATTAGGTAAACTGCAAGTTTCTCTTACAAGGGATCTTATGAAACTGAACTTCTTTGTTCTGTCTCTCTTATTAGGCATTTCCGTTGCATCACCAGGGGATAGACTGGACGAGTTTCAACATTGCACTGCAGCATGTGAATATAGTAGAAAGTGCCCCACAGCAGAACTTCGGGAGTTTGAGTCCTCGAAAAACGAGTTTAACAAAATTAAATTTGATCAGACACCTGTAGTTTTGGAATGGCTGGTATTCTGGGATTGTAGAGCAGATTGCGATTACCAGTGTCAACAAATAATAACTCGTGAGAGGATACTATATAAGCAGGAGATATATCAATTCCATGGGAAATGGCCGTTCCTCAGACTTTTAGGAATGCAGGAACTTTTTTCTGTCTTATTCAGTATTGGAAATTTTGTGCCTCATTATGTAGGGTACCAGAAATTGTCCAATAGAATTAACAAACTGCAATATCGATCCAAAAACACACACCATGGGATACTTTTGAGCAATTATATGATGGTTGCAATTGCAGGAATGTTCGCATGGTCAGCCAGTAGCATCTTCCATTTCAGAGACCTTTTAATTACAGAAAAGTTAGATTATTTTTTCGCAGGAGGCACTGTGCTCTCCGGTTTTCATGCTATTCTTTCCCGTATTTGTAGGTTTGATCAAAAACCTTTAATTGGAAAAATTTTTACTTGGAGTGTCATAGTAATATTCAGTGGTCATATCCTCAGATTATATCTTGACTGGTCCTATACATACAACATGAGGTTCAATGTTTTTTTTGGTCTTTTGCAGTACGTATTGCTATTAATTTTGGCCTATCAAAACTACATCTCCTTACGTAGTCAACACAAAGGGAAACAGAATGCAAAAGGAAACCATCAAAGGAACATGTGGCATTTATGCATTATGCCTGTAATCCTGGTGATTACGACAGCATCTGGAATGTCTTTTGAGCTTTTCGACTTCTTCAATTATTCGTGGCAAATTGATTCTCATGCCCTATGGCACTTATGTACAATATGGCCTTCTTGGGCCCTTTATGATTTTTTTATTGCAGACTTCAATTTTGCAACGAAAGAGGTTTCTGATTAGATAGAATATACATTTAAGAAATCATATCCTATCAGCGAGCATTTGCCACGTGAAATTTGAGACCACATTTGTTCAGGTGCTAAAATTCATATATATATAAACCATGATCTACTACATAAAATCATTTCAATATTTTTCTTTCTGACATATATGTGATAATAGAACTGTGTGCTATGTTCACCTTACTATTAAAAAATTGTACCTACATGAAATATAATAAAAAAATTGGTTCATCATAGAGCTTACTTAACTCAGCAATTACCTATATAATTGTTCTTGAACAGACTGAATATTAATTGTGACAAGCATTCATTTGCAGATTAATACGATATGGTTCTATGATGAATTTATTATCACAATAATTCTTACTATATGTATGAAATATGAAATTAAGATTAGTTTTTTTTGGAGAATGGAAAGTTTTCTTAATCGCATTTACGTTTTATAAAACTGTAGTTTTATTAAATAAGAGTAACTTACTAAAAAAAGCTATATTGGTGAAACTTGCCAAAGAGTAGACATCAATCCTTCTCATTGTTAATGCATCTTATGCTTCAATTATTTTTGACTTCTCATAACATTCATCAATTTGTTCTAAACTTAGCCCTTTTGTTTCAGGAATGACAAAACACACAAAAAACACTGCAGCAAACATAAACCCCGTAAAGACATATCCAAAAGCGTATCCAATTTTTGCAGTTATGATTGGTGTACAAAGGGCAATAAAGAAATTAGCACTCCAATTAAATGCTTGCGAAAATGCCATTGCTTGGGACTTGATTTGCAATGGAAATATTTCACTAACCAAAACAGATGCAATGGCTGCCCAGGAGCAACAGAATGCAACGATGAATAAACAGGTAAACACAATCATAATGCTACCAGAAAGTTTGTAATTGGGCTGGTCAGTGTGATCAATCATTACCACGCCAACGGTAGAATAAATCAACAGAAAAACAAAGCAGAGGACCGAACCCCAAAACAACCCCTTCTTTCTTCCTAGGTTATCTGCAACAAAGAGGGAAACATAAGTCATAGCTGCATTGATCGCACCTAAAATAATTGAAGTCTGGTAGGAATCTTTTATTCCCACAGATTTGAATAATTTTGTTCCATAATAAAGAAAATAATCTATACCTGACATTTGCTGAAACGCCATTATGCACATTCCTGTAAGAGTTCTCTTCATAAACCTTTTAGAGAATAGATGAAATAGACTAGCGTTACTCTCTTTTTGTTCTTGATATTGGTAAGTTTCTTTTAGAAACTCAAACTCTTCTATTATGTCATTATGAACCCGAGACTGTTCAGAATCCGATACTTCAGCTTCAATTTCCATTAAATTCATACCCTTAATTCTAGCATACACTTTCTTGGCCTCTTCATAGCGCCCCTTTCTCATTAAGAAGCGTGGTGATTCTGGAGCTCTAATCAAAATCGGTAAAATTATCACAGAGAACACATAACCGCCTAGAAGTGGCAATTGCCACATGCGATTGTCTGTGTATGCATTTTTTGTGACGTAATCGACAATATATCCGACAAGAATTCCATGTGAGATATTTAGCTGATACAGATTTACTATGATGCCCCGTATACCAGGTGGAGATATCTCAGACAACAACATCGGTGCTAAAACTGCATTGGCACCCACAGTACCCCCTGTCACCATACGGCCTATCATAAATTGATACCATTTACCTTGACCACTGCTGATTTGAATGGATATACCTATCATATATACACAGCAAGCGATGGCGATGGGAATACGTCTCCCTAAATGGTCCGCCAACCTAGCAATAGTGAAGCCACCAATAACACATCCAACATGAAAACCTGACACAACAATTCCCACCAAGGCTGTCGGCAATCGATATTCGTTTGTAATTGGATCATAATGACCAAATCTTCGGAGCCATGCAGACATATTTGTGATACCTCCAATTGTTCCCGTATCGTAACCGAAATAAAACCCAGAGAAAGAAATTCCAATACAGGAAAACAGCATATCCCAGTTTTGATTCCAAATATTATCCTTCCTGCCACATACACTACTGAACTTTTTCACCTGAATTTCACGGAGACCTTCAACAGGCCTGCACTCCTCAAGAATGTCCTCTTCCAATTTTGTCTTGACAGTATGCGTTACCTTCAACCCCATAATGCTTCAGTACACCTCCAGAGTGCCAAAGAGCCTGTCATTCCCTTAGTTGATCAACGAAACTTGCTTTATATAGACACATCGTTACCGTATAGATAGAAACTGATATCCAACGGATTTAAAAGATCCTAAAAATATTCAAATATCTATAGTTTAACTCCGGGTACGTTAATTGGTCTCCATAATGAAAAGTAACTATTTTAACCACCTATTTTCAGCTATGGTTATTTTTTACCAGAACGGCAATTTCAGGTCACGTGATTACCATCTTACGAGAATGAACTTTTTTTTTCCTTTGCGGGGAGTGTGGGGTACCGCAGAATTACTCTTACACAAATAAAGTTCATACATTTGGGTTTATTTGATGGGTTTTAGAGTCCTTCAAAACTTTTTGACTACAATATCACATTAATATATCTATTTCAGACTTATGTATCTGCGACAAGTGTATAATCCATTATTTATGTGACAATTTGGTTGAATATCTGATCGATGCAACGTAGATCTATCACTATACGTTCTAGATGACAAAACAACTACAAATATTTTTTAGTTCCCCACTATAACACCAACGATCTTTTGTAAATTATATAATGTATTTGTGTTGAGAGTCAAGGTCACATTGACTATATATATTGTATTTTATGTCTTTAAGAAATATGGTATACTGCGTAACAACATATTTTTCCTTCATGGGCAGCATCATTTTGGCCAAGGAGATCTTAAGATGCATACAACAGTGAATGGAGTAGCTATAATGTGAAAGAACCAAGAAAAAGAGGTTTTGGTGCTAGATGGTTTTATAGTAAATATATTTGTGGTCAATATATCTGGTTTTAACCCTTGATCACCAGGTTCGATTCAACTATACTATGTGGTGTAAAAAGGACGATATTTCACCAATGCGGCTGTCGCGATCGGAGTTGTTCGATAAACTCTAAATACAACATGAAAAATGATGTCGAGAAATATCGAAATTCCTCTTTTCGAATTAAAATGTATTTTCATAGGCTTTTCATATTTCTGTTAGTGATATTCATTAAGTTATTCCAATATTGAACATCTGATCGTAATTTTCCAATTGTGACCTTGAAAAAAAAAGATCTACACTCGATATACTGATTTATATTTTTAAGTTTTTTAGACCAGTAAGCAGTCCCCAAGTTGCGTATAAACTATATTGTAATTATAAACAGCTCGGAATGATATTTACGGGGCTCCAGGGATCTTTCAACTCTCTTGCTTGAAATATTAAGTTTTTTTGCTAAATTTTCGGATTATGAATGCAGTAGCATTTTGGAAAATACTCATAGCTTTCAGTTTTGTGTTATAAACCTCGTTTGAGTTCCCCTTATTAAGAATTGAACCAATGACGAAAGGGTTTTTACTTAACACAACAATCTTAATTTAACAAGAGAGCTTGATTATGCGAATATTTAGGAACGTATTTAAAGATTGATCGAGTATAGTTAAGTCATATATTTGTTAATTCCTATTAAATCACTGATACGTAGCCCCGACTAAATTGGTCTGTTTCCTGTGATGCTCATGAAGGATTAAAAATTTTCAGAAGGGTGAAAAAAGGATGCGATTTTATAGGTGAAAACTTAAAACTGTTAATTTTCGTCCAAGAATGATGCCTCCTACCTAAGTGATTACTGTGCTTTGTGATCCATATAGGAATATGTGGAAATTTGTGCTTTTCTTCTCGTGCGTCCCTTGATGACTTTAAGTGTCTAAATTTAAGTTTACTGGATGGAGTGGAAATTAAGGTAGCCTAATGGAAACTAAGACATCGAACTAGATAACTCTATTCATGTTTTTTGTAAAACAATGAACTTATATTCCTTCACCCCTTGACCTCTAACGGTTTCAGTCTCTATACCATGTGTTATCTTGCATGACCGCAACTATCATCGATTCGTACCCAATGCTGAATGCAATTAATAATTAGCCACATCGCATCATGACGTATCAGAAGTGGGAAAGCAGCAAAACTACAAGTTTTATCATGCCATCAAGACAACTACAAACCTTCTACCGAGAAGTTTTTTTTTCTTATATATAAAGCTTCTTTATCCATCTGTTCCTAATTTTTTAAGGAACTTAGTGATAATAATAAGATTCAAAAGAATATTGATGTTTTATAAAGAATCAAAAGTCAACATACGCTATGGTACGGTTTGATATCCCATTGAGCAGCCTTCGAGCTAATCACTCGTCTGATTTTATTTCAAAGTCTACAAGTGCATTAGATATTTATTCTCAAGAAACTGTTAAGACAACCGGTAGAAAGAGAAAGATCCCGCTAGCAGGAATCGGCATATACTTGGATCTGAAAGAGCAAATACCACTTTACTGGGATGGCTGGAAAGATTCTTGGGACTATCGTGTTATTCCTTCCGTATTGGAAACATTTTTTAGTAATTTACTCCCGGCATTGGCGTTTGCTCAGGATATGTTCAATAGGACAGACAACTCATTTGGTGTGAATGAGGTGTTGCTTTCCAGTGGAATAGCCGGGGTTGTTTTTGGAGCGATAGGTGGACAACCCTTGTGCATTGTGGGAGTTACAGGTCCAATTTCGATTTTTAATTATACGGTGTATGAACTCATAAAACCATTGAATATTAATTACTTTGGTTTTATGTTTTGGATTTGCATATGGGGGATGATTTTACATTTTATTTTGGCATTCGGAAATTTTGTCTGTTTCCTACAATACGTCACCTCATTCCCTTGCGACATATTTGGTCTTTTCATAAACATTGTTTATATTGAGAAAGGTATTCAAATGCTTATAAAACAATTTAAAAACGTTGATGGTACGGAGAATATCACCGCAGGGTTTGCCAATATTGTTGTTGCCATGTCGATGACTGTTTTTGGTCTTATTTTCAAAAACATTACTCGTACTCCTATTTTGACGCATACTCTCAGAACATTTATATCAGATTATGCAACACCACTTTCTGTTCTTTTCTGGTCATCATTTATCCATTTTGGTGGCTATTTAACGGATGTTGACTTCCAGAAACTTCCGATAACCAAGTCATTTCATCCAACTTCGACAACCTTAAGAGACTCATCTACATGGCTTGCATATGCGAGTATCCCTGTGGGAGATGTCTTTCTTGCATTACCATTTGGCATAATTTTAGCAATTCTATTTTATTTTGACCATAATGTATCATCATTGATGGCACAAAAATCAGAATACAAATTAAAGAAACCTTCATCATTTCATTATGATTTTGCACTACTAGGGGTTACAACAGGTATCAGTGGTGTATTGGGAATTCCAGCCCCAAACGGGCTGATTCCTCAGGCACCATTACACACTGAGTCCCTTTTAGTCCGCGATCATGATGGTAACGTAATTCGTTGCGTGGAGCAAAGATTTACGAATACCGTACAGGGCTTAATGTGCATAGCAACTATGTCAAGACCATTTTTAGTGTGTCTTGGGGAAATTCCACAAGCTGTATTATCCGGTCTCTTTTTTATAATGGGGATTAATGGATTATTAGGAAACGAAATTATTCGAAGAATATTTTGGCTCTTCACCGAGAATCGAAGTAAAAGTCCAAAGGATCCCTTATTCAAGATTTCAAATAAGAAATTAATAATATTCCTGTGCTTCAGTTTGGCAGGATTTGTCGGGGAATTTGCAATCACGAATACAATAGCTGCGATTGGATTCCCTATTGTTTTATTACTGACAGTAATTGTATGTTTTGCATTTCCAAAGATTTTTCCAGAGGACCAATTAGACTTGTTAGATCCTAAAGTCTCTGAAGAATTCACAATCAAGAATCTGTTGCTTGATACTCTTTGTGGTACAAAGACCAATAGTTCTCACATATAGAAATTACAAAATAGCATTTATTTATTCTGTTAGCATTTTTTACTTCCATCGTTTCTTTTTCTTGGTCCGATGTCATGTGAAATCAACATTAAAAAAAAAAAATCTAAAACCAAACAAACATCATTTAAAATAATATAACCAGAAAGTTTGCATTGATATCAAATGATCCCCCCTCCAATTGATCCTGCTTTATTGCATGAACATGCATACCAAGATACAGGTGATCTAAATTATGCTCTGCACATTGACACTTTCACTGACGAGGGTGGATACAAACCATTACTAAAGTATGGATTAGGATTTTTCAATTACTATCTAGCTCTAGATGATGAAGTATATGGAAGATCATTCTTAGATTTGATTCGATACCACATCTACGAGCATTTCACGATGTATTTTGCAATATTCTTGATAACATTTTTGATATGGGCTACTATGGTAGTGGCCCAATTTGGTTATTTCAGTGATGTGGTATTCAAAACTAAGAAGACTTCATTGAAAAAAAGGTCTAAAGAAGAAGACGAGTTGGATTATCGTCATCTTAAAGTTTAATGCATAATGAAATTAAGTTGTCCTTGAAATGGCATTTCATCCTTATGATCTATGTACTAAAATTTGTATAAGTAAATAATATTATAATCGTCAAAAACTTGTTTGTCTTTCATACTATATAAACTAAGCTAATGGTTTAGCTTCATTAATCCAGGATTCATCCTTCAATTCTGGCACAATTGTTAACCCCTTACCAGTTTTGATAATGCTCTCAACATTTTCTACAATGAATTCTTCCATATGCTTTATAGTTTCGAATGTATTAGTTCCCATATGTGGCAATCCAGTTACTTGTGGCATATCTAGGAGTTCTTGTGGGATTTCAGGTTCATGTTCGAAAACATCCAACCCTACCGATCTAACCTTACCAGATTTCAAGGCCCTAATCATGGCGGCTTCATCAATAACAGCACCACGCGCAGTATTGACCACAACCACGCCATCTTTCATCTTACTAAAGGCTTCTTCATCAAGGATGTGTCTAGTATTTGGGTTTAGTGGGATATTCACGGAAATGACATCTGACTGCTTTAGCAATTCATCAAATGATACATATTCACAACCGTTCTCCAAGTCTGGTGATAATCTTTTTCTGTTGTGATAAATGAACTTTTGGAAGCCAAAGGGTTTTAGTCTCTTGACAATCGTCCGGCCAATACCACCCAAACCAAGGATACCAACAACCTTACCCTCCGGATCATTACCTACTGGAGCGCCACCAGCTGCTCCTGCTTGTGGCCATTCACCATTGATCAATACGCGGTTTCCGTAAGAAAAGTTTCTTAACGCGCCAAGTAATAAATAAACGTGAGTGTCAGCCGTAGAATCATTAACCAGTTCTGGAACATTTGTGACTTGAATCTTTCTTTCACTGAAATATTGTGGATCTACTTGATCATAACCAGCGCCTAAATGACAAACTGCGACAACTGACGCAGGCAAACTGTCACACAACTCTTTGTCAAATCTACCTGTTTGTTGGACACTTTGGAAAGTTCTAGTAATGATCTGGGCCTTACCAATGTCACTCTTTGGATTTCTTAGCGCTTCCAGGAATTTTTCACGCGTTGTAGACTTGTCTATGGTCACAACATTGGCAACCTTACCCAATCTTTTCCATGCTTCTTGTGCATACTTGACATCGCCTAATCTTAAAATAACAGGTTTAGCACTCATTTTCGGACACAATTCCTTTACTGTAGTTCTTCTAAATGCTGAGAGATATGATTGGATTTAACTGGAAGGCCATGCTCAGATACATATATTTATATATCAAGATACAGTTTGAATTACCCTGCGTTCTCGTTATCTTCTATCTGTGCTGCGCATTTCTAAGGCTTCCGATTAAAACCTCGCAGGTATTGTCCTGGACGCAAAAAGGTGCACGATCGCATTCCTCATGTCTATAAAGAAACCAAACTACGATAAAAATATTTGATTGGGTAAATAGCTAGGACGACCAGTATATCCACACGGCTAGAAAATTTAACCTGTTATCCGCAACATTTCTTGTTTACTGATACTATTACTAGAGGATCACAGATCATTATTTGCATATCTTTGTCGAATCTCGGTCATACCCGGACCCGATCCTTTGAATTGGTCGCTTCCGAGAACAGGGTAACGTTTATCTGCCAAGAAATTCGGTCTTCGTCTTCGAGGACCTCAAATTATTTCCCTTTTTTTACAGAAGTCAATTATTGGAATAAGGGGGCCATCTGCGGAGCAACAGGCAAAAGATTCGTGCCTTTATCAAAAATATTATGCCGAATATAGTAAAAAGAGGGGGAGGTCTATAGATCACGAAAAGTAAATAACAAAATCTTAAAGGGCATATGACCGAACACGTGACAGCTGGTCTCAATAAATTTTGTTACCCTTCTTTAAGAAACATCAAACCCGGGTAACTTTTGTAGCTGTTATTTTCGCTTAATGGAAATAGTATTGAAATGATGCTGATTGAAATAATTAGATAGATAGTTTACTATAATAAAAAAGAATTAAAGAGCCATAGGATCTGCATTATCAGTAAAAGTTGAGCTGTTGGTATGTCATTTTCAAGGGGTACAACTCCTAAGGCTTCTCAGAATGCTTCAATTTCTTTTGACAATGGCAACATACGCACCTTCAAGATTGCTCATCAGCGTGTCTCGCTTGATGTGGACCTCTCTTCACATACAATCAAAGGAACCGCTGATATAATATTGATTCCACTAATACAGAATCTAGGGTTTATTACATTAGATTGTAAAGCTATGAAGATTAAGGATGTGCTAGTAGAAAACCGGCGGTGTGAAAACTATATTCATGATGACCCTTTGAGAACATTTTCACAGAAATATCAACAAAATGTCAGGGATTCATTATTTGAATTTAATTCTATTGAACAATCTCATTTTTTGAGAGACAAATTTGCAGATTTAAATGAACATCCAGATGAGAGGGCAAAGTCACAATTAACAATTAAACTTCCTTCTTCTATTAAAATTACATTACAGGATGCAAATTCTCTTACTAACTATACTCCTATTACTCCATCCATTCGAGGTACCCCTGCTGGGCAAGATGCTGTTTATACACCAATCAGTATTAGAATTGAATATGAACTAAATAACCCCACGACCGGTGTCCAGTTTGACACAGTATCCGAATCACAGCAACATTTGTGGAATGCATACACAACTAATTCAGAGCTTTGTTGTACAGCATCTTATTGGATGCCATGTGTAAATATGTTAGATGAGAAATGTACCTGGGAAATTGAGATAAGTGTTCCAAGAAAGGTCAAGGACATAGGAACGTCCAAAATAGTCGGGCAACAAGATAACATTTCAAAGAGACTGCGACCTCATAAGAATTCAGAAAGAGACATATACCCTGTTAATAGCGATAATGATCACTCAAGTGACGATATAAAAAAGGAAGTTGATCAGTCTAGAGTTAAGAACGAGGAAAAAGGAGATATTGAAGAGGAGGAGGATGAAGAGTTTGAGATCTTAGATGAGGAAGATGAAAATAATACACTAAACAGAGACATCCAAGTTTGCTGCTCTGAGTTTTCCACGGTAAAGGAAACTGCACACCCGACCGATCTAACAAAAAAATCTCTTTGTTTTCAAATATTTAACCCTGTTGCTCCTCATCATGTAGGCTGGGCAATCGGTGCATTTGATATTTGGATTTTGCCCAGTGTCCAAGCACATGAAGAAACGTTCGAGGAAGAGCAAGATGAAAATGATGACAATAAAAAGCTAAATCAGAAAGACTCCAGTGAAGTGATAGACGATGTTGAAAATAATGATATTATTCCAATACATGTTTACACACTGCCGCAAGGTGATATCGATGAAAAAACTGTACTAAACTCGACTATCATTACTCAAAAAATGATGGATTTCTATTCTAAGGAATTCGGGTCATACCCGTTTACTTCTTATTCAATAGTTTTCCTTCCAACATTAGTTGTTCCAACGATGGATTTTGCTGGTATGACTCTCTGTAATACCAGGCTACTGTACCCACCGCAACTGATTGACCCAATGCTTACCACCACAGATCTACTAGCCTGGTCACTGGCGTCACAATGGTCCGGTGTTAATATCACACCATTGGAGATAAATCACATGTGGTGCTGCTTAGGGATCGCTGGGTATATGGTATTTCAACTAACGAAGAAATTGTTTGGTACCAATGAGTTGAAATATCGTCTTAAAAATAATGCTGAAAAAATAGTAGACCAGGACTGGGAAAAGCCACCCATCGGATCTACATTTACGAACGCTTCGCGTCCAATTTCCTGCACTAGTAAAGACCTTGATTTCATCAAATTAAAAGCACCTATGGTACTATTCATACTTGATCGGCGTATGATTAAGACAGAAAGATCTTTTGGAATGTCTCGTGTGCTTCCTAAAATATTTCTTCAGGCAATGTCTGGAGACTTGACAAATAATTCATTGTCTGCATCACATTTCCAATATGTTTGCGAGCGTGTAAACAAAAGTAAATTAGAAGCATTTTTTCAACAGTGGATATACGGCTCTGGAGTTCCAATCTTTCGTGTTACGCAGAGGTTCAACAAAAAAAGAATGATGGTAGAAATGGGGATTCGACAATGCCAAAGCCAAGAAATTGGACAAGATAAAGTTGTAGGAACAGATGGCTTTTGTTCGAGCTCTTTGAATTATATGGATGTTCCAACCTTGAACAGAACGCCATTTTTCACTGGCTCAATGACTATCAGAATCCATGAGACGGATGGAACACCTTATGAACATATTGTCGAATTGAAGGATGTATTCACAAAAATTGATATTCAGTATAATACAAAATATCGTAAGCTCAGAAACAAAAGAATACAGGCTACCAAGACGTCCAATAGATCTGCTACACCAGATGTATCTCACGATATGCCCGAAAGGTTTTTAGACGGAGGAGACAGTGGCAGTGTTCAAAAGCTTGGAAGCGTATTAAACACTTCAACAGATTTGAATGAATGGAACCTCACAGACTTTTTAATTACTACCGATGGAAATGAATCGCAAAAGCAGAACGAAGCTTTTGAATGGATTCGTATAGATTCTGATTTTGAATGGATTTGCAAAATATACGTCAATCAACCAGACTACATGTTCACCTCACAACTTCAGCAGGATGGCGACGTTGAAGCACAAATCGAGAGTCTAAGATATTTCGAAGATGTAATTATTAATTCTCCTGAGAACTCTCAGATATACTCCTCGATTTTAACAAGAACAGCAATGGATAAAAGGTATTTTTATGGTGTGAGATTAGAGGCTTGTAGAGCTCTTTCGAGATTTGTGATCAAAGACAACGAACCAAAAAGATTTAGTGGTGGAGCCAAGCATCTTCTAAAAGTTTTTAAAACTTTATTTTGTTACCCAAATTCAAATATCCCTCTAAGTAATGATTTTTCAAATTTCCAAAACTACTTTCTCCAAAAAGATATATTAAAATATCTTAAGAATGTCAAAAATGAAAGAAATGAGACACCTCAATTCGTGAAACAATTTTTACTGGACATTTTAACTTATAACGAAAATTCAGAAAACATTTACGATGATAGTTATTACTTATGTTCTTTGACAGATGCTGTGGTTGATTGTGCCATCAGTAATCCACAGGATAAGCAATACAACAAAATGGTGATAGAACAGCTTCAAAGATATCAGAATTTGGAGAAATGGACGCCAACATACCAACTTCTAGTTCTCAAGGCAATATTATCGGCGAAGCTAAAGCTAACTATGGCTGGATTATACAATCTTGAAGAATTAAATGAGTTGGTCAGCTACACAATGGATGAGGATTTCTCTGCGGCTCATGAATCCGTTTCGCGTTTGAAAGAAGGTTTTCAAGATATTACTTTGATCGTTTTTAGATTATTATTAACGGTTGGTGGTTTGAAGAACAAAGAAGCACTTAAGTATTTTTTTGAGACAATGTGCTTTACCCCAGATGTTTATTTAAAGGAAAAACTGATTGATGAACTGTTTGCTTGCATTGATTTCATTAGTATGTACAAGTTGGGTGACTTTTTAGATGACGATATTGATTATTTTATCAAGAAAATAAACCCCGATGATCTAACTGTGGAAAATTCTATTAAAGCCTCTGGAATTATTGAAGAAGATGTATCGATAGAACTGAAACAGAGACAAGAGGAAAAGATGAGAACAACGATAAGTGGTTTGATGCATATCCTCAGGAGACAATTTAAAGGGTATGATCCCCTCCGTACCATATTGTGGGAAGTGTTGCGTGTGCCAACAATATCTTTATATCAAAAAAAGAGGCTTTTCGATGCATCGAGAATATTATATCCATTACTTGACAGCTTTGAGGTTGTACTTCCAATGCCGAGAGACAAAAAATTATTTGCCCATTATATGGGCGATAATCGTGTTGTCATTAAAAGGGAAGGTCTGCTGAAAGTACACCTTCCATCTAAATTAAAGATTAACATTAAATCAAATAAAGATCCATCAGACGTTGTTAGTGTTACCGGGTCTGGGACTGGCGGTAATAAAGTAAAAATAAGTTTAAACAAACCCTCCACTGCAAAACCTAAGAAAGCCGTCAAGCCTGGTAAGGTGAAGCATGTTAAAGGAATAGTAAATAAATTGGGAATTTTACCAATAAGATTTGTCAAACTGCATACTTTGGAACAAAAAAGGGTTGACATTTCATCTGTCCCTTTCAGTAAAAACGTACAGATAATAAAGGCAAATAGTAGGTCTTTTACAGTGAAGATTATTTTGCCTAAAAAAGTCAACAAGACCGAGGATTCGGAGCAATATAATCATTAATGAGATTGTAATATTACTGCATATACCAATACATAACCAATTGAATACCATCGGTGTCTCGTAATTCAGTCAAACGAATGTTGTTTAAATCTTTCCATCAGGAATATATCGTATCCCACGACTCTTCGATCTTCTGGGTTTAAATGCATTTGTATAATCAACATTCTATTAAAACACTTGGAAGAGTACGAAAAAAGACATAAAGCTGAGGGCTTTAATGAAATTGAGTGCTTGCTTTTTTCTAATAGTGCATTTCTGTTTAATTATTGTAAACTGTGGATCTTCGAAAAACCAGCACAATTACTTGAATAATACACAAGATACCTTATTTATTGATAGCTTTAACCAGATACTCAGGCAAAAGCTCTCTAAAACTTTAAGAAATCGAACAGAGCCTTCGAAACTTACTCCATCTAAAGAAATAAATTCAATTGACCTGAGTGATATACATCGCACGAAACCTGGCAGTACTATCACCAATATTCTCAAAAATGCACCGACTCCATCAATGCAAAACGGCGACATTAACAAAGATTCTATTAGGTCCAATTGTACATTCGTACCCTTCGAAGAATGGAGGCTGAAAAATATAGAAGAAAACCCTTTAAACAAAGAAAAAAGAGTTCGCTTGCCAGGCCAGTTAGATCCACTCGAGAGCGACAGTATTGGTGATGATATGGAGATTGATATAGGACTCTTTTCCAATTCTGTGTCATTTGAGGAACAAACTGGAGAGAAGGAGGAGCCATCAGGTAAAGTCTACAAGCATAAATTCAATTTTGCTTCACTTGACTGTGCTGCCACAGTTGTCAAAACTAACTCTGAAGCCTCTGGCGCATCTTCAATTTTAATTGAAAACAAAGACAAATACCTTCTTAATCCTTGTTCTGTGTCTAATCAGTTCGTAACCATTGAACTCTGTCAGGATATATTAGTAGAAGAAATTGTTATCGCCAATTTTGAGTATTTTTCGTCGACCTTCAGCAAACTAAGATTTTCTGTTTCAGATCAATATCCTGTTCGAAAAAATGGCTGGCGGATACTTGGTGAATTTGATGCAGAAAACTCCAAAGATGTACAAACATTTACTATCAAAAATCCTCAAATATGGGCAAGATATCTTCAAATTGAGGTTTTATCTCACCATGATAATGAATATTATTGTCCAATATCTCTTCTGAGGGTTCATGGAAAAACAATGATGGATGATTTCAGGATGGAAAGTTCAAAGGATGAATTACCAGTTACAGATACAACCGAAGTTAAGAGTGAAGAAGAAGTGGATCAAAAATGCGCTGAACTTATTGAACATTGTGATATGTGGCCGTCTTTTGATCCTGAAAATATGACACTTGTACCACAGTATCCCGATATTTTCCAAAACTGTCGATCGAAGTTAAAGACTTTGAAATTTGATGAGTTTTTACGCAATCTAAATGAAAGTATATGCCCGCCTATAATTTTGAGGGAAACAAATACTACTTCGATAATTTCTTCCTCAGCGTCTTCACAACCATCATTTTCAACAGAGGAGTCAATATTCAAGAACATAATGAAGCGACTAATTTCTTTGGAAAAAAATACGACTTTAACCATAAGTTATATTGAAGAGCAAGGAAAGTTATTAGCTAATTCTTTTGAACAATTAGAAAAAGCCCAAACAATTAAATTTGAAAATTTGATCGTTTTGTTTAATGAAACTATAATGGATAACTTGAATGTGTTGCGTGTATTCGCAAATCAAGTGAAAGACCAGTCCATACGTATTTTGGAGGAGCAGAAGCTTAATACAGATCAGTTCACAACACAAAATATGAGCCGCCTCAAAACCTTGGAGGAAGAGTTAAAAATGCAGAAGACCTTAACTTATGCCATTATCTCTCTGTTTTTCCTAATTTTAATTTATATGTTCCTCAGTAAAGGTGAACCCTATCTTGATGAGATGTTAAAAAAAGACACTTTATTAACTGTAAATACAATTACACCGGCAAAGTATAACAGATTCAAGAGTACTCCACAAGTGACATCATCTCCGATATCTCAGTATTCTTTCTCAGAATCTTCAAATGTATCAAACACATCAGCTGAAACAAACTAAACAACCAAGAATGGGAGGATTGAAAGGTTTATTACATTTTTAACTCTATAATTTGTATTATTATCTTTTATTTATTAACTAATTCGAAAATGTCACTTTGTATGCTACTCCTCCTTGAGAGAGTAGGCTGGAAATGAGATGGTGAGTACCGTGAGTTTGATCTAAACGATTTTTTCAACAGACCTGCTGGTGAAACTATCGAATTGGTCGAACACGAAATGCTACTGGAGCTCGTACTACTTATGCTTAGCCGAGGTCTTCCGCTGAAGCATGAATTGAGCGAATAAGGGGTTGATGGATACGAATTCTGAGAAGATGCGTTCTGTAATGAAAAGATTGTGGTATTAATTTCTGGAGTCAAAAAATTTTGAATATTTGGCAAAGTATGCTTAGAAAATGAGGTTTCTTGAGATGTGGCGTACTCATCGAGCGTCGGTAGAAGTGTTGTAGGCGACGCAAAGAGAAAATCTTTCTCGGTTGTTAGCGGTAAATGAAGACTTAACAATGTTCCGTCTCTATTCCTAAAGCCTGCAAGTCTATCAATGTAAGAGAAAATTGATTCCTTGCATTGAAACTGAAGTAAATCAGTTTCATAATCAATATTCGCGTGATGTAGGGTATCCTTTAGCAAACAAATGTTAGTGTATACTACAATATTTTGTAATTTATAAGATTCCAATAATCTGCGAACAGGAAGGCTTCCGAATTTTTTCAATAATGTGTATGATACCAGCTCTTTATCATCGCTTAATTTTTCATGAAAGATATCATTTAGGAAGAGATGAAAACAGTTCCTGATGTCATTAAGTTTCTGGCTACAAATAATTGAAGATAAAGAATTGACATCTTGAGACTTCTGGTCAAAAAAATATTTGTGTTCATAAAAATCATCATCATTAACTTTGTAAAATTTAGGGTCATTAAAACAAATGTCATTTTTCTTGGGAGAGAATACCATGAGTTGGACTAGATAGCTTGAAAAATTGTCCTTTGATAAAATACATGAAGCAATCAATAATGCCGTAATGGCCTTTGTTGATGATGAGTAACATAAATAGTTTCTCTGATATAAGGATAAATAGCAAAAAAATGATGCCAGCTCACGCAACTCAGGGTCTTTGGGTATAATTTCATCAGCAGATGATAAAATTGCTTGCAACATATCATAGGTGGTAACCAAATTCCCAACCGACCATTCTAATGTATTCAAGATATGTTTCTCCATTTGAAGGAAAACACATGGCTCGTATATCTTATGACAAAAAAGGAATAGTTCCTTCAGGGTTGGTATTTTTCTTTTCACATCCTTAAACTTAGCTGCAATCCAGAGGGATACAGCGATCAAAAGTTGATAATGTTTCTTATAAACAATTCTTCTGGAACAATATTTGTCTGCAATGAATGAAGCCAAAAACAAAGTTTCTTGATTTAGTTTGAAAAAGGAATGCATTTCAATCAAAAGATCAATAATGTAAGGCCTCATTAACCAGTTGATCTCTGGCTGATTGTCAATCGTCTTCGGATTCATTGTAGTATCGCTCCCTAAAACTTTCAAGTATTCGATGATCTCTGCCTTGAATGGGTTGATCGAATGAGAAAAACCTCGCTTCTCAGATTCCGTAAGCCTAGGATCCACATTAACAGTTCGTCTTCTCATCTGAAATATCAATTAATAAATATGCTTGTCTGCTTCTCTTGGTCATATAGCAGAAAACACCAAAATAGCAGCGCACTCAAGAGCAAAGGGAACTAAAGCCGGGCCGTCAAATTAAAACAGAGCAAACGCCCCTACCACTGATCTTATAATATTGATGATACGGGGCAATGGTAATCGACACTACCTAAACCACTAACTGCAACAAAGCAATAGGCAAAACCGTTGATGATTTGCCCTTTGCTTCCTGACTTTTTACAAGTGCAAACATTTCTCCATCTTTAAGTACCTTCAACTAATACAAGTCTCAAATATATACTTCCCTCAAAAACCTGACTGCTCCTCACCAGTATATGCAGTCTGTGTGTCAATATCTACATCACCTCTTATTACTGCACGACAGGACCCATGTTTTGACCGAAACCACACTCTACTATCCAAAACAGGATATGAAAAAAATTCAAGATCAATATTTTCCGTTATTTCTTCACGATATTACATATTATCGGAACCTGCGGCATGTCCTGTCTGCTCACATGCTCAAATCGACTTGCATGATGCTTTATTGCACTTTTGTTGCAGTTGACTAAAGCCTACAAGCACTATTATTGTCCACATGTCTGATCCTGTTAGGCCTATTCTTTTTTTTTTTTTTTTTT
>JAJLXM010000034.1:0-66176 GCA_030571275.1 Zygotorulaspora sp. UFMG-CM-Y6047 | reverse complement strand
TGTCTCAATTGTGATCACACCATTAGTTTGATCCCTGTGATTTACTTGTACAAGCATTATGGTTGCCTTATGATGACAGAATACATCGTAGTAAGATTCCCTTATGTAATCGTCTCGCAACGGACATCAGTCGATATTCTTTCACACCATTGAGTATTCTTGTTAGGGCTCAATCTTACTGCTATTACTTGTTCATCACAGCAGATGCTTTGATTATCAGTCCTTTTTATCTATATTTCATTTGTATCAATCGTTCCAACAAAATCACTGGGATCAAACTAATGGTGTGATCACAATTGAGACAATGGCACTACAAGAGTGAAAAATCTTAGCTTGTAGTGGTGTGGTATAGCTCAATAGGTGTTGAAATGCGACCTATAAATATGGGCCTTCTTGAGAATATTAATCCACCTCGATCTACAGTTTTCTTTAGTTCATTTCTAGAAAGAGGAGGACTTTTTACAGAATATCTAATTCTATACCTTTTAGTATCAATTTTTATCAATGTCTGACATCAATAATTCTAGTAACTCATCGGAGAGTAAATTCTTTCAATAATTATTCAGTTAAAATAATTAGAGCTCAACAAAAGAATACATTCCCAGCATTTTTCTTGACAAACTACACTAGATATAATTATATTTAACCTTTCTCTCATATATCCAGTCGTCCCAGTGGCCGAGTGGTTAAGGCGATGCCCTGCTATTACACAGTAAAGCAATTAGGCATTGGGTTTTACCTGCGCAGGTTCGAATCCTGTCTGTGACGCCATTATTTTTTATTTTTTGTGCCGAGTCTTTGTCTTTCTTTTTTTCTGCCTAATAATTTTTGTGGCCTGAATATACTCATTATTGTTGTATTGTATGTGGGAGAATAACGAGTATGTTTATCTATTAGTATCTCTGTTGATTTGACTTATGTCCCGCACCCAATTTCATCCTTACTTGTTCGCCGTTTTTTTTTCTAAATTATCGCACATCAATTTTGTCCTTTGTTGTCCATCCGAGTACCGATTTAATTCATATTTAAAAAAAAAAACTGGCATTTTCCTCTGAAGGAACAAAAGCGCTTTTGATCTTGAAAGAATAATCAATGGTATAGCATTTTTGGTGTAGCCCAGTTGCGTCACTATGGATCCTACAAGAGCGCCCGATTTTAAACCAGCTATGGCCAATGAGGAGCCGCAGCCTCCTCCTGATCCAAAATCTACTATTCCAAAGTCTAAACCAATTGTACCATATGTCTTAGCAGATTATAACTCTTCAATTGATGCTCCTTTCAATTTGTCAAGTATATACAAGAAAACTTCGTCAAAAACGGAGCTTGCAGATCTCGAATCGTTGAAAGGTAGTGATGGGGCTTCCCAGCGTCGTTCTCACCATATTCCATTTACAACAACGGATTTTCAACCGTTATCAGCAGATATTTCATCCGAGGAGGACAACATAGACAGAGAACTTGATGGGAAAGTTTTTTCTCAACCTATAGAGAATGACGATAGTGTCATAAGCATTAGGGTACGAAAAAATCAGATTGCGGATTTGGAGGAGGTTCCGCATGGTATTGTTCGTCAAGCTAGAACCTTAGATGAATACGAATTTCCTACTCATAGATTATCAAAAAGATTGCAAAATTCAAATAAACTGCCATTAGTCATTGTGGCGTGTGGATCTTTCTCACCGATTACATATTTGCATTTGAGAATGTTCGAAATGGCATTAGATGCTATTGAAGAACAAACAAGATTTGAGGTTATTGGTGGTTACTACTCGCCAGTTAGTGATAACTATCAAAAACCTGGATTGGCTTCATCTCATCACAGAGTAAGAATGTGTGAATTAGCTTGTGAAAGGACAAGTTCGTGGTTGATGGTTGATGCTTGGGAATCTTTGCAGCCAAATTACACAAGAACTGCCAAAGTTCTTGACCATTTCAATCATGAAATTAATGTCAAAAGGGGTGGTGTTCGTACGGTTACTGGTGAATCTATGGGAGTCAAGATTATGTTGTTGGCTGGTGGTGATCTTATTGAATCAATGGGCGAACCAAATGTTTGGGCAGATGCTGATCTGCATCATATATTGGGTAACTACGGTTGTCTGATCCTTGAAAGAACAGGCTCCGATGTTCGTTCCTTCTTGTTGTCACATGATATTATGTATGAACATAGAAGAAATGTTTTGGTCATAAAACAATTGATCTACAATGATATATCATCTACTAAAGTGCGTCTTTTCCTAAGACGTGGTATGTCTGTTCAATATTTGTTGCCAAACTCTGTTATTAGATATATTCAAGAACACGGTTTATATGTCAATCAAACAGAGCCCGTCCAGCAAGTCATGGGAACTAAAACTTGATTTTCAATGTTACTAATGATAATTGTATAATTATTTCTGTTATAGTATTTTAATAATCCTTTCTCCAAATTCAAAAGTTTCTTCTGATATTTTTTGAGGAGCGTCACAAAAAGGTTTAATACAAAATAAATAATAAAGAGAACGACATTGGAATTCGTTTGAAACTTCTATGCATTTTTTTGATTGCTTGTTCTAGTGCTTAAAAGGATTGAACTAGACTTCGTTATTTAAAATGACTTGTAAAAGAAAAAAATTCTGTGAACTTACATATTTGGATTATTGTAGATTACCAGAAAACCTTAAAGAAGAATATTTAAATTGGAACCAAGAGCTTTTTAAGGCAGAATGTAAGAGGATTGAATTTGAGCGAAATGGCGGTCTCCCAGGTATTGCTAGCAATAAAGCAAAACAAAAAGTAGATTTTTTCGATAGGGTTACCACTTGGTCTTTTCTTCACGCATATGTTCCAAATCGTAAAGGTTAGAGTCATAATAACTCATCAGGTTTTGAGATGTTTAAAAAAACGCATCAAGTGGGATGTATTAATAAAAAAATGTAGGTATTTTTTTGTTTGTTTAGTCTCCCGACTTAATTAATTAGGTATCATAAATGTAAGGAAGAGTTTTTTTATATTTTGGGCTACAAAATAAATTTCACGTGATGAATCATAATCTAATTTATGGCTTGTGATTAAAAAAACACTTTTAAACAAGGCTAGCCCACAAAGAATTCTTAGCGGTATAATATGGCAGTCTTAAGTCGGGAAAATATCTCCTGGAAAGATGTGGTGACCGTGATATCAGTGTTTGTTGCTGGATATACCAGTTTCAAATATTTGAAACGGCAAGAAGACGGCAACAAGCCACCTGTGAAACAAGGTATAGATGAGCTTATTGGAAACACACCTCTTGTGTTGATAAAATCACTATCCTCAGAAACTGGAACCAAAATTTTTGCAAAATTGGAATTATGTAATCCGGCAGGAAGTGCCAAAGATAGAGTCGCTTACAGCATCATCAAAGCCGCAGAAAACGAGGGAAAATTAGTAAGAGGAGAGCCTGGCTGGGTTTTTGAAGGTACAAGTGGCTCAACTGGAATCTCAATTGCTATGCTATGTAATGCATTAGGTTATAAGGCTCACATATCTTTACCCGATGATACATCAACTGAAAAATTGGCTTTGTTGGAGAGTTTAGGAGCTACTGTTAATAAAGTTAAACCTGCAAGCATTGTTGATCCTGACCAATACGTCAACGCTGCTAAAAAAGCATGTACAGAACTATTAGAAAGGGGTGAGAGAGGTGTGTTTGCTGATCAGTTCGAAAATGAGGCTAATTGGAAAATACATTACGAAACTACCGGTCCAGAAATATACAGACAAATGGATGGTAAAATAGATTGTTTTATCGCTGGGTGTGGTACTGGAGGTACTATAACAGGTGTCTCAAAATATTTAAAACATATTATGGGGAATAACCAGCCTTATACAGTGCTTGCAGACCCGCAGGGATCGGGATTCTTCAATAGAATCAATTATGGCGTCATGTATGATATCGTCGAAAAAGAAGGAACCAGAAGAAGACATCAAGTGGATACTATTGTCGAAGGGATTGGTTTGAATAGAATAACGAAAAATTTCGAACACGGAGAAGGCTATATTGATGAATCAATAAGGGTCACGGATGAACAAGCAATTAAGATGGCTAAATTTCTCTCCGTCAATGATGGTTTGTTTGTTGGCAGCAGCACTGCGATAAATGCTGTTGCTGCCGTCCATATGGCTAAGAGACTGAAAGAGAACTCTAGAATTCTTATCATAGCATGTGATGCAGGGACTAGACACCTCAGTAAATTTTGGAAAGAAGCCAAAGATATAGATTCAGAAATATCATTAGAGGAAGTTATGAAATCGGGAATGAGTTGATTCAGATAATAAAGTCATGTATATGTACATATATAGCATTTTTTTATGTATTTTTTTGATTTACATTTCTGACATCTCGCTTGCTTGTAGAACGACTAGTAATTGAAAAAAGAATATCAGAACAAATAGGCGGACTACATCACTAAAGGGAAAGCGTAGTTCCACCCCAAATGAGCGGTGTGATATTTGTTTCACCACAAAACTATCTCATAACGGGAAGTGAATGGAAAAGTCATTCCCAAAAGTCTGGGTATATCCCGATTCTGGAGGCTGATTTACCCAAGCTTCAACAATCATTGCAGAGAGTAGTGGAAACACAGGGAAAACTTAAGAGTTCAAGCTTAACCGGTCTTCCAGATGCTACAAATGGCATGAAGCAGGAGAAATCGCCATCTGCCGGATTGGGTGGAAAAAGCAGCGTGAACCACACCGAAGTCAAATATCAATCTTTGAAACAATTTCTTCCAATTTCCTTAGGACAGCAACTTCATACCATATCCCTACAAAGTGTGCCAAATAACCTTTCGAATGACAACCTAGAACGTTTTATTTTGAAATGTATAGAGCTCTCATTGGAGATCCTGGATGTTAGAGAGAACAGTAAAATGCTTCTTGAATGTTGGACTATTGTTCAATTCCCTGGGCTCGAAACTCAGGATTTATTTATACGCTTCACACAAGGAAATGAAAAACTGTATTGCCAAATCTGTAAGGTCATACACTCCCTACTTAGTGGCTCTGATATTACAATTGAACTACATTTAGACACAAATACAAAGAATTTTATTGAAGATCACTGCCCCAGAGCTCCAGAAGTGCTTCCAAACTTTGGAGACAGCTTAAAGTCATTTCTTAAAGATTTGAAATCACAGAAGTTGAAGGTATCTGATGAGAACCTTTCTTCGGAAAGCTACCAGATAGACCTCAACACATTGAGTGACTTACCAAGAGACTCCTTGGATCAATTGTGCAGGGATATTACAGAATTCAGAACAAAAGTTGTTAGTATAGAGAAGGAAAAGCGTGAAAATGAGATGTATGAAGAGAATAAGCGCCGAAAGCAGCAAATGATGAAAATGTTTCACCAGATTAAAAAGAGCCAAAGTGACGAAATAGGTTCAGATGATGATAACAACGACGAAGAAGACGAAGATTTAGACTTCGAAGAAGACACTCACGAAAATGATGAGGCCTCCGAAACAAGAAGGCTAGAAAGAGAAAAGGAAGAATCCACAAAAAGATACCAAAACATGTTAACACGCCTTCAGTCTCAAATCGAGCCAAGAATACGTTCTGTCCAAGGGAAAATAAGAAGGGCCAAGAACTACGAGGAAGAACTGCTGAAGCAGAGACCATTATATTTGAAACAATTATTGCACCAAGCGCATGACCAGTATTATGATCACCACAGATCCTTTAAAGAGGCAGAGGAGCAAAAAGATGCATCGGATAGAGCACAGTATCAAGATCAAGAAAAGACTTGCACCACTACTACAGATACCAACGGATCGCCATTGCGCACAGTTTCTACGCCAGACCTTACCGCTACTACCGATAAGCTTCCTCAAGACTCCCGCTCAGAGTTATCCCAAAAAGATGCTCACCCTGAACAGTTCAAAATCAAGTTTGCTTTCAAAAAAGCAATTGACAAATCTACCGTCTCTGAGATCCCAATCGAGAAAGTATCTGAATTTGATTACGAAACTGACCAACTCATGGCCGAGCCGCTCGCTGATGATCTGCCGTTCAGCCAGGCCCAATTAGATCTCCGTTTACATTCTCTAAGAGCCTCCAAGATTCTCGACGAACTCATCAAAGAGTACCTTGGTGTCTACGAAGACGAACTGGTTGACTACATCCTCGACAACATCCGCCAACACAAAAACAAGCAAGTCCTGTTTGACGAATTGAAAGAGACCTTTGACGATGACGCCCAGACCATTGTTGACGCCATTTGGACAAGTAAGCCATTCACTACTCTTGCTCCATCTGTGCCCCAGTCCGACTCTTCGTAATACGTTGCTATCGGAGTAACTTGCAAGTGAAACTAAGTTTCACATTGATACTCTCAAGCATCTGTATATTTTACCCATTCAAGTATAAGCACCATGTTAAAAAACGCATCATTGTATCAGATTCACAAACGCGACGCGTCCGTCTAAGATCCATTAAGTCATATGCCACTTGCTCAACCCATAGCCCTCAATAGCACTTCTAGGGCACACACCCCAACACCTGTCACGTGCAATAGTATTATGCAGCCCAATCTCCTGATTGAGTAAAACCACGAAAAAGCATAGCTAAATTCTCAAATGCAGCGCCATACCTTATTGTTCTTCGTTTCCATTTTAGTCCTCTCAATACCGTTTTGGGTGACGGACATCATATCCGGAAGGAGAGAATTGTTTGAAACAACCGCATGTTCTCGACCTGGAACACATCGCGTCGAAAAGAAAACATGAAAACAGAAAGGATACGGTGAAATTGTAGAAAATGATGAAAAAAATGGTGTCTCAAAGAATGTAGAAGGGTGGAGAGCACGAAGTCAGTATCAAAGAGAGGCACCGTACGTTGTAGCGTTTGAGGTAACGTAGCTGCGGGAGTAGTCTAGAGCAACATGAGCTATAGGATTTTATCGTAAGTATAGTTTTTTAGATGAAGTGAAAATGGTTCTCTAAAGCACTTGAACTTTTATCATACACTTTAGTGAAAGTAGACATCGAATTCTATAGAAAATAATAAGCTAGCGGTGCCAAACAAACTTAGCTAGTACAATAAGCCAAGACCTGAAAGACGATCGTTATTTTATTTAGTACTGCAGCCATAACATTTATCAAGTAAGCTCGTTGATATCCTCAGGCAGCTAAGAATATCAGAATATTCGATTCCAGAGATATTTTATTACAAAAATAGTCGGTTCAAGAGATTTTACTGATTATTTATTAGTGACTGAGCCGCAATTTACCGACCGTGTCGATTCAAAAGACTATTCACTCCTTATTCCTATATTTAATTAGATCTGCTTTTCAGGAGATTTAACATAAAAGTGCTCAAATACAAGTTGCTAAACCTATTTTATATTCTATCGCTATTAAATTAAAATCCCAACAAACAGGATGCTAACCAACTTGTTACAAATTGCGTTATTATTTGGGACATTCCAGAATGCAGACGGTGCGTTCATCGATTTCTTCCAGAAACTGAACACTACAGCTGCTCTAACGACAACAGAAAGTGAATCATCTCTTACTCCAGTAGAGGCTAGTTCAACCAGTTTCCGTTCGCAGACCACATTGAGCAGTATTCCAACTACCAGCACTGAGTCGCCAAAGACTTCATCTGAAGTTTGGGAAACTACAAGTTCTGAAGAATACTCACCAGTCGACTATTCAAGCACAGAACTATCGAGTAGTGATTGGCTAAAGTCCACATCGAAGGATTTAGAATCCACAACTACCAGTGCTTGGGAACCTTCTACTACAAAATTCGATTATAGTTCAAATAAAGAGACCAGTTCTGAGTCCATGACATGGGAATACGATACCTCGAGTACTGCAGAATCGTCTACTCAATATGTTATTCCAAGTTCTTTCACTCAGAGATATACCCAAACTTTAAGTCAATCTGAAACTTCAAAAGCGGAATCTTCCCCAGTTACCTATGAATCATCTACAATGCAACCTACTTGGAAGTCATTAGACACTACCAGTTCTTCCACTACTGAGGTTTTGCAATCAATGGATACCCCAACATCCACCTACAACCCTGAAACTTCCGAGTCTGTATTTGATACTACATCAGCTACTGAATCGACTATTAAAGCAACACCTGTATCAGGAACATTTGAAGGTTTGACAAGTACTCCTGTGGTAGAATCAACCTCAACAAATGCAGAGACCACTGATTATACTTTCACATCCTCGAGTGTGCCTGCTCTGTCAGCAACAACTGAAGCAACGACTAGTGATTCCAAATTTTCAACTTCGTATCCTTACGTTCCAACAGACAGTACTTCATCTATCGCTGATACATCCTCATACTCCTATGTGCCAACGGATACTACTGGTACTGATTCAGCAGATTCAACTTCGTATTCTTACGTCTCAACAGGAAGCTTTTCATCTGTTTCGGATACTACTGATACAACCTCGTACTCCTATGTGCCAACAGATACTACTGGTAGTGATTCAGCAGTTTCAACTTCGTATTCTTACGTTCCAACGGACAGTACTTCATCTATCGCTGATGTCACTTCATCTGTTGCCGATACTACATCAACCAATTCTGAGGTTTCAACCTCGTATCCTTATATCCCAACAGATACCACTTCTTCCACACCTTTCACTGATATTGTCACTTCTAGCACCGATTCACCAACTTCATACCCATACACCTCTACCGATTCGGTAACTCCTACACCAAGTGATTCAATTACCTACCAATTAACTGCGTCAACCGATTCTGCTTCATCAACCACTCTTCCTGACTTCTCAACAGACACTGCGGAATCCTCTTGGACAGCAACTTCTCCTGAAACTAGCTCGATTCCATATGTATCCACATCGTCTGCTATATCTTCTCCATACTTGTCATCTGCACAGCAATATTTTTCGAGTTCTGCCTCCCAAGAGAGTATTACTACTTCTTATCCACCAATTTCTACATCAGAGAGTTCTACTGAGTACATTCCCCCTGTATCGTCATCTGAGGCAGTATTGAGCACTTCGGAAACGGTCCCTACCTATTCAGAGAGCTCTAATGTGTACCTATCTACATCCACTCATCCAACCTCCTCTTCAGCTGAATACACACCAATTGTTTCATCGGAATCCTCATCAACACCTTATGTGGAAACTTCTTCAGCGGTGGCACCATCCTCGTATGTGTCACCAGAAACATCTTCGTTGTCCCCTGCGACATCTTCATATGTGTCACCTGAAACATCTTCGTCCTATGATCAAACTACCAGTTACCAATCTCCCAAGTCCGAATCACAGATTCCCTACACTTCAAGTTCAATTTCGACTGAGTCTTCACGTCCTAGCCTAGTGGAACCGACATCCAGTTCGACAAGTTCAATTCCAGAATACACAGGAGCAACATCTTCGGTGTCAGCTAGTTTAAGTCATAGTTCCGTTGACATAACTCCGTCAACTAGCAGCACCAGCGAATGGGCATCTTCTCAATTGACGTTACCTTCCTCCATTCCTACTCCTGTTATTTCGAGTTCATCTTCTAACTCTTCGTACTCTGAGACAACCGGGCCTACTATGACCTCTGAAGACACTGAACAAGTACAGAGCTCCACTAGTATAAGTGAAGCAACTTCAACTGAATATCCAAATACCACTTCGGAAACCAGTACTGATGACTCAATTTCTACAAGTTCCGAGGCTGCTCAAACAATATCAACGTACCAACCAACCCCAACTGCAAGTTCCTCTTCAAGTGATTCATCAGCTGCAACAGTTGTTAGCTCAATTCCTGTCAGTACCTCAGAGACTGAGACATCTACTTCTTCTACTACTCAAGTAACTTCTCATTCAACTGATAACTGGTGGGTCCCAACTGAAATCATGACTCAATCTACTACAGCAAGTGCCACTACAGCTGTAGCTACTGCCACTTTACCTCAGGCTATTGCTGCAGCATCAGAAATTCCAGTACCTGAAGACTATACATTGATTACTATTGGTTTCAAGGAGGCCTTAGATTATAGTTTTGTTGTTGCGAATCCAGTATCATCTGCGCAAATCTTTGCATTCTTACCAGATGTTTTGAATAATCCATTTGACTCACAATTCAAAAACATATCAGTTACTGAACTAGTTCCACTGCAATCCAACTCTCTAAGTTATTTGGCAACAGTAGCTAAAATTTATTTCCCAACTACCGAGATTAGTGAGCTTTCTAAGTTGATTGCTAATACATCAAGTTCTTTCTACTCTGTTAGTGAAGGTGCGGGTAAGTATTTGGCACTCTTAGTCGATCCCTCTATTCCCCTGACTGGATTGTTAGACACCACAATATCTGGCGGTAGTTCCTCTTCCAATTCAACTTCAAGCTCCAATAGTAACGCAGGTTCACTTGATTCTACTTCATACACATACCAAAGGAAAAACTCGAATGGAAATTCCAGTGACTCATCGAACAGTTCATTTAGTTCCAGTAAGGGTAGAATCATAGGCTTAGTTGTCGGTATTGTTGTAGGAGGAGCTGCCTATATTGCTGCTATGATCCTGCTTGTCAGGTATTATATCGTGAGGCGCCAGAAATCTCAAGATGTCATTAAGTTTCCTGATGATTCCAGCTCAAGTGATGGTTCTAGCATTAATGGAGGTAGTAGGTATTCTCATGAAAAATTCCAATTTAATGATGCCGCTTCCATGACACCATCAGTTAGAATCAACAATTGGATGAATGAAAGCCACTATGATGATACTGCTGGTCCTGGTATCCAAATGGCTCAAATAGGCAAACGATCTGTGTCTATGCCTAAAATTTCTCGACCAATTGCTACACAAAACTCTCTTGGATGGAATGAAATTTGATATCCTGCTTAAGATTACATAGTTCTTTTGCTACCTAACGAGGTGGCATATAAATGCCACCTATTCTAATGTGTTTATACCCCCTTTATTTTCTACTTGATTGAAACACAATCATATATGTAACATTCTATAACAATAAATTTTTTGAAGATGATACAGTCATATTGATATTACGATAAACATATTCGAGCAAATATAGAACCCTACGATTGACATGTCGAAACATTAATTATTTTTCAAGAAATCTATTATACAACCGATTGTCTCGTCTGGTTTCTCCAAAATCATGTTGTGACCTGTGTCAAACTCCTTGAGAGTTCCTTTTGGAAATTGCTTGAATAATAATTTAGAGTTGTCATTGAAGAAAGGAGAGTTAAGAGCTCTCATAAAGAGCACCTGTCTATTTGTCGAGGTTTTGAAGTAATTATCGGCGTTTCCCTTCCCGTTAAGATCAGGCCATGTTTTTATCACCTCTATGAAATTTGGAAATTGATCTAACGGTAAATAGAAATCAATGTAAGGATCCTTATCAATATCTTTGTTGAAAGGTAGATAGTTTCTCTTATTGATCAAAAACCCATTCGAAAAGTAAAGTGCTGGATGACCTTTATCCAATTTATTTGCTGGTAAGGCTTCTAATAAACGCATAAGCTCATTTTTCCAACATGTAGTACCCTTTTCGATTTTGAACTCTCTTCGAGAAATCTTCTGGATCAGATCATAATTTTGCATTAATACATCATCCAATCTTGGGACTGTGTAAGGTGGAAGATCCATTGTTATACATTTGTTAATATTCACTTTCTCGCATAGTGCCGATAATAATGCCACTCTGCCCCCAAGCGAGAACCCCATAACATTAATTGGTCTCTCCTTGCCGAAATGTTTTTTGATAAAATGAACAAGATCTCTGGTTAATGTTAGATAATCATATGGCATTACTTGAGGAGATTGACCGTGGTTTCTCAACTCAACATTACAAACTTCCTGGTTTAGAGCATCGGCTAAAGTCTTGCTTAATGATCGAAATGTTGATTTAGTGCCAAAAATACCATGTATCGTTATTAGTATTGGTTTTTCTAGCAGTTCATTTTTGTTGCAACCAGTAGGTTTAGTAAGACTGTATGAAAGGTCTACAACCGGCCTTATTGGAAGTGACTTACTGTGGAATAATCGTCTCAAAAACATCTTGATCTAAGCTTGTTGTGTGTACATTAATGTTCAGCAGCGCGGACGCTCCTGGAAATCTAAATTGTTATCTTTTAGAAAACTGTGTCGCACTTATATGGCTCAAAAGACGACCAATTAGGTTAGCCGAGATGTCAAGATTAAGAAAGTTTGATCGGAATATACTATGGAATAGTACAATTGAAGATGATGAAGAGCCATTAGGTCCTCTTGATACGGAAGAACAAGAAGAATTGATACAAAAATTTGAATTGAGTAATAGTACTCGAAATAAACGATTTATTAATGTTCTCTCATTATGTTATATGCTGTGCTCTGGTACATTCTTGCTTTTAGCTACCAAGAGTAGTGGTAAGGAAATGACATTGTTTGTGTTGTGTACCCAAGCGGTAGTTTTTTCAATGGTAAACCTCCGATATGAACTACAGAATGACTTTTTGCTGTTTTATAAACTGAAACTGAGATTTGAGAACGCTACGCTACAGAGATTGAACATTATTTTGATTGTGCTCATCGAATGGATTGGGTTAATACATTACAATAACAAAGACGTTGTAAAAATATTCATCCAATTACCCCTTGTATTATTTGTTATAGCTACTCTAGTTAAAAAATGGTCTAGAGATATGTGCAATCAGCTCAATCTGCTGAGAAAAATGAAGTATAAATATAAAAATGCCTAGACTCTTCTTAGGATTTGAAAGCTTTTAACTGTGTTTTTCTCACGTCTTGCGTGTGAATCCGTCATATAATAAACGGTGGTTGTTGTTCGATCATCTGCGATCAATTTCACCAACAACGGAAGGAGAGAAGATGTATTAGTCAATGCGTATGACAATCCACATAAATCTGCACTTTGTTGTTGAAAACGCAATCTGCCCATGGCCGAAAAAACCATCGGGAACCTGAATTCCAATTGAGATATGATTAATGAGGAGAAATACTCATTAAACTGCGGTATAAGATCCTCAATACATACTGACGCATTTTCATCATCTTTGGAATACAACTTGCATTCTAATGATAGTTTCTTCAAAAAAGTAACACCAGGAAGGTTTAAATGAGCTCTTAACGATGCGGGTTTCTCAAAAAAGGTCACCATTTTTTCCATAGACCATGTTCTACATTCTAGTTCCATTATGATCTCTCCTCCATGTATCTTTACTGCATTCAAATCATACAGTAAACTGCTCTCCCAAAATTCACTGCCGTTTCGCACCAGAGTTCCTACCTTTTGCATCTCAACTTCATCAAAATTAATCCCATTATAAAAACATCTGATACAGATCTAATGAAATCTATTTGTTAGCTCATATTCCTGATAGTCATGGCTTCAATACATACCTGTAAAAAGGCCGGTTTCAAGGGCGGCAAAACTATGTAGTCTTTATTTGGCACCTCGCCATTTGAACAATTTGTAATGACACTGGCATCCCACTTTGAGAAATAACTGCCTCTCTTTAAGTATACTGGCTCGAATGTAGTCTTCATAATCTATTCAGATCTGTTATCAGATCCAACCTTTTATTGGTTTAAAAGGGCAAAAAAATGGTTGCTAAGAGATTCGAACTCTTGCATCTTACGATACCTGAGAATTCCGTTGTGTACAGTTTACTGCACACAAGATTCGAACCGATGAACGATTAAATCTTGAATCAGGCGCCTTAGACCGCTCGGCCAAACAACCTTATGTTTTGATATAGCTAATATAAGGTATGTAGAAACAAGTATACCAGAAAAGATATGTTGACTTCCCAATGCAATATTGATCGTGGCAATCGTAGTGCATGATAACTATTGAATGACAGCTATAATTGAGATCAGCGGCTAATAGCTATTAAGGTTACTATTACTATGACGAAGAAGAAGAAGAATATAGAAGAACTTCATTAGTGTACTTTATCTATTACTACAAGCTTGAATTGCTTAGGTTTATTATGAACAGAGGAAAGGCGACACAGGATCAGTACTTGGAATAAACACTAGGATAACTCCGAATAGTTATTGGTGAAATTGTTGGAACTGCGTTCAGGATTAAGGTGTGGCTTTCAATTATGCGATATGGTGCAACTAACTTTTCCAATTCATCGTATGATGAAAAATTGTTCTCCGACGTATTGTTCGCGATGATTCAATGTAGTGCATTTTTTAGATATATAAAGCAGACTTGGGAGATCGCTCTTAGTTCTATATCATGTTATATAAGAAAAAATGTAATTTGTGCATATATTTCGTGTCACAAACTCAACATGTGGAATTATATGCTTAAATTTTACAATTTATTTATTTCAATGCTGTTACCTCATGACGCTAAATTGATCTCTTCCCCCCAACCATTTTTCTAACTCGCTTTTCCTTTATTTGTAACAGAAGCTATAAAAGCTTATTAATCTAAATAGCATAATCTATTAAAATTATATACGTTTTATTATAGCTAATAGTAATAGCTATTGATTGATAGCTGCTGTCTTATTAAGATTGTTATTGAAAGAATTTATTGATTTACTGACATTAGATAATAGGATTGAAACAATTAAAATGTAGCAAACAATTCTTATATGCTGAGTTCGTGACTCAAAGTATAGGCACGAACTGCCTCCCCCTCCTATACAACATGGTATAGACTCGGGAACATTATATAAAGTCTGCTTTATATATCTAAAAAATGCACTGCATCGAATCATCGCGAACAATATGTCGGAAAAGAATTTTTCATCATACGATGAATTAGAAAAATAGTAAATACAACATATCCGACAACTGGAAGCAACACGTCTAGTCTAAACGCTGTTCCAACAATTGTAGCTTTAGAAATATCGTGGTCTACGCTGACCATGATCTTTGGCCTATTTCTTAATTATGAAGATCTTTGAAAAACAGGTCACATCGTATCGTTATATATCAATAGGAGAGATTATGACTGCCAATTGCTTATGACCATAGCGTATCGTTTATGGGAAGAGGAGAGGTAGACATTGTTTCAACATTAGTATACCAGCAGCTTTAGTGCTTGTTCAATTAAGATGTTGGAAGGTTCGAAAAGTACAATTACTACTCAAAAGGAGTCAATACACCCGCTGCCCATTTTAGGGACTGGTTTAACAAAATCGAAGCTCAAAACAATTAAATCAGTGTTTTTGTGCCCAAAAAAGGACATGAGCTTAATTGAATTGTTTGGATAGAAAAATCCCCATTCGTAGAGATAACAGTGAGAAATCTCTCCTCATCTCAAAAACTTAGCAATCCGATAGAAAGAAAATCGAATATGACAAATGAAGATTTGAATTTGTTAGCGTAGGCACTAAATTTAGAGAGGTCAACTTCTTTTCCCAGTTCTACATTAATAGAATTTGAATTTTGTACTCCCGTCTAGAACTGTTGGATGTTTCTAAAGTGAAATTTGAAGCTACACATATCTCTCAAGACAGCAATGGACGACAAGTAGCACAATTCATAGTGTTGCAGGCTCAAGACAAGATCACTCATGTTGTATAAAGCAGTCATTAGTCATTTTGTAACGTCGTAAGAAACGAGACACTAGTATAAAGTTTTTTCTCTAATGGCCACGATGTGTCGCTGCTATATGAGATATTATGCAAAGAAGAAAAACATTTTGTCTGACCGCATTGATTGAGAGTAATTGCACTCTTGATAAATCTAATCCCACCTTAAAATTGTGCTCTTGAAAAACGTTTGAATTTACAACAAGAGGCTTAAAGGGTCGGAAATTTTGTAAAGCTGCAAGGATGATCCATCAAATGGCACCATGGGTACCTATGTTTATCCAATCGACGAAAAACAACACACAACCTTTTCTACCTTTCCAAATAGCAACGATAGACGAATTGAATAAACAGCCACGCTGCAGAACAGTTGTGTTCAGAGACTTTTTGTTCAAGGACAAGAAATCTAATGTTCTGACTTTCAACACAGATTTAAGAAGCGACAAGATTGCTGAATCATTCTCAACTGGACTAGAGAATACCGCAAAAATTGAGGCCTGTTTTTACTTCCCAGAGACCATGGAACAGTATAGAATGAGTGGTCGCTGTTTTCTTGTATCTAAGAGAACATTAAACATTAGTAGTGAAATTGTCGAGAAATACGGCATAATATCACCCGGTGCATCTGGTCACCATAAAGACGAGCTCTACCAATATGAAGACGAAGTTAATGAAGAAATGGGAATTGAAAATAAGCGGGATGAAATCCACAAAAGTAATAATGACATTAATAAAGATGACACCAGTAGCGTGAATGATGGTGAGAAGCAACTTCGCCCACCAACCGTCAAAGAATGGAATATGGAAATAAGAAGACAATGGTATTCCTTGTCAAGAACTTCCAGATCACAGTATAGGAAACCTGAGCCAGGTAAACCAATAACAGAGGAGACAAGTCAGATATTGGATAAGATTCAAAGAGGTGTCGACGGCACCAACGAGAACGCAGGGTTGGATAATTTTTCCCTTGTTTGTCTTTGCATTGATAGAGTAGACTACTTGAATTTAAAGAACAGTTCAGGTGGCGAGCGACTTATCTTTACAAGGGCAACTGATGAAGACTCCGACGATCTGGAGAATTGGACCGAAGAACATATCTGTCCTTGATTATAGATTTTTCCAAGTTATTTACCTGATGTTTCATAACGATGAAAATGATAATGCCATGTAATGTAGGTCGATGTTCGATATATAATGATTGAATAAATGTGAATAAATGAATATGCTATCTATAAATAAATTGATTTTTGATAGTAAATTATCTACGGGCGCCATATCCATTATCGTAAATATGTAATATGGAAAGGCGAATCGGTTACAATTTTTATGAATCCCGCGCGGGAAAGTGTACTCTGTAATGATAATGGAGTCTCATAATCGAAGGAATTAGGCTATTGATGGGCAGAAAAGAAATCGAATGGTGATTATTGGTGTATGGAGCAATGTGGTGGATGGATAATGATTGTTTTGTTTTGATTGTAAGTAGTGCTTACGGGCGGGATGGCACTTTGTTAGCGGGTTTTTTATCTGAAATGATTAGGGGACTCATCTATATAAATCATACATATATAAATCTTGGTAAGAAATTGTGAAGATATTCTTACTTGTCCTTTTCAACAATAGTAATAGCACTAATATAAACCTTCAAAAGTAAAAATGACCACAGCTGAGAGCTACTACCCAAACGAACCAACAAAACCTATCATCAAGTCTTCCAGCGTGCCTGGTCCAGAGTCTGTTAAACAATTGACCAAATTGGATCAAGTATTTGATGCCAGACCTGCCTATTTTGTTGCTGATTACGAGAAATCCATTGGTAACTATATTGTTGATGTAGATGGTAATGCTTATTTGGATTTATATGCCCAAATCGCATCCATTGCATTGGGTTATAATAACCCAGCATTAATCAAGGCTGCTCAATCTCCAGAAATGATCCGTGCCCTTGTCGATCGTCCTGCTTCAGGTAACTTTCCATCAGCAGATTTAGAAAAGACTGTCAAACAAATTTTGAAATTTGCACCAAAAGGCCAAGATCATGTCTGGTCAGGTTTATCTGGTGCTGATGCTAACGAATTAGCATTCAAGGCTGCATTTATGTATTACCGTGCTAATGAAAGAGGCTACGACACTGAATTTTCCAATGAGGAAAATGAAACTGTTATGGAAAACGCAGCTCCAGGTTCACCATCTTTGGCTGTCCTATCATTTAAAAGAGCTTTCCATGGTAGACTATTTGCCTCTGGTTCAACAACCGTCTCCAAGCCAATTCATAAATTAGATTTCCCAGCTTTTGACTGGCCTCACGCTGAATACCCTACCTACAGATATCCAGTAGACCAACATGAAAAAGAAAATCGTGTTGAAGATGACCGTTGTTTAGCCATTGTCGAAGAATTGATTAAAACATGGAAGACCCCAGTTGCTGCTCTAATCATTGAACCAATACAATCTGAAGGTGGTGATAACCATGCTTCCAAGTATTTCTTGCAAGGTTTAAGGGATATTACCTTGAAATACAAAGTTGTCTACATTATTGACGAAGTTCAGACCGGTGTTGGTGCAACTGGTAAATTTTGGTGCCATGAATATGCTGATATTCAGCCACCTGTTGATTTAGTCACATTTTCCAAGAAATTCCAAAGTGCTGGTTACTTCTTCCACGATCCGAAATTTGTTCCAAACAAACCTTACAGACAATTTAACACTTGGTGTGGTGAGCCAGCAAGAATGATTATTGCTGGTGCAATTGGACAAGAAATAGCAGACAGAGATTTGACTGCTCAAGTAACTCGTGTTGGTGACTACCTATACCAAAAGTTGGAAGCATTGCAAACCAAATATCCTACAAAATTTCAAAATCTAAGAGGCAAAGGTAGGGGTACATTCATTGCTTGGGATTTACCAACTCCTGCAGAAAGAGACTTGCTACTAAAGAACTTGAAGTTAAATGGTTGCAATGTTGGTGGTTGCTCCACAAATTCTGTCAGATTGAGACCAACTTTAACATTTGAGGAAAAGCATGCTGACATTTTTGTCGAAGCTCTTTCCAAGACCGTTGCCGAACTATAATTTGTTTGTTAATATATGTACAGTAAATAAGAGAACATAATTTGAAAATTGAACATGATAAAATAATAGTCATTGCAATTAGCACAAAAACATAATAACCATCTAAGCACAATGAATATCTGATTGAGGAAGACTATTAATGTAGTGATCAAAGACTGTATATATATATCATTATACACGTGAAAGGTGAAGTTCCCATATTCTATTCATTCACCATTATTCTGATTGTGAAAAAGATCGACAGCATTATAGGGATTACCATCCACACTCATGAAATTATAAATATTCATCTTTTGATTTACCCCAGAATGTCTAGTGTAGAAGTGTTATTAACTGTGGGGAAATTAGATGCCTCTTTGGCATTACTAACAACCAGTGATCACCACGTCATTGAGTTTCCTACTGTATTATTGCCAGATAACGTTAAAGCAGGGTCAATTGTAAGCCTCTCAGTTTCACAAAACTTAGATGAAGAGAAGAAGCAGAGGGAATTGTTTAGAGAAATTCAAGCAAAGATTCTAGAAAAATATGGCACGCGTAGACCAAATGCCCCATTTTTAAGAATTATAAACGTTACCCAAACGAACTGTGTTCTCGGCTGGGATCCATTATATCTCGGATCCGCTAGACTCAAGTCATTAACTCTTTTCAGACAGGGTGTTCGTTCTACGGTTATACCAAATCCTTTGAAGAGCACAACAACAAAAATATCGGGATTGTCAGTCGATACTGAGTACGAATTCCAACTAAAATTGTCGACAACCTCCGGACAGTACTGGTCAGAAAAGGTTAAAGTTCATACTCACAAAATGACAGATATGTCTGGTATTACAGTGTGCCTAGGGCCACTTGACCCCTTACAAACTGTTACGGAAGAACAGATTACACAAAGTTTATCACAAATAGGTGCCAGACCTTTACAGCACCATGTTGCTATCGATACTACACACTTTGTCACTAATGATATAGACAATGATGATGATCCAGAACTACTTAAAGCGAAGAGCAGTAATATTCCAATAGTGAGACCAGAGTGGGTAAGGGCAAGCGAGACCGAAAAAAGGATTGTCGGCGTGAGAGGCTTTTATCTTGATGCAGATCCAGGGATCTTAAAAAGTTATCAATTCCCACCGGCCACTGCAAAATCCAAGACACAACCTGCAAATGAGGCTGAAACTGTGGCAGTAAACGAAACAGCTGAAGAACAAATCGGTGCCCAATCTGATGCAGAATTAGAGATTTCAACCAAAAATGCAAACATCACGAATGAGAATCCACATGATCAATCTAGCAATGTCCCAGAACAGAATGGTGATAATGCAGACAATCAGGCTATAGAGCCAACAGAAACATCTGTTAGTGAAGGAGAGAATGGTCCAAACATTGCCACACAGGAAGATGAGCTACCTCCGTCAGTAGAGGCTGTTACTGAACCCATTGTCGAAAGTCAAACAATGGTAGACACAATCAATGATGATCAAACTACTCAAGCACAAATTGAAACCGAGTCCGTACCCAATGCCGAAGAAACTGTAGAAACAGCGATAGAAGCTGAAGCAGAGACTGAATCCGTAGTTCAAGAAAAAGCAAATACCGAACCCATAGTTCAAGAAGAAGCAAATACCGAACCCATAGCTCAGGAAGAAGTAGTTACTGATCCTGTTGTAAATGGAGGATCCAATAAGGCTGATCAGCCGGAAATACAAATTACTGTTGGCGATAATGTTGCTACTTTGGGGGAAGAATCTAAAATCACTTCTGATGCAGTAGATAATACGGAAACTGAAAAAAAAGACACTTTGCCAGACGACAGTAAAATCATGGAATCAATAGTTCCAGGTTCAATTCAAAATTCTGGACTTAAAACAGATGTTAACGATACGGCCTTTGAGACTGAACAACAGAGCAGAGAACCAGAGGAAGAGATTGCTAAAGATAACGAACTGGAGGTTGTACGGAGTACCACTGACCTCACAAATGGAGACAACAATGATGAGACTGAAGCTGTAGAAGAAGAAGAAGAAGAAGAAGAAGATCTGGAAGCCGATGTTGGTGATCAGGCAGACGAAACCGAGCTTGCAGAAGACGATACAGAAGAACCAACAACCGTGGACAAGACTGGATCCAACACAAACACTTCCAAATCTAAAAAGAAAAAAAATAAGAAGAAGAATAAGAAGAAGAAATAGATACTCTTAATATAAATGTATTTAAAAACCTCGTTTCTCTATAATGTACACTATAAAAACAATAACAAGTAGAACATTACCGGTTCATAAACGAAAAGTTCTCTCCTTATTCTCCGAACAGTCTTCTAACCCTTTTCAGAACAGAATCTTTCTCAGGATCATAAGGATGGTCCTTTGATGGTATTTCCAAGATTGCTGGGAATGCACTAGTGAAGTTATCAACATGTGATCTAATTAGCTCTGCAATATGTTGATTGATTAAGAGAATAGCAATATCATCTCTTGTGGATGTGAATTTGTCGAAAGCTTCTGCAACTTGTTCCTTAGTTGTCTTACCCTCTTGGTATACAAAGAAATTCTTATCCTGCGTTTCTGGAGTAATTTGTCCTACGCCAGCTAGTAGTAAGCCAGTAGTGGTATCTTCATCAGTAATTGCTGCTATTAGTGTACGATTCTCAGACATCTTGCCCAATGGTACTCTTGTCTTTCACCTTTAGAAATCAGAACTCAGTGTCCCCCTTTGAATTTTTGATATACTTTTACAACCAAATTATTCAAGTTCTAGTTAAGCTGTCCGACATGCAAAAAATAAAAAAAAACTACAGTCAGTAAGTCACCAGGTTGTAAACAAGAATAAGGTACAAGATACCACATGCAAAATGAAGGGCCCGTTGGTGACTCGTTGTCGGGTTTTATCTAGGAGTTTTACAACATTGAATTCTAGGCTTTTGTCGGGACATAATAAGTGGTCCACAATCAAACATGACAAGGCAAAGAACGATGCCGAAAGAAATAAATTATTCAGCAAATTTGCTCAAAGAATATCTTTAGCAGTTAAACTTGGTGGAAATGCAGACCCGAACTTGAATATTCGACTAGCTTCTGCTATAGAACTGGCAAGTAAAAATAATGTCACGAAAAAAGTTATCGAAAACGCTATAAAAAAGGGTTCCGGTGTTGGTCAATCCAACGGCAAGTCTGCCAATAATATGGAAACATGTGTCTACGAGGGTATGGGTCCTGGTGGTGTTGCATTCGTTGTAGAAGCTTTAACTGATAATAAAAATCGTACTATTGGACTTGTTCGAAGCGCTTTTACTAAGACGAACGGATCAATGACACCAACTCTCTATTTTTTTGAAAAAAAAGGATATGTTGTGGTGAAACCACCATTACACCTCGATTCCAATGAAGACAAATTTTTGGAAACTGTGCTAGAGATTGACGGCGTAGAAGACTTAGAGAAGCTTGATCCAGAAGAGTCTCAGGACGAAACCGAAAACTACGGAAAAAGCTGTTTTGAAATACTATCTGACCCTGCCAAGACTAACAGCGTCGCAAATGATCTGAAATCCAAAGGTTTTCACATAGATGATGTTGGGATGGCTTATATACCTAAGAAAGACATGCTTGTCGAGGTTTCCGATCCCGATGTCCATCAGAAAATCACAAAATTTCTTCGAGTTCTGGATGAAATTGAGGAAGTGACTGACGTCTACACGAATATCAAGGAATAATCCTCGGACTATTCGCTACTCAATACACTGCATATTATGATAAGATTCATGCATATCTGTAAATAACTAACTGCCTTACGTATCAAGCGTTAAACAATATGAAGTGTCGAAAGAAGCCCTAACATTCTTGTATCTCTTAAAACACAAAACTTATAGGGCACAAGGTAGTTTTGAATAAAGAATGTAGCAGATTTTGAAACAATCTCTTTTCTCTTAAAAAGGAAACCCGCCAAAACTCATTTGAGGATCCAGGCGTTTGGTACGGCATTTTCTCTTTAAATTTCCAAGAATGTTATGATACTTGGATTTTGGCACGTCCTTTTCTGTGATGATCAAGAAAAGTGAAAAAAAATACTTGAATCTCAGAGAAATATCCGCAGCCATATTTCGTGGCAACATGATCATGTTAGGTAGTAAACCCAGAGGGCAGAGAAAAGACGTAGATAACATTTCGCGATAGTCATTCTCTTCAATGTCAATCTTTTGAAAAAAAAAGAAGGACAGAAAATTGAGGAAAAGAAGCATCGAAATTGTACCAGCAGATCGAAAAAAATGGACTAAATTTAGCTTTTATGATCTACTGACGGTTGGCAGCATCAAATTATTCTAGTTGTTCTCTGGGCTGAGTCAATAGAGGTTGTAGAACAAGTGATTTAACTGATTATAAGCTCTCAAAAGAAGCTTTGGAGAATAAAAAGTGTCCTGCCAAGCACTGAAGATTTTGGGGAACTAATTAACATCCAGGGGTTGGCTGAAATAGCAAGTTGCAAAACCAGAATAATTCGGTTTAATAGTGAAGAAACGGTGTGTGGTCATGTCATATCATAGTCATAATAATTTAATGTGGGCTGTGTGGGTCGTAATACTAGCTGTGAATGGAGTTCTTTCACAGAACGCCGATACACTTTTAGGGACAACAAACTCCACCACTTCGATTATACCACTTCCAAGTACGAGTTTCTCCACCAGTTCAAGCTCAAGTATAGACTCGAGTAGTAGCTCTACCACAAGTGAAACATCAAGCTCGAGTACTTTTTTCAGTTCCAGTTCAAGATCAAGTTCAAGTTCAAGTTCAAGTTCTAGTTCTAGTTCTAGTTCTAGTTCTAGTTCTAGTTCTTCTTCCAGTGCCCCATCCACAAGTGTTGCATCCACATCATTTACCTCGTTTGAATCATCGTCGTCAATACTTTCATCATCGACCGAGATAACCTCGTCTTCTTCATCTGAATCGTCGTTGTCTTCGTCGTTGTCTTCAAGAACGTCTTCTTCAAGTTCAAGAACAACTTCATCAACCACATCTTCTATTACTACAACACCATCGTCGTCTTCATCGACAAGATCTACAACAACATCATCTCCCTCCTCAACGACGTCCAGTAGTTCAGAACTGCCTTCCTCAACCACTTCGACATCCAGTTCATCCTCCAGTACAACGAAAGAACCAACTACCACAGATGCCCCAACTAGCTCAAACGTGCCGCTAACTATTACCAGTGTGATAAGCGGTAAGACCATTGTATCCAATCAATATAGTACCGTAACTTTCACACCATCAGCTACTGGAACGCCAATTAATAGGAGTACCTCTGGGGGTCTATCTAAGAAAAATCGGAACATTGTTATAGGTTGTGTTGTAGGTATCGGTGTGCCTTTGATAATCGCAATTCTGGTTATAATATATCTTTTCTGCATACAATCCAAGAAGACAGATTTCATTGATTCTGACGGGAAGGTGGTCACTGCTTACCGTGCAAACAGTTTAACAAAATGGTGGTATGGCCTATTAGGGAAGGATATCAGCGAGAAGTACGAATCAAATTCTCCGCTAGGAACTAGTAACTCACCAATACTACCAGAAGATGATGCGCATACCTATAACAGCAATAACGAAAATATCAATGCAGATACCACTACTAATAGTGGAGGAGGCCACTCAAATGAGTTAATGTTAGAGGAAGAAAAATACTATGATGAGAACGGCAACGAACTTAATGCAAGAAACTACTAAGGAAAACATTAAACCTCAGTACTAACGACCTAGCAAAATTGAGCACTAAAAACCCATCCAAGTAAAAGACGAGAGTTTTTTAATTTTATAAGCATAATCCAGGTATCACTGCGATCCACTTAAAAAAAATATTCAAGCATAGTTTAATAGATAATTAAGTAACAAAAAAAATATGACGGTGTTTCATGAAGTAACTTTTGTTATCTTTTCAATCATTAACAAAGAACGACTTCTTTCGAAGTATTAAAGGGAGATTTTATCAACTAAAAAGATTTGGCCTCTAATTCAATTTAAAAAAGAAAAAGCTACCTAAGCTACCGAATATCAGTTGCAACTGGCTAATGTTGTGTCTCGAATTGGCCTAGTAACCATATTTTGCTTAATTTTTTATATTTCGAGATGGACCTTTAGGATTTTTTTTGTCAGTTCATTTTTCAAAAGCTACCTGAAAATTGGCCATGCACATGCAAAAAAATGATACAAATCTATACCAAAAACCACTGTGCTCACGTTATCAAACATAATGAGCATGATTTGAATACTTGGTAGACTATGAATTCTATTAATTATATCTAGAGAAAAAATAACCGAAAAATTCACTCCTTATTTTCCGTTTTGGATTGATTTAACTCAAAACAATTTAAAATTCCACTATTAGATGTCAAAATCCACAAAAACTATCAAGATATACAACAAACCCCTAAACAGAATTGAATCAAGAATGGGTTTACTTTAACTACGTTATATCAACCAGCGGTATCTTGACAGAAACTACGACCATTGATAACCATACCAAAAATGGAAATATAAGACAGCTCCTACAAGATCATTCCTCAATCTCCGTAATTGACAATGTGTATAAGGATCACCATTATGGCCGATGCTTGTGGGATGAATAATACACGACATTGGTTTTTTTTCAGACCCATGATCTTGATAGACCTAGTTTGAGCGGGATTTTCGGTGTTTTTTCAGGCATCGTGGATACTCGAAAACGGACTACAAATGCACCTTTCTTCCAGAACCCTCGTAATGAAAAATATCTTCGAGAAATGTTATACTATCGTTAGGGCAGTACAACAATTTGGAAGCTCTGGTCTTGTTTGAATCTGTAACCATAGAAAATCCTAACAGGAGCTGGATTCTGGGTCTAAATAGATGGTCAAGGAAAGCTTCAAAGTGACAAATGAAGAAGACGCTGCATTTTTCGAAAGTAATGAAATAAGCATTCCGTTGGATGATTTAAGTACCGAAACTGGATCCGCTAGTGCAGGTAATACAGATAGTAGGAATACGGAAAAGTGGTTGTTATTGAAGGTTAGTAACCCTTTTGAAAGGTTTTTTCAAAAATTGTGGAATGGTCCAATTACTCCATCAGACGAAAGACCACAATTCTCTAATAGGCTACTCTCTCGTTTAGATCAATTCCCCGAGGGAAAATTCAAGAATAGATTCATTAGCAACTCTGCTCGAATATCATTACTTGTTGTTTATGTAGCAGTATGGCTCGGAATTGTAGCATCTTTGCTTTATCCTCATCTAATTAAGGCGCCATATTTCTACAAAAATGACGAGAAAATACCGATCTTAACCCTCAAATGCAATTCATATTTAAATTGGGCAGGAACAAATAATGCGTGCGGGATCAATGCAGAGAAATGTGGCCCATTCGATGACAGAGAATATTATATTCGATGTCCAGCGCTCTGTGATAGAGAGGGATGGACATATTCTGGGATTGCCGTTGGAGACAAAAGAGTGAAGTACACTGGCTATGAGATTGGAGGGGGTAAAAGAAGAGATAACAAGGATTTGAGTGCTTTATCTCATCCTTATAGAGCAGATTCATTCCCCTGTGCAGCCGCAATCCATGCGGGTACGATATCAGCATTCTCTGGAGGATGTGCCAAAATATCTATGGATGGTGCACAGACATTTTTTCCCAGTGCAGAAGGCCAAAAATCACAATGGTCAGTAGGTTTTGATTCATTCTTCCCCTCATCTTTTTCTTTCAGAGACTATCGAGATGGTATTGCAACGGGATGCTATGATCCCCGGGTTCTAATTGTAGTGATAAACTTCATATTTGGAATCCCCGTCTTTTATCTCTATGATAGTATTATAGGGTTTTGGCTCGTTTCCTTAGTCGGATATTGGACTGTCGCATTAGCCCTCGATCCACCCATTAGATCAGATCCACACGAGCCTGAAAGTGTTTATGAGCTCGTAAGCGTAGCTTTTCAACGTCTTTTACCTTTATGTTTCATTCTCTATGTGATCTGGAGATGCTCATCTCAGAGAACTTTGGAGAATGGTTCTGCAGTTCTAAAAATATTTGCATGGTATCCAACATTTTGGTTAGGAGTGATGAATAATGTGACATTTGATAGACTTCCGGTTGACCGGTTGACTGTTCATGATTTAAAGGAACAGTCTGGTGCATTAGTTGCAGTTGCATCAATCGCTATAACGATTTTTGTTTGTGCAGTAATTCAAGCATACTCATTATGGAAATCGGGCAGATTTCAAAAATACTTTAAAATTTACATATTGATGATAATTGGGCTGGTTCTTTTGGCTTTTCTTCCTGGTTTAACATTGCGGATTCACCATTATATATTAGGATTGATTCTTATCCCAGGATGTGCTACTCGCGGTTTGTCAGCATATCTATTTCAAGGCATCTTACTTGGGCTGGTGATATCTGGGGTATCAAGATGGGATTTTGCAAGTATAGTTGAGACAGATTTTTCATTATTAAGAGGTGAAGCTGGTATCGCTTTAGAACCGCCATCCTTTAAGTTCAACGAAACCTTCAATCACACAATTTCGTGGCAAATAAGTCCAAACTATACAGCTGTTGATCCGACGGGGAACATCGATGGTTTTTCTCTACTGATAAATGATTTTGAAGTTTACGTTGGCAAAAATTCATCTGTCGATTTAGACTTGTTAATAGCGGAAAATGCGAAGTTATCTGACATGATCGAGGATAGTCTGGTAAATGATGTTGTGAACTTATATATGAGAGTCGCCCAGGCATCTATCAGAGCCCCAGATAATGAGCGTGGAGATTATACGAACGCCGGGATACTGGAATGGCCTCAAGGAATTTGGCACTCACCAAAACCTGGCGTGTCTTGAATATTTGTATTTAATATAGATGGTACGTATGTCATAATAAACGAAATCATAGGTTCGATTTGAAATAGCTAAGGGATTAATCTTATGAATAGAACATAATTAAGAAAACACTAATGTTCTGCTAGCCAGCATTGATCCAGTGTATCGAGTCGCTTGGGTTCAATTAACCGCTAAGATTAAGTTTAAAAGATGTCGTCAGAGGTTTTGCAGAAGATTTCACTTTTAATCAAGGATGATGTATCACCAGAAAAGATCAGGGCGATTAAAGACCAATTAGTGAAGCAAAAATCAACAGTGGAATATCAACTAGATAAAGAATCTTCAAAATACTACGGTAATGTGGAAAAAAGTTTATCAGATCTAACGCTTTCCCAGCAATCAGTGAAGAATATCAGAAAACGGTTAGAAGAGGTTAACGAATTAAGTCGTAAAAATAAATCTGCAATTTCACGGTATGATATTGTGTTCCGTGCCACTCGTTTGTATGAAACTATTGAAATGACATCTTCTATTTATGATAACATTACGATGTTTAATAATTTGCTACAAGGAATTAACGAAGCATTGCAAAGCGAACTCGCAGATGATCCTCTTGATAGTGGATGTCCTCGACTTTTGGAAATTCATTATTCATTGTCACGAGCTCGTGATTTTGAGGATCAAATCCTTGTGATGGCAGATGTATCTGCAGATGATATTCAAAGAACTGCTCGTAGACTTTTTTCACAACTTTCAGAACATGTTGCACAATTTGATAAACTTTTGGAATCACTCATATACGATCTAGTTGAAATCGTCAGATCAGGCCAAGTATCACTTGCAATTCGTATCTTTAAAGTTTTCGCATTGGAAGAGCAGGAAGATTTACGAATAACTGCCATTAGGAATATTATAAAAAAAAAGGAAATTCAAGTGGAGAGAACGTCAGCAAAGAAGTTACCCAACCACAAAGGTTTAGCCAGACTTCAAGAGAAGGAAAATGAGGTTTTAGAATACCCTACAAACAAGGGATTGTATGAGGAGATTTTAAGCGGCACGATCACCACAAGAACAAAACCGCGTGGGTACAAGAATTTCTTGTTCAATAAAATTAAGCAGTCTATACATGAAATGTTCATTGAAGTGAGAAAAGAATATGAAGGGGACAAAAGGTTTGATGTCCTCAATAATATGGATTGGGTTTTTAACGAACTGTTAATTGTCAAAGATCATTTGACAAAGTATTGTCCGAGATACTGGAAGATTTTCGAAGAGTATTTTGACTTCTACTACACCGAGATGCACGAACTTACCACCGAATTGATTGAATCAGAGCCAGAAACCCTGGTCATATTGGATATTCTTGACTTTGACAGGAACTTTCAAAAGACTCTGGTTGATGATTTCGGATTTTCAAAGAAAGAAAAGAAAACTGTTATTGGAGAGAAGCAGAGAGATCAGTTGTTTGATGATTATTTATCACTCATTGTTGTTAAGATGACGGAATGGATAGGTAATTTGGAGAAGGCTGAATTTGAGGTATTTGAAGAAAGAAAAACCCCACCACACACAGATTCAGAAGGTCTACTTTACCTCGACGGTACTAGGACATGCTTCCAAATGTTTACTCAGCAAGTGGAAGTAGCAGCAGGCTCTAGTCAGGCAAAGATCTTAGTTGGTGTAATTGAAAAGTTTTGCAATTTATTAAAGGAAAGACAGAAGAAATGGATGAATCTGGTTGGTCAAGATGTTAAAAAGTTGATTTTGTACAATAGAAAATATGATGAGGATCCTAATAGTATATCTCCAGAAGATGAATGTCCTGGGGGTCTCGTCGAATATATCGTTGCGACAGCAAATGATCAAATGAAGGGTGCTGATTACTCCGTCGCAATATCCACCAAATATGGTACCTTGGTAACTAAAAGCTATGAAAGAGCAATCACCCAATATATTGATGATACGTTAGACGGCTTTGCAGAAGTTGCAAGATTTTGTTCAAATGAATTGATTAAAATAATGTTCGGTGATCTAACCAAAACTTTTATGGAAATTTTTAGCAAGAGTTGGTACAGTGGTACTCATGCAAAGCAGATATCAGATACTTTATACGAATATTTGATTGATATCAAAACTGAAATGAATATTTTGGTCTTCGCAAGTCTCTTAGAAGGCGTTGTAGAGGAAACAATATTGAGATTCATCAGCGCTCTAAAATATGAACACAGTTTTAAGAATAAGAATGATAAATTCTTGGACTGCACGAAGAGAGACTTTGAAATATTCTACAAAATATTTGTTCAGTTGGTCCCGGAGACAGAAGATAAATCATTGATTATAGATGATAAATTCAAATTAATGGAATATTTCATGGATTTAAGTTGTGGTCCATCAGACAGCATACTTGCGACATGGGAGAATTGTTTGTCAGTGTACTGGGACACTCCAATTGAACTTTTGTCTGCAACTCTAAATTGTAGGAAGGACGTTGATAATTCTACAGCTAAGAAAATTGTGGCAAATGCAATTTCAATGATTAACGAACCGTCGAGATTACAGAAATTGAGGGAAAATGAGCTTCAGCCAACCTTCATAAGTAGAGTGACACAATTAATGTAAAGTATAAGTATAGATTTATATTAGATGTTTCATTTGTATACCCATATAATAGTAACGAGTAACTGATGTCTTGGTCTCTCAGCACTTCTGACGGTATAATTAAACAACCCATCCTTCTTTGCATTCCATGAAGCACCAACGAAATTGGTCATGCTAAAATCACCATCATCCAGATCCTCATCCTCATTATCTCTCAAGCTCTTCAGATTTGTTACTGAAACAATGTATTTATAGAGTGATGAGTGTTTATTCAATTGCTTTAGTATATGGTTCAAGAAGTGATTTGCCAAATTTGTGTTCTTATCAGCCTGCAGTTCATTAATTGTGGATACATAGCATGTTTCTATGAGATCGATTAATTTGTTTTCTGGTAGTGGTGCATTCGAAAGCTTGTCATCGTTACATTGGAATTCCATCTTGAGTAAGCGCTATCTGTTCATCTACCAGTGCTATGCTATTGCGTGAGAATTCGTGATTTTCACTGACATTTTTTCAAGATATCCCCTATTCGCTTGGAGAGTTTAAGGAAATGATATTGTTGTGAACAAATTAAGAGACCACACAAAAGGCCATCAGATATTCGACATGTTGCCTACTGAAACCTCAATTTATCTTGAAACTTCCCAATAGAAAGCTAGCTTCAGATCAAGGACACGAATTCCTGTCGCCACATTTGCAAGATCTTCGTAATATGTATTTAAGATACTAGTTACATGCAAGTACAAGCACAGTTGACTAGTATTTAGTTGTCATTAAACCTTACTATCAATTACAACAAATAAATATTATTTAAGTCTTAAGAATACAATTTATATGTGCACGTGACAGAATTTCCTGCACGTGCGCCAATTTCCGAAATGTTTTTTTTTTTTTAAATTAATTATTGAAATAAATCTTTTTAAAGGATAGAATATAATACAACATATATTGAATAAGCTCAGCTTTGTCGCGGCAATTGTCCAAAAGCTCAGATACAGAAACAAGGTCAAAGATGTCATCCGCACCACTACTACAAAAGACACCAGGCAAAAAGATTGCCTTACCTACTAGAGTAGAGCCAAAAGTCTTCTTCGCCAATGAACGTACCTTTCTATCGTGGTTGAACTTCACCGTCATGTTGGGTGGTCTAGGTGTCGGTTTACTGAACTTTGGTGACAAGATAGGTAAAATCAGTGCCGGTCTTTTTACATTTGTCGCCATGGGCACTATGGTCTACGCTCTCGTCACTTACCATTGGAGAGCTGCAGCCATCAGACGCAGAGGTTCTGGTCCTTATGATGATAGATTGGGTCCAACCTTACTATGTTTCTTCCTGCTGGTAGCTGTTGTCATTAATTTCATTCTGAGATTGAAATACGGCGATGAGTAGTCATCCTAGCCATCTCCGCTCTATATCCGCTTAATAGTTATAATTTTAATATAAAAGTCACGCTGTACGTATCTCCCACATTTTTTTATTTCAGTAAGTCATTCCTTTGATTTATATGCCATTTCACACGCAGCATAGATAATAAAAATGCTGGCGGTTATAATCAATAGTTAATGAAATTCCTGAATTCAAGACATATGTTCTGATGAAAAAAAATATACATTGGGATATTATTCAAGGAAGTATTCTAAAAGAAAGTAATTAAATTTCAAAAAATTAATACAAGATGCCTGAGAATTATCTGATTTAGAATTACATATTTCAAAGGCCATATTCTTCACATATCTCTAAGTATTTATCGGGTATTAATTTTTCAATTATTTTGTTCATTTCATCAAGATTTTTCAATTCTACTTGAAAGGAGTAGTTTTTTTTTAATGATTTGACGTATTTTTTTTTTTTTTATCACAAAATATTCTAAAAACTCAAATGTATTTATATCATCACGATATAATAATCTTTTCTTCAATTCATCCTCATTTTGTATTTTTATTATATGAGTACTTTTTTTTATTCTCTCCAAATCTATACCTTAATCGAAAACAAATATAATAGCATTCATATTTTTTTATTCTGTATAACCTACATACATACACACTGTCATGTTGTTTTTTTTTGTAGTACAGAAATTCATTTTCTGAACTTTGAATCATTTTCTAAAATGATTTATGGTAATGAATTCCAATCTTGCAGCTTTCAGCTTTATTTCCAAGTTGGCCCCGACGTCATAGTTAAAAAAAGAAAGAACTCAATTAGGAAACATCCTTCGGCTCGTACCGCAAGACATAGCAACGTGTTTCGAAGCCTACTTGAGCTCATACCTCAGAGTGTATCTGTGCCCCACTTTGAAGGAATTGATTCTCCTCAAAACACGTATTATCTATTACAAAGATTTAAAACGGCCCCTCCCAAGCCTAAACAGTTTCCTTCAGGCGATGAAGGACCCCTCATAAACTCGAACAATAGAAAACTATTGGTTCAACAGTTTGATTGGATACATATTCAGCAGAACGGGATATTTCCGCGGTGACAGGTTTTTCAAAGTTACGAATGTACCGTTACGTCCATTATGGCCGTGAAAGGCGCAAGCATCGTTCAGGTGAATCCACCCTCTCTCTTAGTAAGACGACGCATCTTGTATATTCAATGTACTTTCCTTTTTCTTCATTTTTCTCGTAGCAGGTGCCCCTCTCTTTTGGTTCCGTGATTATGGGACTCGTCAATGGCTCAGGTTGAAAGGAACGTTGGTAATGAGGGTGCTTGGTGGGATGCTAGTTCCTGTTGGATGCGGACTTGTAGGAATAGTAAAGAGGTGTGGACACAGGATGGTATATAAAGGAGCAATTGAAGGAGATGAATAAGGAATTGTTAGTTTTGTTGATAGAAATAATTTAAGTAAAGAGCAGGGAAATGATTTCACGCACAGCTACTAGACTACTCAGCAAGCAAGCTCGTCTTGTTCGTTTATATTCAAATTTGAACCTACGTGTTCCAATTACTTTACCTAATGGTATTACATACGAACAACCAACAGGTCTGTTCATCAATGGTGAATTCGTGCCATCGAGACAACACAAAACCTTTGAAGTGATTAACCCTTCTACAGAGGAACAAATTACACATGTGTATGAGGCTCGCGAGGACGATGTGGACATCGCAGTGGCAGCAGCTAAGAACGCATTTGACAACGGTTGGTCTCAAGCTAACCCAGAAGAACGTGCGCGCGTATTGTTCAAATTGGCAGATCTAGTGGAGGAACATCTAGAGGTCTTGGCAGGTATCGAATCTTTAGACAACGGTAAATCGCTTCTATGTTCGCGTGGTGATGTTGCCTTGGTGGCCAAATACCTGCGCTCATGTGGTGGATGGGCTGACAAACTATATGGTGATATTATTGACACTGGTAAAGACTACTTTACGTACACTACTCGAGAACCATTGGGTGTTTGTGGGCAAATCATCCCATGGAACTTCCCATTGTTGATGTGGTCATGGAAAATTGGACCAGCATTAGCAACCGGTAACACTGCTGTCTTAAAGCCAGCTGAAGCCACCCCATTGTCAGCTTTGTACGCATGTCAATTGGTGCAAGAAGCTGGTGTTCCAAATGGTGTTGTTAACATCTTGCCAGGTTTCGGTAAGATCGTTGGTGAAAGATTCTGCACACATCCAGATGTCAAGAAGATTGCATTCACTGGTTCCACTGCAACTGGTCGTCATATTATGAAGTCAGCCGCTGATACTATCAAGAAGGTTACATTAGAATTGGGTGGTAAATCACCAAATATCGTTTTCTCGGATGCTGACCTGGACAAGGCTGTTAAGAGTATCGCATTTGGTATTTTCTACAATTCTGGTGAAGTTTGTTGTGCTGGTTCAAGAGTTTATGTTCAAGATACTGTCTACGAAGAAGTTTTGGAAAAATTCAAGGAATACACTGAATCGCTTGTTGTCGGTGACCCATTCCAAAAGGATGTTTTCCAAGGTGCTCAAACCTCTCAAATGCAACTGGATAAGATTTTGGAATATGTTAACATTGGTACTTCTGAAGGTGCTCGTGTTGTTGCTGGTGGTGAAAGAAAGGGTGACAAGGGTTACTTCATCAAGCCAACTATTTTTGCCGATGTTCAGGAAGATATGAGAATCGTCAAGGAAGAAATTTTCGGTCCAATTGTTACTGTCTCTAAGTTTTCTACTGTTGATGAAGTTGTAGGTTTGGCCAATGACTCCGTTTACGGTCTAGCAGCTGGTATCCACACCAAGGATGTTAACAAAGCAATCAATGTCTCCAAGAGAATTAAGGCTGGTACTATTTGGATCAACACTTATAACGACTTCCACCAAAATGTTCCATTCGGTGGTTTCAACTCAAGTGGTATCGGTCGTGAAATGGGTGCCGCAGCTTTAGACAATTACACCCAAGTCAAGTCCGTCAGAATGGCCATTGACAAGCCTCAATATTGAAATGTATTTTCCAGACCACATTCATAAGAAAACATTCATAAAAATACATTCATAATAATCTATATACGGTAGATAAGACAATTGTACAATAATCGTTAGGAGTAGTCATACAAAATAATAGAACTATTTCTTTTAAATTACCCTTATTCACAAACAGGCCTCTTATGTAGATGAATTATTTGTGACTGTCGACACCCATACATTCGGTTCATACACCCTGACATTTTTAGTTATGTTATCCTCTCTTATTTCCAAGTGCATAATTGAACACGAACACTGCGCCGTCCGCAGCATCTTATGCAGGCCAGAAACAGTTTACCATCTACCGGGGGAGGGTTTGTCCTTCAGACAGAGCAGCTCTAGGCAGGAGGGAGATCATTGGTAGAGGTGGACTCGTCTTGCTGGACAAGCCAGATGGTAGGAGTTAGGCTGACTGCTGGGTATCGGGCTTTTCCATTGGACTCGGTACTACCTATGCCAGGCAGAGGAATGGACGAGGTCACCACTCAGAACTCGCTTAGCGTACCGTGAAGCGTGGAAGTTTCACGGAAGTTCTGCCAAAGGATTGTTGATGTGTATAGTGAATTGTAGTGTATATTGAAATATTTGATTGTTTTCTTGAAAGGTACTCTTGAAGTTTAAGGAAGTTAAGGAACCAACAGAGGATAAACAGAAATGGTATGTGAGAAATACTGCAGAAATATTTGGGCAATAGATTGAAATACAAATGAATACTACATGTGATGAAGTAGGCAAAGTTTGAAACGAAAAGGAAGACCATCGATTTTTGGAAATATGAGATGCGAGTCAGTCTTAGTTGTGAAAGTAATACCATGATGAATTTGATTAAAATGAGGATATTCATATCAAATTGGAATTTAATCTTGGCCACTTACCGTTCAAATAGAATGCATTTTACTAACAAATTATTTTGAATTAGTCTGACGCCATCACTATCCGTACTAGAAAGGTCATTACCAACCCATTGTTGGCTAGAAAGCAATTCGTTGTTGATGTCTTGCACCCAAACAGAGCTAATGTCTCCAAGGATGAATTACGTGAAAAATTAGCTGGTATCTACAAGGCTGAAAAGGATGCAGTTTCTGTCTTCGGTTTCAGAACTCAATTCGGTGGTGGTAAATCTACTGGTTTCGGTCTAGTTTACGATTCCGTTGCTGATGCCAAGAAGTTCGAACCAACTTACAGATTGGTCAGATACGGTCTTGCTGAAAAGGTTGAAAAGCAATCTAGACAACAAAGAAAACAAAAGAAGAACAGAGACAAGAAGATCTTCGGTACCGGTAAGCGTTTGGCCAAGAAGATTGCTCGTCGTAACGCCGATTAAGGTTAATCTCATTCACATAATTAACCTTTTTTATTCAACTTCTGTTTTTTGCAAAGTTTCTAGTATTTAGTATAATATAATAAAAAGGAAACTCCACATTACGTTAAATCAATGGTCAAGGTTATCTTGCAATCTATTATTTTATTTAATGGCCATAAATACATCTTATAGTAAGGATCACGTGACAGCACGCCTTTTCTGTTAGAGTATATGATTTAGTCTTCTAGTTCACGTCAATAATACAACAATTGAACACAACTAACCAGATTTATACTGATCGTTAGTAATATTTATGATGATCTTTGGTTTAGGAAAGTTATTTTACGTGATCCTTCTGTTGATCAACTCAGTGGCTGTATTAAGTGAAGAAAGATTTCTCATAAGGAGTATGTGCAACTTGAAGAACAAACAAGAAACGAAGATATATTTTTACTAACAAGCTAATTCACATGGATGCGTTGGATTCAAACAGTTGGTCTCGGTAGAAGTTCTAATGATACTCCGGTGTTTGGTCAAGAGGAGAATTCTACAAAATCTAAGGTAGTGCAGTTAATTGGTGCTGTTCAAACATTGCTGAGAAGTATGTTAAAGTTAAAGAATTGACAAGTTTTTAATTAATACGATTTTGCATTTACTAACATGTTAATATCTTTAGTTCCTTTGATCGGTATAAACATATTGGTTATTGTTTATGAGTTGTTACTTGGTTGAGTGCCTTTTATCTAAATGTTGATACGGCGAGGTGCCAGACTCCTGTATATTTATGTAACATAATGGAAAAGAATAGAAATATATTTCGTATTGTTTAGAAAGGCTTGTATGCTGGTTGCTTGGCCAAACTGACTGTCTTCTATTCGTACTAATACGTTACTGTAAGACACCTCTAGTGGAGAGGCGAAACAAAAAAGAATGGACGCAACCGGAATCGAACCGATGACCTCTTCCTTGCAAGGGAAGCGCGCTACCAACTGCGCCATGTGCCCAATTAACTTACAACCTGTGAAAGAATAATGAAGTATTTGTGGAGCGAAATAAAAATAAAGTTAATACTTTTGAAGAAACTTAGAATTGGACCTCAAAAAAAGAGAATTGAGGATTATCATGAAGATAAAGAATTCAACAAGTTCAGATATAAAAGTGAAATGATCACAATAATATCTAGGACAAATGTTGAAGTATAAACAGGGGTAGTAGAACTTACTATAGTTAAGTAAATAACTATATTGAAGTAAAAGGAATCCAGTTGAATCGTTATACTTAGCTGAGACTGTTTGGGAGACACACTAGAACTGAGGATTCGCTTTATCCTCTACTCTAGATCATGATATCTGGGAGGAAGCACAACATAATGTTTTTATCTAACGTTTATATTTGAGGATAGTTTAGTAACTCAATTCTTTTATTATTATACATAAATTGGTGTATTTTTGATGATAAGAGAGTTTTTGTTCATCGAACGTCTTTGTAAAATGGATTTGGTAGGCAATTTTTTCAAAGATATCATGAAGCATTCACGTGACTTTGTGCGTCTTTCTACTATGTTACATTTGATTCGTGAAAACTTTTTAGACACTACCTTCAAATTATAAAGACGAACAAGATATAACAGGCTATATTTTTAGCATGTCATTGCGTTTGATCTCACAAACTGTTCGTAAAAATTTGCTGGTTGCAAAAACTCTTTCCAGGGCTTCGAGCACTGTGATTAGACCATGTACAGCTTCCAGACTAATCCTCAAGACCAACCAAACAAGACTATTTTCCTCATCTTTGGTTATTAGAAACCAACAAACAGAAAATGTGCGTGATATTTTGAAATCAGAGATCAAAGTGGAATCTGATTCGGCTACCGAAGCTAGTGTTGACTCATTTCAGCCATTTTTGGACAAATATGGATTTTCCATTGTCGAAACCTCTGGCAGAAACCTTGCTGAAATAGCAAAGAAAACTGATAATAATGAAACTGTCCATGTCTTTTTCGATGTAGCTCAAGTGGCAAATTTACCATATGATAGTGCATTAGCCGAAAATGCAGCAGCCGATGGCGAAGCTGTTAACGAAGATGATTATGATTCACTAGCAGATAACTTCGCTAATGTTAATGTAGTTGTTGTCAAGGAAGCAGATAAATCAGCAGTTTCCTTTGAACTCTTGATGAATTTACAAGAGGGCTCATTCTACGTTGACAGTGTTACTCCTTTTGAATCAGCAAATGAAGCATTGAATGAATCAGCAGAATCTGAAGTTAAGCGTGAATTGGTCTATCACGGTCCTCCATTCTCAAACTTGGATGAAGAATTACAAGAATCTTTAGAATCATTTTTATCAAGCAGGGGTATCAATGAAGAATTGTCTTCCTTTATTGCTGCATTTTCTGAGTTTAAGGAAAATGAGGAATACATTGGTTGGTTGAAAAACATGAAGACCTTCTTCAGTTGATTTTTGAAAACTCTACGATCATAAGTTTTATCTTGTACATAATTTAAATTGATTCCATTCTTTATATTTTCTTGTCTCGAAAAAGTCTACCTATGTATTCAAACCAGTTCATAACTCTTTCCCTAGTTAGCGTCTACAGTTTTAGAAATCTGACTGGAAAGTAGCTTTTGACAAATTTGTTTCACTGACCATTCTAGGTCCTCAATTTGTTGTTCATCCTTCATCCTGTTTTCAATGATATTTACATGTTCTATCAATTTATCTTTCAACCGTAACACTAACCTTCTTAATAGAAAAGTATCCCTCAATGGCCCTTCAGAAATAGTGTCGGTTGTTTCTACGTCTGGTATTTCCAATCTACCAGCAATTTTCTTAAGTAACCTTATTATCTCCAATTCAATAAATTTTTGATCTGATTTATCTTTGTTTCTTATCTTTCGACTATCAAATTCACCACTGCAAAATGAATTACAAAAGTCATCCACGATATCTTTCATTTTCTCATTATACACCTTGTTACAAGCGTTAGCTTCTTTAAAAATGCTAACAAGATATTTCCATGACTGGAATGGTAAAATTTTTTGTTTTAGTTCTTTTGCATAAACCCCCTCTTGTTCCTTCATAAAGGATTGACATGTGTTCAACAAGATTTGTACTTTATCCCCATCTCCATTCAAAGCTTTTTTAGAGGATTGCTTTTTGAATGCTCGGTAAACTAAAATTATGCTATGTTTCGTACTGATCAGGTTTCCATTAGACTCCATCTCCTGAAAAGTTCTTAGGCATTTCTCAGCACATGTAGTTGGATATCCTCTTATAAGCAAATTCAAATAAGAATAGTACATACCCAAGTCTAATAGGGCAGGTTTACAGCTTTTTAAATCTTCGAAAACGGATATTCCCAATTTATATTCTCCACAATTGAGGCAATTTTCTAGGAATAATCCAATAACGCTAGAGTTGATATCGAATTTCTTATCGAGTGACCAATGAGATAGTGGTAGCAGTTCGGCATCCTTGATAGCAATTGGTAACTTTTTTTCACCGATTGCAAAATCGTAATAATGACATAAGGCTAACAGTGTAGTTCTTTTTATCTGATCTTCACTTCTTGAACTGAGAGCTTTGCAGTATTCGAATATCAGTTGCGAATCTACGTATCTGGCTGGAATCTGTTCCATAACACCATTTATTAGCTCCTGGAACAATTCACCAGTTTTTACTCTACAGCATGTACGGAGCATCCAAAGGAAGGTTATTGCGTCCTTGTGGACATTATCAATTTTTCTCTCATATAGTTCAAAGGCAAATATCACTTCTGTGCAGTTTGATAGTGCACCTAAGGCGGCATTAAATTCAATCTGTGATAATTCATCCTTCCGAATTAGATTATCCACTATTCTTAGTACCATTTCTCCGGTACTTTTTGAAATATGTTGGCTTTGTTGAGCAAGACCATCAAATAAAATTGTATGGGTATATTCGTTGGGCGGTATACCCCATTTTTTCCTCCAATTGTAAATCTGAACTGCTGATTGTGGAAACTTCAATTCTTTCAGATAATACTCCATTATTGTATTCATTGCCGCAGCCCCTCTTCTTTTAGCAAGACGGGCCAAGAAGACTGCTTTTTCAACTTGACCACGTTTGAGAAACTTCTTCACATCATCTGCAACCAATTTAGAGTCTCGAAGCTGTTCACCATTTACTCCTAATATTGTGTATAACATTCTTCTATCCTTGATCAGTGTCAAGAACTTTGAATCTGATTTACTTGCAGGGCCGATATCACTGTTGGTAACTTGGTCATTTGAAATGTCATATTTAGTTTTCAGAACATGAATGGCTTGCTGTCCAGAGTAGGCTTTCTTTCTGATATTTTTGAGCTCTAAACCCTTCTTTGCCTTGATTTTCTCCAATTCTTTAGATGATTTGTTCATAATGGCGTTGGATTCTTTCAAATATCTCAACTTCTCCTTTATTTGTGAGCCTCCTAGTGGTCTTAAAGTATGGATACATCGCATTAGTTCTCTTGAATTACATTTGAGCATTTTATGAATCTGGATAACTCAGTTGTGATGCTCTTGTTTTATTCTCGTAAATCGATGAGCATGGACAGATTGTTATTTTTCAATGGAATAGGCGAGCTTTAAAAATACTCTTTGTATGGGGTTATTATAATCCAGATAAAGGAAATACATTTACACTGTTGCAGTTGATAACCTGATGAGGGTTTATAATTCCTTCGACAGTATTGTATATATTGAAAGAATACATCATATTCTGATTAGTAAGGTTAGTTCGCCAGATCAAAAACAGGAGCATGCGATTAAAGCGGTAAAACATCTACTAGATATTGGGTTTACAAAATCACCTTATTGGAAAGAGTTTTTATTAGCCAGTGGTTTAAAGGATGTGAAAGAGAGGGAGGTACCGGCAGAGGGAGCAGAATTGGCAGTACAGAAAGCCATAGCACACAGATATGCTGATTCAATAAGTATTCTAGAAAGTTTAGAATCGTGTCCTGCACAGTATTATCAGCAATTGGAGAAAATTGTACATCTATTAATACTGGCAGAAGACTTCAAGGGTTTAGAGGAGCTCGATTATCGCCTAAATGCGATCCCTATCAATCATGATAAATTAAAGGCAGAAGAATTAAATGCATTACGAAAGCTGAGGCTCGTCATATGTTGTAGCTTTTATATGAAGGCATCATATTTCAATTGCTGTAAAAGCTTTTTCAAACTGATAAATAATGATCCAGGTGTTTTAGATTTGTTGAGGATGGAGGACCAGGAACAGTTTATGTCAAAGGAGGAAATTGTTCTCATGGTAACAATATCTACAGTTTTGGCAATACCGTTTGACAACTATGATGATTTTCTATATGTTCAAAAACTTGGCCAATACGGTGAAGTATTTACACAACTGATTGAATGTCTCAACCTTTTGATAAACACCTGTTTCGGGAAATTACTTGAAATTTGGCATATTCAATTTGACTACAACTGTAAACAGAGTATATTTCTCAATCAGAACTGGTCTACTGCACAAAATATTATTCGAAGCAAAATTTATTTCTTCTATTTGAGGATATCAAAGAAGGTTGAAGTCAGCTATCTCTCACGAACTCTTGGCATCGATGCCACCTTATTACGGAAGGAAATTAAACGACTTATAGCGGCTTCAAAACTCAATTTTGAATTCGACGGCGATTTGATATACTATAAACGTAGACATTATTTACAAGCGGTTATTCCAAAGCTGCAGGATAATCAGGCATTGCTCAATATGAAATTGGAAGAGCACCGGATCAAAAACCAACAGTTGAAAGACATAGTACAAGAGATTATTGTCAGAAATAGCGAACCAAAAGCAAAAAACCTGACAAATGAAACACAAGCTTCAGAAGAGCAACAGTCAGGGGCATTTAATGCTTCTGATAATATGGATATGAATATGGATATGGATGAGATCAATGAAACTAGCGATATTGAACATGCATCTTTTGAAATTGGGTAATATAATTGAATTTGAGATGTTTTAAGGTTTATTTACAAGCAATTATAAACTCAACGTAGGATAACTGTTTTTAAAACAATATACGAATTTTTCTCCCCCTTATGATAGAGCATGAAGAGATGGTTATTCTAAAATTGAAAGTTGAAATCCCTCAGAAAGATCTTATCGAATCTCAAGAATAAATAAACCTCTCAATGGAGGGGTGATGTAACGTCCTCTTTGACGTCTTGCATAATTCCATGTTGCATGATGTGTTCAAGATCGGCGAGTTCCTTTACCGCTTCGACTGTCAGGTTTGTGTAAGTATCACGACCAACAGCGATGTCATCTTCAATTCTAATTCCAATTTTTCTAAAATGACTAGGGTATCTGCTATCGTCCGGCACGTATAGACCAGGTTCAACAGTGATAACTTGACCTTCTTCAATTGGCCTTGTTCTTGGAACTTCAGGCACATCGTGAACATCCAACCCAAGATGATGTCCTATATAGTGAGGGTAGAGTTTATTAACATCCCATTTTTGAATATCGTGAAATCCTGCGTTCCTCAGTTCCATTTTCATAAATTCAACACTCTTTTCGTGAATATCATGAATAGAAAAACCTTGAGAGGCTGTAAACAGTTTCATGCATTTTTTCTGAACATTCAATACAACCTCATAAAGATCACGTTGTGGACCAGTAAATTTCCCATTTACTGGCCATGTACGGGATATATCAGAACAGTATCCACCTAGAGAACCAGCGGCGTCCACTAGGACCATTTCATCATCATACATTATGTCGTCATTTCTAGTGTAATGAATACATAACGCATTTGAACCAGTTGCGACTACGGGTACATATGCTGATTTATCACAGCCGCCAGATATAAATTTGTACTCTAAGAAGGAAGCAAGTGTTCTTTCGTTTCTAAATCTTTTAGCGAACGCCTGATTATAGGCTCTACCTGATATCTGTCCAGCCCTTCTCATAATACGCAATTCTGCAGCGGATTTGATTTTCCTTAGTTCAGCAACAATTTTATTCACATCTCTTACTTTCTTGTTTGGCCCAGAACTTTTCAATACTTCGTAAATGGTTTGCTGACCATTAGAGGGGTTTGGAAGGGTGAAGAACGAATTAAAAAATGAGGTGTTATTTGAACCGGCCTTATCTTTTGGTATATCGAAGTAAATGCACTCATTCCTTTTGATAACCTTTGAAATGTATAATGCCAAAACGGACGAATCTGCCACCTCGTCTGCATTGAAAATATCTTTTGCTCCATTTGCGCCTGTTCTTGTGCCTTCCCATTGTTCTACAAATGAGTCTTTTGGCGGTACAATCATATGAAACACAACATCATCCAGATTTTCTGTTGGTTTCTCTAACACAATGACAGAATCTGGCTCATTCCAACCACTCAAGTAAAACAGGTTGCTGTTCTGATGAAATGGATAGAATACTGCCCCTGAGGCGTACTTTACTTTACTGCCTGCAATTATAGCACAGCTTTTTGCAGGCAGTTTTTTTGCTAGTTCAATTCGTCTAGCATAATATTCTTTCGCAGTTATACCGGGAGTAACTTCGCCTGGTTCTAAGAGGTTAGGTCTTGATTCATGTATTGCTTGTCCGGCTTCTATTGGGGTTCGAACTCTGTTCAAAAACTGATGGTCTGTGACTTCATTGCTGAAGAATCTCCTGCTAATCGAAAATTCTCGGTCAACTAATAGCTTGAAACCTCTCAACATGTCTTGGTGTCTTGGTATAAAGGAATCCGACACGATAATTGAAGGTGTGGTTAGAAGAATAGTATTCCTTTAAAAACTAAAACCTTTTTTTATACACCATTACGAATTTCTTTCCTGATGCGAAGATCCGAAAAGTGTCAGTAAATAATGAAGGGATTTGAAAATATTCTTTTTTAGCTTCAATAAAAGTAATAACAAATGGAAATTCAGTGGGGGTAGTAAATAGCTATTTTATCATTTGGCGATGTACGGCTCTGCTTAGGTCCAACTCTTTGAAGCTTGGGGTCTGCTTATCGCCCCACGAAATGTGTTACCATACACTTCTCAATGATCTTTTTGATACACTAATTTTTCTAATCTTTTTAGTGCAATTTAGGTCTGGTGTAGCATCCTCTATAGAATGAGAACTTTGTTCTGAACTTAGGTATTGATGTAAGTCGTTTTTTTTACGTTTTTTTGATTGTTTAGCACTTTCAAAGGATCCTTTGTCTTTTATTTTCAATGATTCAATGTTAAGAGAGGAATTGGATGACATAATGAAAAAATCTCTCAAGTGTTGAATCTGTTCCAACCAATCTTCGATTTGGTCCCTAGACAATGCTGTCACATCAGTAAAGCACGAATGCATGTCAGAGGACTGGTATCTGAATGAGAAAAAAAGAGTGTTATTTTTGCTTAGTTCTCCTAGTACTGGTACATTAATACCTGATATGTCTACCAAAACAGAACCAGAGAATTTAGAATTTTGACTGTTTTGTGCTTTTTTTTCTTTGTCCTCAATGGATAGTATTTCATCATGAAATAGAACAGATAGACAGAAAGCTAATCTCTCCTCCAACTCTTTGTCACAATCGGAACAGTTTCCAAAAAGCTGTTCAATAAACTGGGATATGGAGCCGGGCATTGAACGCAAACGAGCAAATAACCGGTAAACTTTGCGTAACATCATAAGATCCTTGAATCGGTCATTATCAACATCGAGTTTTCCGTCGACACAAGTCATACATTGATCAATGGTTGTACGTTTTGAATTACCATAGCAAATTCCATGCACCTTCTTTCTACAGGTCTTACAGACCTTTATTGCAGTTGATTTAGTTGGGCAATATTCACAACATTCACAAGTTACATTATCTGAATTATTATTGATTATGGCTTGAGTAGGCTGAATGCTGTTTTGAGATGATTTGAGAAATTCTCCCAGTAAATTTGCTGTTTGGCTCTTTAATTGATTTTGCGAATGTACCTCCTCTGATACCGAGTCTTGAGCAAAATCAAATGGATCGATCTCAATAAAATCAGTTTCTTCACGATCGTCTAACTCATCACCATAATCGGCCGATGATAAAACCTTCAATGCTAACTGATGATGGTTAGTATCCAGAGATCCAACCATGATTGAATTACTTTCTGCACTTAAAGGTATTTTAACGGTTGCTGGCTTCTCGAAGCTAGCATCCTTGAACAAAGTAGGCTGATAATCTGGTGGTGTATTATCATTGAACATCAATCTTAAAGTTAGAAATTTTCTCTGAGGCAAGGGATCCAAAGATTGCGTGATGATGATAAAGCGACGTATTAATTGCTGAGCCATTTTTCTTGAGTCCAGTAAAGAAATTGTGGCTTTATCTTTACTTTCTGTATCTGTACCAATTTCCATTTCCAGGTTTTCCATGTCACCATAACGAAATGAGAATATGTAATTCTCCAACAGCTCTGTTGGATTATTCTCATCTAAAAACACTCCTAAACTAAGCGCTTTCAGATACTTGAGCTTGATAGCCTGAAAAACTCCCTTTTCCAACCAATTGAGAAATGTATCGATCTCGTGAGATTTACCCCGAACTAAAGTTTTTATTCTTATCGAGCTTGCAGGGTTAGAATCTTCCTTCATATAATTCCTTTCTACCTTCTCGGGCACAAATCGTTGATCCACAAAGCTGTCATCGGGGAAGAATCCTCTCAGGAATGCTAGACACCCGAATGACATCGTGAGCATCGTCTGAATCAGCTTTTGGGACTGCTCAACAGTAATGCTTGTTTTTGCTTTGCATTTTGTAGAGTTTTGGCTTTTTGTTGCAACTAACTGTTTCGTAGACATCATAAATGTCCTTTTATTAGTCTCAATATCTCTTGAGTTTCATTAGAAGTAGTATTATTTTCATGATCGAGATATGTTATCCGACGTTTTATTAGCCGCCAACATATCTAAACCCCACATATGTCAGGGTAACAAAAACTCACAAGACACGGCGCTTCCAATCATCCTTATCAAAGGGATCAAGATTAAACTACGAATTTAAATATAGCATTGAGCCAGTGGAAAGTAACCAGTTATTATTGGTTGATTCCTAGTACTCTTTGGAATAAACATTATTTAATCACTGAAAGAATTGGTCAGATTGGTTTGTTTGAAATTTGTCCGGTACTTTTTCGTTTATCATAAATCATGGCAGATTCAAATAATTCATTAAGTTCGAGGGATGTGTCTTCGACTATTTCGCTCTACGAGCCATCACACACGGGGTATACAATGGACAACATGTCAACACAAGCTGTGTATGAGCTGGATCCAGAGGATAGTATTTCAAGACCCCTGTCTAGGGGCTCAGTAACATCTGGTGTATCGATGATGGCTACGAAGGATGGGGTGGATGGAGAGAAGGTTAAAAGGATTGGTATACCTCAATATTCTTTGAACCTATTAAACTCTATGGCGCATAATCAATACAAGAAAACACATCACCTATCAAGCCATCCTCTTCCTTCTACGCGTAAAAATACACAGGATCCAGCATCCTCTACTTCAGTACAGGTGAAAAATCCAACCTACCTGAATACACCTAATAGTCCCCCAATGACACTAAAAGAAAAAATGTATTTGTTGAATAATGATTTTAATCCTGAAATGGAAGATAATTTCAATGATCATTCCGACTTTGGATCAATTTCTGATTCCATAACAGATTCCATCAAGGGTGCTCAATATGGTATAAAATGTACTACTAGGCAAAAGAGTCAGAATAATGTACAAGATAGTAGACTTGCAAATTTCCTTCAAGTTTCTGTTGATAGATCTGCAAATGGTAGCGATATTGACAGTAATGTTAGCACCATAGGCGATGAAGCGTCATTTTCCAGAAATATGCAAAATTTATCACCTCCGATTGGGGTAGCTGAAGGTGAGAGTGCTACAGAATGAGTGATTCATTGAGTGCGTTTTTCTCGAGGTTCCTTGAGTGTCATGTTTTGCCTAAAGAAAAAGGATACCCAGTAAGGGGCTCCAAAAGACTTTAAATATTGGTTAGTGTCTGAGACAATAAATGAAAAAATTTAATAACAAAAGATTTCTTTCTTGTTTGCATCGCTTTTCATCATCAAAATGATGTCATTAACACGAATTTAGTCATAAGTAAGTAGTTTTCTATTTTTTGGATAAGCAACCAGATTCAAAAGACATAAAGCTTTAATTGATACCTGGAATGTTGAGCTGGAGTGATAGGCTCGTCGAGTGCTCGAGCAAAATATATATATAGATCAGTGATATTGGCATTATTCTAAGAACAAAACATCTAATTCATATTGCACTCTGATCCAACCCATATGGTATAAAGATTCACAATTTTGATCAACTATATAGCAGAGCCTGTCATTTTACTGAAATTTCACCCTGCAGTTTGTTCAGTTTCGCTCATCAAACACATTTTAAATTCTACTGTACACCTAGATCTATATAGACGGATGTTCGTGAAGTCTTGTTTCAGTTTCTGCGAAGCGTGAGGTGAACAAATGTTGAATGAAAAATAACAAAGGATGATTCGTTATCGGTAATAAGATTAATCTCATACAGTATCATACCCAATATGATTAAATCTAGCACAATTAGATGTTGTAAAAGCACCAAGCTTTTCAGGAACATTGGAAAGGTGTATAGGGGGTCCATAAATTGTGTCTCTTCATTTAGGAGTATAGCTGATACACCAACTGAGCGATTCACCCAACTGTCAGATGAAAATGATCCACAAAGAGATGCTTTCTTCAAATATTCGTGGGGTTCATGGTTAACTAATGACAAGCTAGAGAAAGAAAGGAGAATAACTAAATTTTCTATCGAGGGATTAACAGATGTTCTTAAGGATCTCCACTCCCAATCTTTGGAAGTAACTAAGACAATAAAAAACGGTCAAGTTTTACCTCCATCTTATAACAGAAACCTTACAGTGTCTTTACCACATAATATCACGTTAAAAAATTTAGGAACCGTGAATCCCAATGAGACTGTTAAGATCTCAAGAATGGCAAGTATTCATGAGGGTAAACACCACAGAATCTACAAAGTCGACACTAATTTAGATAAGTCCTTTGTTCTGAGAATACCGTATTCACTTGATGACGATAACGCGATGGAATTCAGAATTAAGAGCGAAGTGGCCACCATGGATTTTGCAGAGTTAAAACTAGGCGTTAATGTTCCAAAAGTCTTTTGCTATGGTGTTAACAAACTTAACCCAATTCGACAACCCTTTATTTTGCAAGAGTATATCGAAGGGGAATTATTGATGAGGGAGTGGGATCCGCTCGCGGAAAACACAAGCAGTGGTGAGGTAAACGAAACTTTGAAGAACGTTGTTGACCGCTTGTCTGATTTTCAAAGCAAGCTAATTTCGTTGGAATTGAACGGATTTGGTTCACTTTTCTTTGCAAAAGATTCTGACGAATCTGCAATTGACGCTTACAGCGGCGAAACCAATTCTGACTTAGTAGGAAGATGGAAAATTGGTCCTACTGTCGAAAGGTGTTTCTGGAGGAAGAAATCAATTTTAAAACCTGAAGAATTGTGGAAGTTTTTGGGTCCATGGGACATTTCATCACCTATGGATGTTGTAAAGAACCTTGGCCTAGTTGAGGCCGAGAATGCCAAGGCACGACTAGGTCTGAAACAAGCGGGCTCTTCCCCAGAGGCAGTCTCGGAAGAAATTCTCAAGGAGCAGATTGATTCCTTCAATAACTTGGCGAAACTAGCACCATACATGTTTAACACAAGCACCAAAACCATACCAAACTTGGTTGATCTCTTGAAGCCTAGATTAAGACATCCTGATATTGATCCATTGAATGTCATAATTTCAAATGATGAGGAAAAGACACCGTATTTACTTGACTTCGAAGGTACCTCTATCAAACCTTTCATTTTACAAAATTCGCCCCAGTTTGTGGCATATGATGGACCTAAAGTCTATAATGTGAAAGAGGATGTTCCTGATTACGACAAACTGTCTGATCCGGAGAAGGCACAGTATGATTTCATGTATAAACGCACACGTAACCAATTTTTATGGGAGGCCGCAATCAACAAAAGATCTCCAAAATTGATTTCAGCCGTTGCACCACCTGTCAAATTATTGAGAAGCCCTTATATTGCCGCAGTTGAGAGAAAATCTGATGAAGAGTATTTGTTGATTGATGAGGCATTAATCCAATTGAAAGAGGTATGGGATATTTTCTCAAAGAATGGCCTTGTGAAGGGTTCTGAGTTCCCCTTACAAATCTCAACTGAACAAATCGAAAAGCATTCCGAGGATTTGAATAAATTTCATGAGAAATTAATCTCCACGCCATTTGCTGCCACTCGTGGATGGATACCTCAGGACATGTTTGAGAATTTAGTTCAAAGCGGTCTTTTGATTAAAGACAAGAATGGTAATCACATCATAAACCCGGAGAAGTCTTAGACAGTTGAAGTGTTATGGAAACTAAAACAACAGTATATATTTATTCTTATTCTTTTTCTCTTTCATCAGTCAATCAATACTCAGTGGTAACATGAAATTGCCAACGGACACAGTAGACGAGTAATTTTGAATGTATGACTATTTACCTCACCTTGAATATATATTTTCTTTCAAATTTCAACACCTATTTCTCCGCGATGAGCTAGCTACAACTTCAGTAGGAAGGATCGGAAGTGCTACATTTGCAGCTACATCCTGTTTTCAGTCCTTCCATTGCTCCATGAATATCTTGAAGATGGTGTCACCATTCTAGAGTTATCGAGGCAAAACTAATGTGTTACATTCGAAAGCTTTATCTGACATATACTCAAGTTTCGAGTATCGGAGTGTTTCAGAATTTACTACAATTACATTAGTGTCATTAAAAAAAAATTGAGATAAAGCTTTCGACCAAGAGGATTCATAAGCAGCTCCTATTAGAGCTTTTCAATTCAGTAACAACACAAACATTGGATGTCACAGACAACCTCTGCTTCCAAGGGATTTATTGGTCTGAATCGAGCTAATAAATCTTGCTGTGAAGTGTGTGTGTCCTTGAAGCCTGACCATACGCCAAAAACAAGGATCATGAAATTACTAGAGAGGTGTCTAAGAATAAGTTGATAGGCGACCGTCTAGCCTTCTACATATCTATCGTCGATACTTGTGATACAGAGTTCTCTGTTTTCTAGGAACTTTGAAAAGCACAGAACAATACAATTTATAAATACTTACTGCACCATATGGTAATTTCACGGGATCATGACAAAACTCTGAAAGACAAGTGTTCTAGGTTGTCAAGGTCATCTACTGTTCATGCTTTTTGTTTGAACCTCACGTGAAAAATTTTCATTTTGTATACGCTTTTTGCCACACTTTTGGATTTTTTTAACTTACCTTCAAGATGCAATTTAAAAATGCCATTTCAATTAATTGAACTTTTTTAATGAGTCACCTGAACAAACGCAACCAGTTATAAATAACAAAGTGTTTATTTTTCCCCTCAGATTTTGTCTCAGTTGGTCAGAAGTAGTTGAGTGATATACAAGGCAACCTAATATTAGATAAGCAACATGTCAGGAATTGACATCAATAATCTACAAAATACTTTCCAACAGGCGATCAATTTGTCAGGGTCCCCAGGTGCTGTTTCAACCTCACCAACCCAGTCTTTCATGGATGCTTTACCACGTCGTATGAGTGCCACGAAGCATATCAAGACTCTGAAACCATTCTCTACTGGCGATATGAAGATTCTTTTATTGGAAAATGTCAATCAAACTGCTGTCTCCATTTTTAAACAGCAAGGTTACCAAGTTGAATTTTACAAGTCTGCATTGCCAGAAGACGAATTGATTGAAAAGATCAAAAATGTTCATGCTATCGGTATCAGGTCAAAAACTAAGTTGACCGCTAATGTCTTGAAACACGCCACTAATTTAGTTGTTGTTGGTTGTTTCTGTATTGGTACCAATCAAGTCGATTTGAATTACGCAACTCAACATGGTATTGCCGTGTTCAACTCCCCTTTCTCCAACTCTAGATCCGTTGCTGAATTAGTTATTGCTGAAATTATCAGTTTAGCAAGACAATTGGGTGACAGATCCATTGAACTTCATACCGGGACGTGGAACAAGGTCTCTCACAAATGCTGGGAAGTTAGAGGTAAGACTTTGGGTATCATCGGTTACGGTCACATTGGTTCTCAATTGTCTGTTTTAGCTGAAGCTATGGGTATGCACGTCCTTTATTACGACACTGTCACAATTATGGCTTTGGGTACAGCCAGACAAGTGCCAACATTAGATGAATTGTTGAACAAGTCTGATTTTGTGACCTGTCATGTTCCTGCTACTCCAGAAACTAAGAATATGTTATCTGCTCCACAATTTGCTGCAATGAAAGATGGTGCCTATGTTATCAATGCTTCTAGAGGAACTGTCGTTGACATTCCTGCCTTGGTACAGGCTTGTAAATGTGGTAAAATTGCAGGTGCTGCTCTTGATGTCTACCCCAATGAACCAGGTAAGAATGGTGATGGAGTTTTCAACGACGAATTGAATAGCTGGACTTCTGAATTTGTCTCCTTGCCAAATATCATCTTAACTCCACATATTGGTGGTTCCACCGAAGAGGCTCAAAGTGCTATTGGTGTTGAAGTTGCATCCGCACTAACAAAGTACATTAATGAAGGTAACTCCGTTGGTTCTGTTAACTTCCCTGAAGTTTCTTTAAGATCTTTAAATTACGATCAAGAAAATACCGTTCGTGTTCTATATATCCATCACAACGTTCCTGGTGTTTTGAAAACTGTCAACAACATCCTTTCAAATCACAACATCGAAAAACAATTTTCTGATTCTAATGGTGACATTGCCTATCTGATGGCAGATATCTCAAGTGTTGATCAAAGTGATATCAAGGATATTTACACAAAATTGAATCAAACTGAACCAAAGATCTCCATTAGATTGCTATATTAAGCAGTTGTAGTTGTTTAAAACTCCATTGTTAACAAAGCAAACGCAATGTTCCCAGTATATAAACTTATAATCATCCTCCAAATAGATAGATGTAGGAATGTAATGCAATGCAAGAGTGAATGAAGAAGGACTCCCTCTGCCATAATGTGGGATTATACATTTAGAGGGTAATTTATTGTCATAAGTATTATACATTATCCGGGTAATCTCACTTCAAAATATCGCTTGGAACGGTTTTGTAATTCATAATTGTCTACTTCGGTGGCAAACGATTAAGGAAGATGAAAGGTTATCTAACCTACAAGTCACCACTCAGTAGCTCTTAAATTGACAAGAGGCTGTTCAAATCAAACCGTGTCTTTATAAGATCAGGTACATTGTGAATTGTCTTAATTGGCTGATAGGGTTAGTTGCTAGGATAAATTACAATTGATCAAATGTCAGCAGCTACAGCGGCTCCGTTGTTGGCCCTTCTAAAGGAGAATGATGATAGTGTAAAGTCCTATGCATTAATGTCAATCAATGGTGTGGTAGATGAGCTATGGTCTGAGATATCCAATGGAATAACTGAAATTGAAGCGTTGTATGACGACCGCAGTTTCTCAGATAGGTTAATGGCAGCGTTGATTGCTTCTAAGATTTACTATAATCTTGGAGAATATGAGACTGCGGTGAAGTTTGCACTACTAGCAGAGGACAAATTTGATATTGATGAGAAATCACAATTTGTTGAGACGATTGTTTCTCAGAGCATTGAAATGTATATTAAACAGTCTACAGAATCTTATGAGTCCAATAATCACAAACAGGAGGGAATAGATCGGAAACTAAAGAATATTTTCGAAAGAATGATTAAGAAATGTGTCGATGCCGCAGAATTCAAATTGTCTCTAGGTATCGCCTTAGAGGCTTTCAGACTGGATTTAGTCAGTGAAATACTGAAATTAAGATTGGAGAATGATACCGAATCAAATGCACTCAAATTGGTTAACTATGTACTTACAGCAACGACGACTATTGTAAGCAATAACAGGTTTAAGGAGACAATTTTAAAATGCTTGTTCGAAATTTTGACTTCAATGAAATCGCCTGATTACTTTACGATATCCAAGGTTGTTCTCAATTTGAATGATACTCAACTAGCTATTGAATTGTTTGATAAACTTCACAAAAATGGTAACGTCGAAATATCTTACCAAATTGCATTTGACTTAGTATCAGCAGGCTCTCAAGAACTATTAGATAATCTATTATCAGATTTGACGGTAAAGGAGTACGATCCTAGGTTATTGGAAATTTTGTCAGGTCTACCGACATGTGATTTCTATAATACATTCTTGTTGAACAACAAGAATATCGATATTGGGCTTTTGAACAAATCTAAATCATCTCTTGATGGTAAATTTTCGCTTTTCCACACTGCAGTTAGTGTTGCCAATGGGTTTATGCATGCAGGAACAACTGATAATACATTTATCAGAACAAATCTGACGTGGTTAGGAAAAGCGCAAAATTGGTCGAAATTCACTGCTACTGCATCTTTGGGTGTAATTCACAGAGGTAACCTAGCGGATGGTAAAAAAATAATGGCACCATATTTACCTGGTAGTCGCTCTACATCCCGTTATATCAAAGGTGGTTCTTTGTACGGTCTCGGTTTAATATATGCTGGTTTCGGTAGAGATATCACAGACTACTTAAAATCTCAGATAGTGGATAACAGTGCCGCAACAGGTGATGAGGATGTAGATGTATTGTTGCATGGTGCTTCTCTAGGTGTTGGTCTTGCTGCAATGGGATCGGCTAGTAATGATGTCTACGAAGCATTAAAAGAAGTGCTGTATAATGATTCTGCCATCTCTGGCGAGGCTGCTGCTATGGGTATGGGTTTGACCATGTTGGGTACTGGCAATGATTCAGCCACCCATGACATGTTCACATACGCGAACGAGACACAACACGGCAACATCACACGTGGTTTAGCTATTGGTTTAGCTTTAGTTAACTATGAGCGTGGGGATTTGGCTGATAAGTTGATCAACGATATGTTAGCAAGTAATGATAAATTGATTCGTTATGGTGGTGCGTTCACTATTGCATTGGCCTATGTGGGGACAGGCAGTAATAAAGCAGTTAAAAAGCTTCTACATATTGCTGTTTCGGACTCTAATGATGACGTTAGGAGGGCTGCAGTAATTGCATTGGGATTTGTCTTGATTCGCGACTATACAACTGTGCCAAGGATTGTGGAGTTACTGGCAAAATCTCATAATGCTCATGTACGTTGTGGAACGGCATTTGCGTTGGGTATTGCATGTGCTGGTAGGGCTTTGCCATCTGCTATTGAAGTTTTAGAACCATTAACTAAAGATCCAGTGGATTTTGTTCGCCAGGCTGCTATGATTGCTTTAGCAATGACGTTGATCCAGCAAACAGAGAAACTAAACTCCAAGGTTGTAGAGGTTAACCAAAATTTCTTGAATGTTGTGACCAACAAACACCAAGAAGGTTTGGCAAAGTTTGGTGCATGTGTTGCTCAAGGTATCATGAATGCAGGAGGTCGTAACGTTACTATTCATGTTGGAAATTCGGATATGGGAACATTAGACACAAAGGCTATTGTAGGTTTGGCTATGTTTTCACAATTTTGGTACTGGTTCCCATTGGCACATTTCTTGTCACTTTCTTTTGTACCCACTACGGTTGTAGGTGTACGTGGATCGGACCTAAGAATTCCCAAATTTGAGTTGAACTGTCAATCAAAAGACATTTTCAGCTATCCAAAGATGTACGAAGAGGCTGCTGACAAAGAAGTTGAAAAAGTGGCTACAGCTGTTCTATCCACTACTGCACGGGCAAAGGCTAGAGGGAAAAAGTCTAAAAAAGATAAAGAATTGGCCACTTCAGAGAAACATAAATCATTGGAAGAACAAAAAGTTGATCAAGATCCTGTAAAAGAGAAAGACGATGATGATTCTAAAAGTAAATATAGCGCAAGACCATTTAAAGTGGGAAACATGACCCGTGTTTTACCACAACAAGCAAGATATATCTCATTCAACAAGGATGATAGATTCGCACCTATTCGTAAATACAAGGGCTCGATGGGCGTTATAATTGTTTCTGACAAGAATCCTGAAGAACCTGCAGAATTGATCGAAACTGTAAGAGAAAGTAGAGACGTGAATGCACCACTGCCAACACCATTTGTGGTGGAAGATGTTTTGGATTATGAAAAAATTTAACATGTAATGAAATTAATATCATTTAATATATCTATATAGAAGAAATACGGTCTAAATTGCAGAAAGAACAAATATTAGATATTTAAATTATACAAAATGATGATTAAGAATGCTGTCGATCAATTCTGTGATTACGTGGTGATATATAATTCGTTTTTCAATATTACTTAAACCGGTCCAAGGCTTCATCAACATAATCTTTATGATCCTCAGATAAATCTCCTTCCCTGATTTGTTTATGTTTTTGACGTATATTTTTCTCCTTTTCTAATTGTCTTTGAGCTCTAAGCTTTCTTTCATCAATGACATTTTTAGTTTTCTTTCTCAAGAAAGAGCGCAGGCCTGAATTCTTGCCTTTTGTGTCCGGTTTAATCTGTGGTAAATCCTTGTTTAAGGTTCTTTGGTCCAATGATTGCTTCGTTATCTCTGCAAGGTCTTTGACAGATAGTCTGTTCGCTGAAGCCGTCTTTTCAACTGTTCCCAATGTATTTGGATCCAGGACAATTGAATCGGCAGGTAATTTATTAACTAATGTTCTAACTTCTTGTTCTTGTCTCTGTTTTTTAGTCTCGAAAGGATTAATCTCCAATGCATCATAGTTCGCCTCACCGGCACCAGGGATAATCAGGTTAGTCACACCGTTATTATGACCTACCCCTAGCAAATCCTCGAAAGGTACAAATTTCATGTTATTAATTCTGTTACCAGGTAGTAAATCAGACATATATGGTGTATTTCTTTCTTTACCTCCCATTGAACCAAAACACGGTCTTGCAGAAGCTTCAGATTGAAGCGCACCCTTCCATATATTGATATGCGGGCCTCTAGAGATTGCAAGTAAGCCTGTATCAGATATGACTACATTGGATGCAGGTGTTGGGAGATTTTCTACAGTTTGTAGTTCCTTGAAGTTCCTTACATCCCAAATTTTCAATGATCTATCAGCACCAGTGGTTGCCATATAATGTCCGCTTCTATCAATAGCTATGCTTGTAATTGGTCCCCTTGCAGAAAGTAATTTGACTAAAGGTTGATGCATTGATGGTGACCATAAAGTAACTGTCCCATTCCCATGCCCCAAATGCATCACAGCATTCCAAGGATTTTGCGACATTGAAGTTGTAGGTCCAAGCTTCGTCCTTAACTCGGAAACAAGTTGCCCAGTTGAGACATCTTGATACTTTAACCAGCCTGTTTCACCGGCTGTAGCCAGTAAATAATGATAAGGTAAGAATTCCAGATGTTTTGCTTCTATGTGTTGCTTTAAGCGATGTAGTTCAACACCCTCGTGGTCGTAAATAAATGTATATTTCTTTTGAGCTACAGCAAAAAACTGCTCATTCTGTAGGTATGTCGCAGCATGACAGGTTTCATTAACATTAAGTTCTGCTCGCAGCTCGCCCTTCCTCCAATCCATTGAAGCAATGTGACCTTTACGACCAGATAATAGAAGATTCCTACCATTTCGAGAGTAGTTCATATAATAAGGTCCATACTCTTTTAGAGTAAGATCTAACGCCTTATTTACAGTTGAAACATCGACACTATCCTTTATATCATCCTGTGTAACTTTAAAAGTTTTTTCCATTTCATCTTCTGCCTCAAGAAACCCAGCCGTTTGTGGGAGAAGATATTGTGTTGCAGCAGCAGATGATACAGCATCCTGATATTGATCATCTATCTTTTGTAATTTGGCTTTTAATCTTTTATCTTTTGTCCTCTTCCAGGAAGCTTTCTTGACATTGTTTTCCCCCCTTTCAAATTTATGCTGATTCTCCTTCCTATCATGACCTAAGCCAGGCTTTGAAGATTTACTCATGATATCTAGATCTTAATAGGTCTTCTTGACAGATTTTGAATAAATTGTTTTCCTTCCTGGACTGTTTCTTTCAGCGATGAGCTTTAACAATTAAAAATTTTCAAAATAAGAAAATACAAAATGACAAAATATTATTGAGATTATAAAAACCAAACCTTCTCTTAAGATAACCACTCCATCGCCATGATTTTTTATGCAAATTCTCAAACAAGGACAAATACTCCAAGTTTCAGAAGAGAGTTTCTCCTCAGCTACAATATTCATTTCATAACACTTAAGGCGTCATATTCGAATTGTACAGTACTAATATCGCTAGAGTGCTCTTAGGACGCCGCTATATCGCTAATGGAACGTTATTACAGTGCTCATTTGATATCAGTTTCCTCCTGACTTAAATGATTTAAGATGCGTAATAATCCATGTTGACCTAATTACATGTGTGCAAGACAGTAATTAATCACTCGATGTTAGGCGCGAGATAAATTCTTCTTGAAATTAATGTTGAACCATAATACCAATATCTATAAATGTGAATAACTTGTGACAGACGACAAGACTGCACTATTATGAAATCTCTTGAATTGATAGAGTGATCCTAAACCAAAATAATGCGTTTTCGAGAAACGTAGGGACCACTGTTGACAGTATAATAGTGTGGTTTGTTTCATTCAAAAAAGTATCGTTGTTAGTTGGATAACTGTTCCTCCCTCACTTTGTTTGTTCTCTGTAATTCGCTAATGAATTGACCAATCGCTCAGAGAAATTTCAAATGAATACTTTCGACAATCGAAAAAAAAAGACGAGTAGTTGTTATAATAAATTACTATAGCGATGTTTTGCACTAGAGCATTTCAATCGGTCGCAAAAAGATCATATTTCACCAAAAATGCTCGCCATAGAGTCCTCAAATCAAGCATTTTTGGGCCAAGGATTCTTCTATACACAGCAGGTCTAATTGGTGCAGGTGCGGGTTATTTTTATTTGATGAACTCCAGATCTGCGATTCATGAATATTTGCTTTGTCCACTTCTTAGGTTGTTTACACCAGATGCAGAGGATGGACATAAATTGGGCATCTGGCTCTTAAAGAACGGATTGGCACCAAAGTTATTTTTTGATAGAGATCCCGATTCCTTACATTTAAACATCTTTGGCAAGAATATTACAAATCCAATTGGTTGTGCTGCGGGTTTTGACAAAAACGGTGATACTGTTGATAGCGTTTTGCCAATGGGCTTTGGCTATATGGAAATTGGTTCAGTGACACCTTTACCACAACCTGGAAACCCTACACCAAGGTTTTTCAGATTACCATTGGATAAGGCTGTTATCAATAGGTATGGTTTTAACTCAGACGGTCATGAAGAAGTATTCAAAAAGTTACACAAACGTGTTGCAGACTTTTTGGATTCATACTCTACAAACAAGGACGATATCCAGAATTTATCTCTTTTCTCAAATAAGTTATTGGGTATTAATCTTGGAAAAAACAAAAATGGAGACGAAGTTCAGGACTATTTAAAGGGTGTTGAGAAGTTCCATTCCCTAGCTGACGTTTTGGTTATCAACGTATCTTCCCCAAATACACCAGGCCTAAGGGATTTACAAGCAGAATCCAAACTAACCACTTTGTTGGGTGAAGTTGTTGCAAAGAGAAATTCTTTGGTCCAAAAAGGTAATGCTTTGGGTTATTCCCTACATAGACCACCGATTCTAGTCAAAATTGCGCCAGACCTCGAGGAATCAGAGCTACAATCTATTGTTGAATCTGCAAAAACATCAAAAGTTGATGGTATCATTGTTTCTAATACGACGATCAAAAGACCAGACACTTTAATAACCGAAACGAAAGAGTTAGTTGATCAGGCCGGTGGTCTTTCTGGGAAGCCTTTGAAGCCATTGTCTTTGAAAGCATTGAAAACAGTTGCAAAATACTCCAAGGGATCTGACCTCATCTTAGTTGGTTGTGGAGGTATTTCATCTGGAAAAGATGCTATCGAATTTGGCAAAGCTGGGGCATCTTTAATCCAAGTATATACCGCATTTGCTTACGCAGGACCAGGCCTGATTGCCAGGATAAAGGACGAGATTGTTGATGAATTACAGAAAGAAGGCAAAACGTGGTCTGATATTATTGGTGAAGATAATAAATAGATGACACCGATGACATTCAATGATTCTAATTATTTGGTCAATACATAAAATACATTCTTATTTTTATTTCACAACATTATTTAGATGTAGGAGAATACACCCATCAATATCAAAACAAAACAAATATCAGTAATAAACATGGATAGAACATCCCAGTATTGTAATCCCATTAGTATTTTGTCCCTTAAATTGGAGATTGGCAAGCCTTGATTAGGTATGAATGCTGCCAGTTTAGCAATCTTGCTATTTTGTTGCAATGTGTTGACATTATTGTTACTTTCAAATGCCTGTAATTTTTGATAATATATTGAAGTTGCTACAATCTCGAAAGCCACAAAGATAGTAAAGAAGTTTGAAGGATCTAACAGCCAATGAGGTAACTTTGTTGTTAGTGTTTCAGTTGGGTTGATAACAATATAAACATATGGTAACAGAAAGAGGAACCATTTTACCAATATGGATTGTGCCTTTAATCTATTAATCACATAGTTGTGATAATTGACCATTTCCTGATCAACTGGCTCACCCATGAGGTTACTACCAGGATCATTTGCGGAACCTTCTTGCATTGCTTTGAGCAATTCAAAAGGTGATGAAACATCATTTGCAGATTCTCCTTGAAGTGATTTTAACATGGCAAATGGATCAGCTACCGGAGATGGTGAGCTTTCTTTTGATGGAAAAGAATCAATTCTTGATTGAGGAGATGTTTTCTTAGCAGGCGGTTTAGATATGCTGGCAATTAGGTCGTCCATTTCTTTCGTGCTTTCTTCGTTGCCAGTTGATGACGCTCTTGTTTCATCCACATCGCTGATAACAGCTGGTATTTCTGGGCTGCTTCCATTCTTAGTTGGTGTAACTAATGGAGATTCGGTACTCAGCTGACTGTTGGGGGCCTGGCCTGTAATTTTATTCAATCGAGAAGTAGCACCACCATTACGGAATTTCTGTTGTCTTCTCTCCCTAAGTATTCTACGTTTTTCTTCTTCACTGATTTCATTCATGATTGACACTCCTCGCAAATCCAAACACTTCAAAGTTCAAGAAACCAGCTCATCATAACCTCTAGGATTATGTTATTGAATGAACTCGCCAAAAACTTCCTCTTCATTACTACAATTTCGAGAAAATTGCACACTTTTAAACGTGTTTCAATTCGCTCTGTATGATACTTTTATTATCCTGATATTTCAACGAGTTACACAGCCTTGTTGGCGCAATCGGTAGCGCGTGTGACTCTTAATCACAAGGTTAGGGGTTCGAGCCCCCTACAGGGCTAAATTTTTTGAATTTTCCTATTTGGACATAGGATCGACTCTAACTTTTGTCTTCATTCTATTATAATATGGAAAAATAATAATGTGTGTTATTCTCGAAATACAACCGTATCTATCAATTTTATAATTGCTTGTTTAAATAAGACTGATATAATTCCCATGTTACACCCTTTTCCGGATCTGTCACATATACAAATTTGATGCCATATCTCTCTACCTCTTTATTACGACTTTCATCATCAAAAAGACAAATGGTATATCTCTTGAAATCCTCATTTTTATATAATTTTCTCAACGCATCTCTTATATGACCAACTTTACTTCTCTCACCCCATTGGAGGTCATCGAATAACTCAATCATTGGAATAATCTTACCATTATAGCTGACTTTGAAATTTTCAAGCATCTCTCTGGCAATTTCAGGAGCCCATGTTCGGGAAGCAGAAACAATCTTTGAGTTATGTTTCTTTAAATCACTGATGATTTTAGTAACATCCTTATAGAAGCTGATTTCATAGCCTCTTGCGTCTATGAGTGTATGAACTTCACCATTGCTGCTCTTGACTTGTTTGAAAGGGGGAGTGATATGGGTGTCGCAGTAGCATGGCCATACAGTATAATCCAAATCGAAAGCTGCAATCTCAGGGTATGACATCTTATATCCTGATCAATTGAGCTATCTGACATTATCGACTTGCTAAACCAGGTCTAAATTATATATTCTGCACATAGTCACTATTTACTGTGGCGTACAACGTGACAAATATGATTCAAGCTTCATCTCTGTATTACCGTTTATAAAGGCTGAAGGACAGTTGGAAACCATCATGATGCTTATATAATTAACCGATGAAATCAAGTTATTGTGCAGAGCTTTCTAAATATTGCTATAGGTTTTATTTCTCACAGGATCGAGAATCTCACCATCCTCAATCTTAAGTGACTGCGGTACAAACTTGATCGAGCAAGCATTACTTCTTCTATGCAGTCAAATTGAGTATCCAAAAACGACCAGCAGCCAATAATTCTCCTTAGGAGCAATAAAATTTTTGTTGATTGGCTTCCTCTAAAGACGCTTTAATTCAATTATATAAAAAGATAGTGGAACATTCGATTCTTTATTACATTTATGCAAAATCTCAATTCTGTTCGGAGTTGTTAAAAGTTAGAACACTAACAGCTTATGCATATCATCCATTAAATAAAACAGTATCCGCTGGCATAGGAATTAAAGGGTGAATAGTATGAGATTCACATCTTACAGAAAAGTATTTACTGGTTGAGAAAAAAGCTAAATTGCGTGATGATTACAATAATAAAACGACGCTCAGTTGTATCCTTTCACGACAAAGCAGATACTTTGCTCTCACAACTACCTCACTTGAATCGGATGTAGAGTGTCACTATAACACTAATGTTGAGGAAATCTCCAGGAAACACTCTCAGAAAAAGGACATTACTCGTGACCAGTTTTTCAAGCTCTCGGTCCCATATTGCCAAGCTGTTGCTCCATACACATGTCATTAAACCATATTTTGATCATACATCGTATCAACATACCTTGGGTAGGTTGGGCATACAGAATCCTAACGGCCATCTATTCTTGTGACAATTTAAGTTATCGATTTGACCATTCAACAGTGAGAGCATGACGTATCGGGTTGATTCCAGTTGTTGAATTTTAGCACATTTGAGCTAATAGTGTAATTATTTCATAATAGTGCGGGGTACTATTCATGATGTTGTTTAGTCCCTTTTGGATAGTCTCCAGTATGCTCATGGTAAATATCCCCTCCTTGATGATGCATAAATGCACCACTCTTGGATTCGCTTAAAGGTCTTTTCACACTTGTGTCAGATGTGGTAAGGTATAGCGAACCAGTACCGATACTATAAATAAGTATAGTACTGCTCAGAAACGCGACAACTCCAAGCGCTGCTCCGGAGAGAATACAAATAGTTATATTGCCGTGGACGTTGCTGTCCTGTGTAAGTCCTATGTGGTCGCTTATCACTAGCCCGCATGTATTTAACCATATACCTCCTGCTGCCATCTGCACGCAAAAGAATGTCGTGATAGCTCCCATGACCGTAGCTCGCTTCCATGTTATGCCACGAGAATAAAGTCTGCCTTCCTGTGTAGTTTGCAGTGCTAAACCAGTAACTTGAGCGTTAACAGTCAAGTCATTATGAGGCCTATTCAAGTTAGCGTATATGTACAGTACTAGCCCCGTGACGGTTGCGGCTATTGTCAATAACGCAATTACCCCTCCGTATCTAGGTCTTGGTTCCCTATATGATGCAACGCCCTCTTTCAACTTCTCTGAATTAGTTTCTATGTTAACCATTTTATGGCTTTTATTATTAGTTTTGCACCTTTCAATTTCCCTTTCAATAGGAAGGACAACGTAAGGAGAGATGCTTAGATTGATATTAAACTGCGGGACAATCAAAACACCGAAATCTCACTATACTATATACTGCCGTTAAAAGCAGGTATGATACCTGTATTACAAACTCGTTCAAATTAAATAGAGAGTAATTATGATGGAATATCTTGAATTTTTTTTCGTTTGCGTTAGAATAGATGATAACCAATAAATCTCAAGGTATTGACAAACTCCAAACCATTAATCTCCATTACCAAAGACAAGAGCGGAGACTTCATAACGTTGAGAAATCGATGCTTTAGAACGAGAGCATTCAGATTTAAAGATGAAGCAAGAGTGCCCGGAATAAGGTTTGAATACAACTGTAATCACACCGTATTTTTAATTCAACTGATTTCGTTACACAAGCGTCACATATGCTTTGTAATGATACGATATTAGGTTTTGAGACTCCTGTTTTCTATAATTTCTCAGTTTCGCATCATCCAACCATCGTTTAATGGCAAGATATGGCCAATATGTAGTCTCCTATAAATTAGGCTCCTTTTTCCAGTTATATGCTGAAATTATTGACTTTTTAAGAGAATTTCATGTTTAAATTTTTAAATTTCCATGTTATAGAAAGATGATAGAAAGCCAAAAAGTGGTTAACATAGAAACTAATTCACAGAAGTTGAAAGAGGGCGTTGCATCATATAGGGAACCAAGACCTAGATACGGAGGGGTAATTGCGTTATTGACAATAGCCGCAACCGTCACGGGGCTAGTACTGTACATATACGCTAACTTGAATAGGCCTCATAATGACTTGACTGTTAACGCTCAAGTTACTGGTTTGGCACTGCAAACTACACAGGAAGGCAGACTTTATTCTCGTGACATAACATGGAAGCGAGCTGCGGTCATGGGAGCTATCACGACATTCTTTGGCGTGCAGACGGCAGCAGCAGGTATATGGATTAATGCATGTGGGCCGGCAATTACAGACGCCGTCGGAGTCACACGGGATACTAATACTCAGGACAATGTAGCTGCCTGTGTTATATCAGGAGCAGTACTTGGAGTTGTTGCGTTTGCGAGCAGTACCATATCTATTTACGGTGTCGCTGCTGGTTGGCTATATCTTTCTACGTCAGGTACGGCGGAAAAGAGATCATTAAACGAACCAAAGAATGGTGCATTTATGCAACACCTGGTGGGAGACGTTTACCTTGAACGTACTGGTGATCATCCAGAGGAGACAAAGCAACATTTTGCAAAATATGCTGCGCATTATTATAGCAATATTACGTCTTCAGCTCGAATGTACCACAATTCAACAACTGGAATCAATCTGATAGGGTACGCGTATACAGTCAAATCATCAGATTGGTATCACACGGTTATAACAGATATCGACGGTCATGAGGATTCCGTTTCAACCCTAGGTAATTTCGATGGAGTCAATTATGTAGCTTCAACTAATGTGGTTCACAACATATCAAACAGCACTGTGAAGCGCGATAGTACAGGATTCTGGATGTCTTACACTGATTGGGGCACTAACACGGGGTATGACCAAGATATGTTTGACTGGGATGTGTATGGAACCTCAGCTCGGCAGCATGAGACAGGCGATTTGGAAGGACTCATTACCCAAGTACAGCCCTGTACTAATCAGTACATGTGTTATGCAGTCAAGGATAAATTTTGTTTTGCGTATGGATTCTCTCCAGATCAAGGTATTGACGATGCGGCAGTTGGTCAGGCATACATTGGCGCGTATGGGGGGCTGGACGGTGAGTGTGAGCAAGGTTGAGTTGTTGGGAAAGGGAATTTTAGGCATTGTCTGACAACATTGTTGAGCTACATGACCCTTTGAACATTTATAGCAGCGTACTTCTTGCGATTCTGGCGTATGCACAGTATCAATGAAACTGATTTTGCCCTATTTATGAGAATCATTTGTTCGATAAACCTTGTAGAATATGTTGACTGTCATTAATTGACGGTTAGATTCATTGCTAACGATTCTGTATATATGGTCCACGTATGTTTTGAATTAAATGTCTACCGATCCATCCCTCGGGAATGGTAAATCCAGCGTTTTCACTCTGCTCGATAAGTTTTGTCACGTCCGTGACGTAGTAGTATGCCCCTTCAGATCCGTCGGAACTTATCGTCTGTAGTCTTTTCCATGCTATTTTTCTTTTATGGCTACATTTAGTAAATCGGCATGGTATGATATTAATCAATTTCTGTTCATTCTTAGTGGAATTTTTTATGGATTTTAGATAAGCATTTTCATCGGCATAGTTACAAAATATGTCAATCATGTAATTCGACTCGCTTGTTGTGACTGGTCTCTTTGCCTTACCATTTCTTTCGGGTATTATGTCGGCTAGACCGTTTTCAATCGTGAATTGTTTGAAAGTTTCCATCCATTCATAGAACTCCGAGACGTATTCTATTTTTTCCATAATACTTATATGTTTTTCTGAGGTCTGTTGGTTATATTTTCCAGCATATGAATCATTCCTTGTGTTTTCTTTACCTTGTCTTTTATGAAATTGATTGTACATATCTAATGTATGTTTTTGTTGCTAGATGTACATTTCATAACTCATAGGAGGAACGTTGTATGTCTTATTGGTTTCCATATTGGGATAGAAAATACCGTTATTCATAAAATTGTAGTAGTACGGCCATGGTGGGGGATAGTCTGCTTCGCTCTAAGCTTGTTGAGAGCTGATAAATCCGAGGTAATATTAGGAGCACCCTCTGATGTGTTATCATTATAATTAGATTCGTATTCTAATATTTTACCATTTAAATTAAGGATATTTATATTTACGGAAAATATGTTCGCCGGTTTTGAAGGTTGCAACGGAGGATTAAAACACTTGACTCATCCTAGTTGGGTCAATATCATTTTTGCTTGTTCTGGTGGTGTCAGAGAACTTGCGAGACGCATACAAAGGATCCTCCGCTTCTTTGTCATCAAAGAAGGGAACTTTAGCGGCGCTACTATAGTGAAAGAATTTATTCTCCGACGAGTTACTAGAAATGTTGGTGTTAGACATTGATATTAATGAAAATTGATACTTAAAGGTATAGAATTAGATATTCTGTAAAAAATTCTCATCTTTCTAGAAATGAACTAAAGAAAACTGTAGATCGAGGTGGATTAATATTCTCAAGAAGGCCCATATTTATAGGTCGCATTTCAACACCTATTGAGCTATACCACACCACTACCAGTGAAGATTTTTTCACTCTTGTAGTGTCGCTGTCTCAATTGTGATCACACCATCAGTTCGATCTCAGTAATTTACTTGTACAAGCATTATTTGCTGCCTAATGACAGAACTATTGAAAGAATTTATTCTCCGATGAGTTACTAGAATTATTGATGTCAGACATTGATAAAAATTGACTAAAAGGTATAGAATTAGATATTCTGTAAAAAATCCTCCTCTTTCTAAGAGTAAATTAGAGAAAAGTTTAGATCAAGGTGAATTAACATTCGCTAGAAGGCCCATATTTATAGGTCAAGATTTACACCTATT
>JAJLXM010000033.1:0-66353 GCA_030571275.1 Zygotorulaspora sp. UFMG-CM-Y6047 | reverse complement strand
ATGTTGTATTTACTATTTTTCTAATTCATCGTATGATGAAAAATTCTTTTCCGACATATTGTTCGCGATGATTCGATGCAGTGCATTTTTTAGATATATAAAGCAGACTTTATATAATGTTCCCGAGTCTATACCATATTGTATAGGAGGGGGAGGCAGTTCGTGCCTATACTTTGAGTCACGAACTCAGCATATAAGAATTGTTTACTACATTTTAATTGTTTCAATCCTATTATCTAATGTCAGTAAATCGATAAATTCTTTCAATAGTTCTAACGATATGAATTATTTCTAGTATTTTGCTATCCAGAAAAATATTTTATTAGGCAGGAAAGAAGTTTTGAAATTTTAATGCATTTGATTTACACTCTATTGGCCCTGTTGCATAATGGGTTTTTCTCTTTTCGCTACGATCGGTCCGGTATTGAAACAATGATAGTATGCAAATAAATTTGGATTTAAGTTTGAAAGTTTGCCAATAGAATATGTCGCTATGCTCTCTGTCACTTTTATCCTCTTCAAACAGAGTAATGTTGACATATTAATCTTTTCCCAAGACCAAATTTTTGTATTTGTTGGAGACAGTTATCAGGTTATCGTTGTTTAGTGTGATGCGCTTGACCAGGAAAAATTAATCACTTTGTCAATCTCGCAATGCTAGATACGAAATAAATCAGTCCGTTAGTTGTCAAAGCATAACTCTTACAACTATTTAATATTACAAATTTGGAAATATCGACTAACATTCCTGTTGCATTGTTCTCCGAAATTCGTAAACGAAGGAACGGATAAACATTCATTTATTTTCATGCTTAATTGGGTAAATGATTTTAAAGTGCAGAATTTCCTGTACCAACAAAGCGATATTCCAAAAAATACGTATTATGAAGCCTAATTCTTATCTATTGTCGGTCTGTATCCAAAAACTACACTCATTTGTTCGGCTTCAAGCCAATAAGCAAGATAGGTGTTATCTTCTAAGATTAACAAAGAATTAAAAAGCTGTTAGACAATCATAACCCAGGTAGCTTCACGACAGCCCATCAGTAGAATGTAGGAAAAAATAATCGGATATCGAGAATACGGATAACTAGCACGCTGTTGGTATATCTACTTTGGCCACGCGCTGATGGGTAATAAAAAAAGAACTCGCTCGTACACAAGAATAGACGCTATTCGACATAAAGATTGATATGAGGTGGAGTCTTCCAGAGAAAATCCGTGGAAATTCGAAATGTTATCTTCTAACAGTGACTTCAAGATGTATATCATTCTCCCTACCCATTAGCTTTCATCACAGTTTTGACGTTGATAACAGAGATTTTTTTGACGGTGAGTTTTATATTAGGAAAACGTTTTCTAGAGTTCTTATTAATATGCAATTGTTTATATAGTGGTCATTTTTTCAAATTTGCATTGATGATATTGAAAACATTCATAGTTAGTATCCTTTAAACCATGAATTATTTGATTGTTTTTGAACCCATGGCGGATTTCCATATTCACTGAAATGGATGGTTACATTTCTATATCGTCGTTCAAATAACGTAGCCAAAATAACTATTTTGACATGCACACTAGTAAAGCCAGTCAGAATCGTGGTTTCAGGGTTTCAAGAACTGAATAGCCTTCTACTAAAACAGCCATTAAGCGGAAACCAAATACGATGGTCTCCGCTTAAAACATTTTTCCAAAGTCAACGAGGTTTAAATATGTATGGTACAATTCTAAGAAACATAGCTGAATAAGTTCAGTCTAAAGAGGCACATATAGTTGTACCCGATAAGAAAAATGAAGAATTTCCCAGTATGTGCGGAGATATAACTATAGCATCGACACTTTCTTTTTAGATATACATGATGAAATTGTGTTCCTCAATAGATCGAAACTAGTTCTCGACCCGGGAACCCTGATTGTAATCGTTAATCTGCATTTACCCTGTGATTTATTGTGATCACCGTTCTGAAAAATACTGAAGGGACTTAATATGACCATTTTCGATCCGTTTCTTTCTGAGATCATACTCATTGGTGGCCTCAACTGCATCATGGTGGAAATTTTTGAAGATCCCTGACGAATAGAACTGGGAATTAGAGTACCGATACAGTTTGACGGCCCCTCTTGAAGAGATTTTTGCGAGCTTGTATCTGCTCCTCAACTTGGATTTGCAAATGGTTTACGAGGAAGTGATCTTTCAGCTGTTAGATCCTGTATGGAATGACTGAAGCTATTCGCTATTCTGCCAGTGTCTGACTTCCTTTACTATAATCTCTGCAATGTTTTTTTGACAACATAATTGGGTTTGCACCTAATGGAACGTTTGGCTGTAAAACAAGTCCCTATTATCTCGCTGATAATGAAATCTATCTTCGACAAGGTGTGACGTTTCCGCGCGCATCGATTCAAGGTACGCTTAAGAATGTATCTCGCTGGGAAAAAGCGGTCACCTAATCTACATATATCCAAACATTACAAGGTAGATGCACTCGTGACCAATATAGATGAATTGCTTGACAATAACACACTCATACTAGAGGTTGAGGAGTTGATGTACTATAAGAGTTTATCTACTTTGCCTTTTTGACGAAAATGATCTTATTTGTTGATAGAGTTTGTTTTTGAAAATTGTTTATGATTGGATACAGAGTCACAATTATCGTATCAAAAGGTCGATAAGTAAGAAAATGATTGCAGGCCCTATAAAATTGCCCAGATAAACGTTTGTGATAGGATTCAGGCTACTATCATGTAATTGCTTGTAAGTCGGAGTTTTACCAGCACGGAATAAAGAAACCATTTTACCATCGTTTGAAAACCCTCGAAAACCTCATCAAGCTTTGTGATCTCACAAGGTTTCGAATCTATAATATGCCTTCTTCGCTAATCAAAGGATATTTCTCATTTACCGATGAAACAATTCTGAAGGTACAAGGTTAGGTTCTAAATATTCACAAGAACAATATCTTTTTGATTCCACAATTCTTCAAATTCCTCAACATTTTCATTATTAGCTGTGATTAAGGCCAACAGTTTTTAAAAAATAAAGATGTTTTAAATGATATTGAGTGCCATCGCGTTCCATCAACAGAATTACGCAAACCCCCTTCATGATACTTTGAAACAGTTGAGTTATTGGAGTTGAGGTACTTGCATGCCATTTTCTTCCTCTTGAAGACATCATTCTACTATATACATAAACAGCAAAGGAAGAACCATCCTTATATTGATTCAAAGTCCATTAGCACATTCATTTTCGAAACATAAGACCGGTAACTTTAGTTCATATTAAAAGATCAACTGTCAAAAACATAACAAAAATATATTCCATTTGGTAATTGGACTATTAGTACCTTTGAACTATTGACCAATAGAAAATAAACTCCGGCTTTCAATAGTTGCTATTACAATCTAAGCATAAGAGACCCCGGCAGATTTCTATACCAAGGTAGCGGGTGAAATGTCCTTTTGTTTACACGCCTGAAGATAAAATATCACAATTTAAATGGTGGCACAATTAATCGTCTTTCAACTTTTTTCGTAGGCAACTACGATGGGCAAACCATTTGTATAGTTTTTTGGTGACTGGTATAAACACCTGAACCCATGAAAAAGCTCATCAGATCTCCTACTTTCGGTTTCAGAGCAATTATAAAATTGGGTTTCCTGATATAGTAGCTTGTCTGTTGTGACATCTAAACTGGAATATTGTCTACTGTTTTAGTTGGCAGAATAATGTCTATATCAACGCATTATTGTAATCTAGCCCTCATTCTTTCCTTCCTGCAAGCAAGAGTTATTTACTTATTTGGTTTGAAAACAATTGCCTATAATTTTTCGTTATGAGACTGATTGGGGGGATATGAACTGGTTCGACTGGAGCATTCTAACTGCGATATATTTCAGAATTTTTCGCAATAGGATAGCAATCACCATTAATAATGCATGCACTTCGGAAACTGACTTTAAGATAGATGAGTTCGTCAATGATAAGCAGCTCTTCACAGAGAACAGTATTGTAAACGGGTGTGACCGTTTTTTTCATCGGAAGATAAACTGCATCATTATCGCTTCTTAATCTCACTCATATCAAGAGGATAAATATTGTTCGGGAAACGAAACCCGAACGCGCCTTGCCCTCCAGTAGCTGATCCAAAGTGAAAAAGAAGCCGCTTCACAATAGGAATGGCTGATCTCGAAAACTTGATGAAGTCTTTCTTCTAAAGCACCCCCGCTCTTATCTATAATACAATCTCATTTTATATAAGAAGGCATTGCGGTACCTGCAATGTCAGGGTTTCTCTGTTTTTGAATGAACTCGGTATTGCGATGGTCATATATTACAATGGACTACTTTAATAAAACAGACGGTCGTTCAACAGGGAGGTCTGGTGAATTCGATAGTAAAGAATGTTTCGAAATCGAAGAAAAATCTAACCTTCCTGAACTTCAATATAAGATATCTGATCAACCAGAGTTTGGAGGCAGCCTAGAACAAGCAGAGATTCTGGAAGTTGATCCTGAAACTCTCGATGAAACAGTTTGGAAAGGCGAAACAGTTAGAGGTCTGAAACCACGTCATGTGCAATTGATCGCTATTGGTGGTGCCATTGGAACAGGTTTATTCATTGGTACAGGTGCAGTGTTAAGAGAATGTGGTCCAGCGCCTCTTTTAATGTCTTATATTGTAATGGCAATCTTTGTTTGGTTCATGATGAACATCGAGGGAGAGATGGTGACTTTTATACCAGTGGCAGGAGAAACTACGATGTATGCAATAGTAAAAAAATACTGCAGCAACGAGTTTGCGTTTGCTGCGGGCTGGAACTTATTTTATGCTCAGGCAGTGACAGTTCCGGCAGAAATAACTGCTTGTGCTTTTTTGGTTCAATACTGGACTGATCTGAACCCGGCTATATTTATATCAATTTTTTTTTGTCTTGATAATGCTTATCAGTTTCTGCCCTATTAAAGTTTTTGGAGAAGCAGAATTCTGGATTTCAATTATTAAGATTCTTTGCATTGTGGGTTTGATAATATGTGGCATTGTTATACTTTTTGGAGGTGCCCCTAAGCAACACGCAGTCTTGGGGTTTCATTATTGGAAACATCCTGGTGCGTTTAAAGAATATTTGGTCCCAGGTTCCACTGGAAAATTTTTAGCGTTTTGGACAGCTCTGATCAAAAGTGGGTTTAGTTTCATTTTCTCTCCTGAATTAATAACTTCTTGTGCTGCTGAAGCAGAAAATCCTAGACGAAATATCCCAAAGGCTTGTAAGAGGTTTGTGTACCGTTTGGTATTATTTTACGTTTGTTCCGCTTTAGTTATTGGTGTTATCATTGGCTCCGACGATCCAAAACTAATGGATGCTTCTGGTTCAAGTACTGCTGCGGGCAGCCCATTTGTTATTGGCCTTCAAAATGTCGGTATAAAAGTTTTGAATCATATCGTAAATGCTTGTATTTTAACATCTGCATTCAGTTCTGGGAATGCGCAACTTTTTGGAGCTACACGAGGGTTATATACGATGGCCCTTAGAGGGGATGCTCCTAAGATTTTTGCCAGAGTAAACCATTATGGTACTCCAATTTATGCTGTGGCATTGTCGGTTGCCATCTCGTTACTTGCGTATCTGAACTGTTCTTCTTCATCTGCTCAGGTATTCACTTGGCTAACAAACATTTCCACGATTTCTGGTTTTTTCAGTTGGATTTTTGGAGCTATTACATATCTTCGGTTTAGAAAAATTGTTGCATATCATAAGTTGGAAGATAGGATCACATATAGACCAAGGTTTCAGATTTTTGGTGCATATGCATGTATATTCTTCTTCAGTCTCCTATCGTTGACTAACGGGTATGCTGTATTTTTTCCTTCAAATTGGTCTGTGGCCAACTTCTTTGCCGCTTATATTACCATACCTATTGTAGTGGTGCTTTATTTCGGCTGTAGACTGTATCGCCATGAAAGGAATACATTTTTCAATGTGGCAGATGTTAACATTCTGGGTCTGCTCAACCGTGCCGAAAGAGAGGCAGCTGAAGAACAAAAATCAGAACCTCGAAACAAAGCAGAGAAGGTTTTCGACTGGATGTTCTGATTCCTTAAATATTTTTTTTAGTTAATATTCATACGTAAAATTTGCAGCTGTAATTTTGATTACACCTTGATTTTTTTCGGACTTCAGGCTTCAAAGTCTCATAAAACAATCTTCAAATATGTATTGTGAAACTTGTTACAAAATATATTGTTTGTAATCGTATACTTAAAACAAATTCTATGACCTTTTAATTATACAACTGAAAATGATAATAGAGTAAAATGCTATTTGTAAAGACAGGTGAGATTTTTTAAGACTACTACAGTTTTTTGTGCAAGACGAAAAATCAACAGGTTTTTCAATGATCAAATCAGTAACCTTTTGATAAACGTTTCGATACTTCACCTTCAACTTAAGCTTTGCTTCTAATCTTATAGTGAATTCAGTTCCTTTGGGAGTTTCATCAGCGGAGAAAAGTGACATGATGTTATCATAGTTACTGTTCTTCTTTATTTCGTGAAAGATTGATTCAGTCATACCATAGCTTAAACTCCCATTATGTTGAAAGTTATGATGCTGTTTAATCTCTTAGTGAAAATTAATATCGAAATATCTGTCTAGGATGAAAGGTAACCAGGATTCTATCCTCCAAAAAATACTGCGAGAAAATTATTAAACTTATAATTGATTACTTTTCGTTTGGAACAGGCAATGAAAGCTGGATATTACAACGATCTATTCGCGATATTTATCTCTGCATTCAGGAGTCGAATATCTGGACATGTTAGAGATCATATAATATTATTACACATATGAAAAAACGTTATATTTAATTAGTTAACTGCAATATAGTCAAGGGTGGATTACAACTATTATCAACTTACTTGGTCAAAGTCAGCATTTCTTGAAGTTATTGGATCGAAACTCATTTCCTTGGTTGAGATCTCATAGCATGAAAGCTTATTTCTAAGAAAGTAAATAAATAAAAATATTATGAAAAACAGGCACTCAATATTTTAAATGCAACTTAATCTATCAAAGGACTTAGTCGTAAAGTCACCACTGGTTGCACAATAAATGTATTTTTTGAGTACTTTACTTCTTTCAACATTGATATCTCAAATATTTTCAAAATATGCACAAGCTCGGTCTTTATTAAGATTTGTGCGAAATTTTTCCCTAAACATTTACGCGCACCTGGTCCAAAAGTAACTTGGCTGTACAAAGAATCTCTGGCGGATATATTCTCAAACCGTGATGGATGAAACTCGCCACCGTAGCCATTATGTTTATCGGGAGGATTCCAAAGTGGGGCATTATAATTAATTTGATATTGATCAATCACGATGGGTGAATCAGGTAATATCTTAAACCCATCAATTAAAAGCGTATCTAATGTGGATTCTGGGAAACTAAACCAAAGAAGTGGATGGAGTCTTAGGATTTCAAGAACACACATGTGCAAAAAAGTATCCGACCGCTTGACATAATCATTTATGTTTATGTTTTTGGAACCTTTACATTCTGAAAAGTCCATAGTGGTGTGCTCGATAATTTCCTCTCTTAATCTTTTCTGTTCATCACAATTTGATGCCATCTCCACTAATGCCCATGCCATAATTGTACCAGTCACATCAACATTCGCAAATAGTATTTCATCAATTGACTGGATCCAATTGTCTAAAGTGAAGTTAGTGCCATCTACACATTCATACAGCTGCTGAACTACTGTGTCTTCTCCCAAACTTTTTGCAAGATTTACTTGTTGCAGAGTCAATTTGAAAAACTCGTTTTGGAAAGCAGACAACTGTCGTACCTGTCTGAAAGGAAGGTATTGAAAAGCCTTGAAACGACCACAGACAGACAGGAATGAAAAATGCATCAGTTCCGTGTGGCCCGACATCAAGCTCTTCAGAGTTTCTAAGAGGGAATCTGTAGCCAGTTCATTGCCATACAAATACTTGGCAATACACGTGAATGGAACCTCACTTATTAACTTGAGTGGATCAACATCTACAGGACAATCATGTTCAAGGCTATCACACCACCTGGATATATATTCAATAATCAAGGGAAGACTTTCGAGCGCAGCCTTATGGGTAAAAAAAGGATCAAAGGTTTTTCTCATTGTAAGCCATTCAGGTCCATTTTGAAATCCTAAACATTTGCCTAGAAGTGAGACTAAAAAAGCACCTGCCCCGAAGCTATCAAGTTTTTTGTGGCTTCCCGATTTACTTTTATAAAATACTGCCAACTGATTGGGCGTGGTTAGTACGACTTCTTTGCACGTTCCACTTCGTTGAATATAAATATCACCATAACGTCGCTTGTTTTCCTGAGACAAACTTTTCCCCCTGGTAAACTTATCCTGTGAACAATCACGACGATTATACGGAATACATTCTCTCTCGTTTTCAACACTTGTGGCAATTTTTTGACCCAAGTTATTGTACCCGTAGGCGGAGTTCCATTCTTTAACAAAATAAACTAGTATCAAAATGATAGCAATCCAACACGCCAAGCTCCATATGTTGTCGCGAGCTTGTCGAAAAATGATCTCTATCAACATTGAGCTTTTTTTTCTGGGTAAGAGTGTTTAAATAATGTATTATAGTGCTATTGTATTATATGGTCCTTCTCTAAACCCAAGATTAATAACCGATTTCACTTCAAGGATGTTTCCAATCATTGCAACCATTGAAGCATTTAGTGTTCAACAATAGTTCCTATCATTTAAGATTCCAGTACCTTTCTATAACTTAAAGTTTTGAATTACTCAATCGGGTACATTTTTATGTATAACCGTTACGAGTGGTGATTCCAATTGATGTCATTTTCGCCTCATCTTTCAATGACCTTTCTCAGACATTGAAATAAATTTTCTGGATTTCAATACAAAACGATATCTTTAATTTGCCATTGAACCCGGACAGGCAATTATTTTCCGAGAGTTTAAAGAAAAGTAAAAAACTTGGGATCAATGAGCTAGAAAATTCAATAATAGAACATTAATAGTCCATAAACTCTGCAAGGGTTTGCAATCATTAGATATAACAATATGGAATTGTTTCTAGGTTGTCTATAAAAAATACAGAGTTTATTTTTGTGGAGAAAACTTCTTATGAGGGTTGTTTGTGTTTCAATATATTTACGAAAAGAATAATGGCCGTGAAGTTACCACCAAGCAGTACTAAATAATTAATGCGCCATCTTTTCCCTTTGCCTTATTTTGGAAATTGAAAACGGTTGTTGGGTATTCTGTGAAGATATGTTTTGGAACAAGAACCGTGCCGTCGTGAAATAAGATCATATCGAGCGTTTGAGACTTCGAATAATTGTAAAGTTTCGAGAACTGTGGAGGTAAGTTTTTTTTTATGAGTTCCATCTCACAGCGACCTATCTCAAAAGGGAATTGAGGATGTTGTGCCATAAAAGTTAGCCAAAACTGGCGAAATCTTTCCTGTGCCTGTAATAGTTCCTGTACTAATTGCTCAGCTTGTATTAGTTTTTTATCATTAGAAGCTATAAAAGTGATTATCACATAAGGAATTGTAGACTCGAATTCATGTACCTTCTTTTCTTGAAGCGTCCAATTGAGCGTTTCTTTATCAATCTCGGCTTCAAAATAAACATCAAAAAAACTATTATCATGGTCCAGATATCTAATTGCAAGTAGTAAACAAGTTCTCCTTTCGGCCCATTCTTTTTCTAGAATTAAGAAATGTAGAAAGTTAGGAATGGCTGCTATGTTCTTGGACGATTTTCTTGTGAGTTCCATTACATCAAATCTAAAATTGTTTATGGATTTTAGGAAGGATACAGACAAGAGTGCCAAATAGCCTTGCGTCTTGACAACTCTAGAAGTAAAAGCATTCTTGCTCTCTTTCGCATGTTTTAAATAACGACAACCATTTCCAAATTTTCCTTTTCCCTTGCAATGAAACTCTTCTGCTATCACCATCCTCTTTTCAAAAGCTTCATCAAAATTTATAGTGACACTGTCCTTTTTATCTCTTTTATTATATACTTTATGTTTGGAAAGAAAATGTGAACAAAATATAAATAGCAGTATCATTTTGGAATTATCAGCATTCCACATGCTGCTGCAACTGTTCTTTTCTGAAAGTCTTTTGTCTAAACCATCGATACCTTCAATGAGCAGTTTGATTTCCTCACCCTTCCAATTCAGTACCTGAAGAATACTCTTAGCGTTCTTTATAGCTTTTGGAAACCCAATATTTTTAGGCTCTGTATTATTCCAACAAAGGCTGTCGATAAGTGAGGAACATGTCCTTTCCAGCTGTTTTAAATTATCTATGACAACTTGAAAAATTGCAAATTTGCCCTTCGTGTCATTTTTGTAGTAAGCGATGACATTTTGCAACATTTGTGCTCTTAAGTGACATCCGCAATCAGTTACATGCGCATCGAATGCAAGAAATCCCTTCTCTGGGTCCGTAGGCGTTTTGGTGTCAAATAATAACGCTTGAAAGTCATCGAGTGCTTGGCTGATATCTCTACATGTCAAAATCAGTCTTATCAGATAACCTACCAATTGGTTAGCAGGGATATTTTTAAAGTTTATTCCATGAGCATTAGTACAAATTCCTATACTGTCAAACAATATTTCACTCCACATATAACCTTGCGATCTCTTATTCAAGTCAGTTTACTACAGAACAAATATATCATAGTAACCAAAGACATACAATTATTTATCTATTTATATATATATATATATATAAATTATCCTGATACATTCCCTCGAGTTGTTGTTTCAATCTCAAATAATCTTAAGATAACTCATTTATTGTCGCCTCTATTAATTAATGGCCATCGAAAGAGTAATCTCATATAAAAGGCTGCAATATGTACATTCCATTTACCTCCTATGGTGAATGAGTCTGTTGGAGTAATGAAGTAATCTGCAGATGAATTGACCGTGTGTAGTACTGTACTATGACTATTTTTTAGAAAGTAGCAGCGTGTACTATCTTTCCCTTTTCGGACAATGCACAGTTTTATTTTTCTAGGGTCCCGCTCTTTTTCAGTGGAAATTAGTTTCTTGGCGTATGTACAGGTTAAGGTTCCTATTTGGACTGCAGGCAAGGACAGCAGAACAACTAAACTAGAATTTGCGCATATAACATTGTTTTGTGAGAAGTAACAATTAGTAAAGATTCTGTTTTTATCAGCCTTTGAAGGCAAATGAGAAAAAGACCAATATGGAAATTACTTCCATTTGCATTGTTCATCAACCATACATCCTAATAGCGCAAGCACGCATACATACACATACAAAGGTTATTATTTTTGTTGTTGCAGATTGTGACCAGCTAATTATACTACATTGTCCATTGCGACCCGATGTATTCAGCAAATATGCAAGGCTATGTACTGCACCGGAAAATATTTTGACTACCGACGGGTAACCAGGTGAGAATGAGGGGTCTTGTTTCTTTGTAATATCACCGTGAATTGTGTAGTTCCGCGCATAAAATGAAAATTGTTTTCAAGGCCGTAATGAAATTGTAATTTAATTTAAATCCGATCAATAATGTATCATTTCAGAAGAGACTACATTCCTTGGAGTGAGGAATATGGATAGGATTGGTGGGGATAAAAAAACGGTAGCGAGAAATGCTTGTACTTCATGCAGGAAACGAAAGCTGAAATGTGATGGAAAGAGTCCCTGTAGTAGATGTATCAAGCTCAAAACGCCAGAACATTGTAGTTACGTTACCGATAGAAGAAAAGACAAAAGAACTGTGAAAGATGGCTCCCGGATGTTTGTATTCAAGAACCATGTGGTTAACAACCAGGAAAAAGTAGGATGTGCAGTTGAAGAACATGTCACGAGGACTGTGATAGGAGATAGTATAGTAGAGCTTCAAAATGGGATGGAAAACAGTGTTGTGGAATTAGAAAGAGGCAGAGAAGTTCTTGTTAGTGATGAAATAAGAAATCCGCTTCCAGTTGACTTGAACTTCGAAAATTTTCAATTCCAGGGTTCAGATTTTGACAACTTTTTGAAACTATTAGGTGACAATCAATTCTCACAAGAGGAAAAATCAGAACTGAGTTCAGAAATTAGCCAGGAGTTCCCGCTCCATCACAACTTTCCTCCTCTAAATGGTGTAGATGGAAAAATCACCATCCCTGATATCACAGAAACGATGCATCATACCAAACATGATTTCCAAAGACACCACTTAATAGATATTTTATTTGAGGATAAATCACACACCCCTCCAGGAATATCTAAGCAGTATCTCCTGGAACTGGAGAGTCGTTATGAAGATTTAGAAAAAGATGGGGAGAGAAGTGATGAGAAGTTTTTGTTGGCTACTGTTTTGTGCCTCGGTGCTCTGACAATGAGAAAAAGGGAGTTATTGAGGCAACCAGCTTCAGATAGCAGTCTATTAAATTCAGAAAATGGTATCTCGCTGTCAGCAACAAATGCTCATAGATATTATAATATAGCAAGGAGACTTATTCCGCAAGTGACTCTAAAACCATCTGTTGATTCATTTTGTGGCTTTGCACTAATGTCTAATTTTATGACCATAATGATATCTTTGGAAGGTCAACTCTACCTAAGCATGAATGCACTGCAGATTGCCATTGAATTAGGTATCACCATGAAGGAGAGAGCGGAAGGATTTATGAGAACGAAAAGTCAAGGGGTTGGATTGATTCTATTATTTTGGAATGTTTGGTGTTCATTTTGTATGTTGACAACGTTTTTAGGAAGAGACCCCTTTTTGATGTTAACTGAAATAACGACCCCTCTGCCGCGTGAAATAGCATTCGGTAGCATTGATGATGAGCTATCGCTATCTTTTATGCAACTACGTATCCATCTGGCAGATATTCAGACGAGGATATTCCGTGAGTTGTACGTCAATGGCATGAATAACAAATTACAGTTTGATAATTTTGAAAGGGAAATCGTAAGGGTTACAAATGAGATTAATCGCTTGAGAAGCTACCCTTTGTTTGATAGAGAACTGTTTTTTAGAAATCGGCTCCTTATTCTTGAACTATCAAGTTTTAGAGCACAAACATGTTTCTTGTTATACCGACCATATCTGGAGTCTAAGCATTCGTTACAAGCTGTAACTGCAGCTCAATGTATAATTCATGAAATATGGGGACGATATACGAAAAAAAATCCAGAAAATAAGAGAGCTATAACAAATCACCTAGATTGGAATTTTTGTTATCCTTTGAGGACTGCATCCCTTACCTTATGGACAGCATGTCTTATCCTTCTTCGATATAAGAAATCAGCAAACTTTTTGCAGGGAAAAAATTTGTTTGAATTTACACTCGCATTAGAAGTATTAGATTGTTTAGTGCAATTACTTCCGATACACCAAGATCTTGTGAACCTCATAAAGAATATTGATAGTATTCATGAAGATAAAAGGTTGTACAAATCTGATGATTCTTACTTTTTCTGGACTTCGATGTTTTTATAAACCTTCTTTTCAAGAACTATAATGAAAAGTCAAAATCACACTAAATTGGATGACCTAGAACTTAAGTATACATATATAAATATATCAATTTGAAGATGGCATGGTATATAGGGTATTGAAAGAGATTTATTTGCACATGAGTGGATTGAAGCAGCATATCTTCGATTTAAATGATTTTCAAAATTACGGCCTGTTTCAGCATTGTAAAAAAAAAGTTCAGAAGTGGTAGATGCTTTTGAGTGATAGTTTTATTCTCTTTGAGTGTTGTTTTATCACATAGACTTAGTTCTCTTCTCTTTATATAGGTAGATCTTTGTAAAGATTTCAATCGTCATATGTATTTCTGATTTAATATTTTGTTATTGTTTTTTGAACATGACAATGAGATCTTTGAAGCCACAGCAACACCTCTTTGAAAAGGTCAGAGGAAGAACGAAAAACAACAACAAAACGAATAAGATGTATTTCCAGAAAGACTGATAAAGTTTATCAATCTCCATGATTATTTGATAATTATTTCATCGATGTCATCGTTGAGTGTTTATCTTGCATTAATATGAAAAAAGAATTAAAAACAAAAAGGCATCATTTACTTCCATATATATTTATGTGAGATGACTGTAATAAACATTTAATTTATTTGAATTATTTCGATAAGCTTTATCGTAAATACTTAAGTCGTTCATTAATTTTGAGAGCATTAAGTTATTTTTCCGCAAATTAATTAGCAATCCTTATCTAAATCTGGAGCTTTTGGATAACTATACAGATAAGGAACCCTGAGTAGTGTCTTACATGACATGTAAGTTCTATCACCAATAAAAATTAAAAAACAAATAGACCTTTAGAATTTGTAACTATGGTCAAGAGAATACAAAAAATAAAAAAGCAAGAGATGTCCAAGAATCACGTAAAGTGACATTAAAAACGGAGGGTGTTCACAATGCAAATGACAACTCTAAATTTTGCTCTTTAATTATATCCCACCAACATTTTTTACTTTTCCAACACTCCTTCATCACCCTCTTTGCCGGAGTAGCACACGAAACACCATTTATTTCTAGAACCTGAAAACGATCAAGGTATATTTTTCTAAAAGGAACTAAACTCTCATCAATTAATTCACAACCACAACAAAATAGGCAAAAAGCTATTGTACCAAGTCCTGGGGATTTGAGAGGTAACTTTTCTTTAATCAAGAGAGAAATTTTCCTTATGATCCTTACAACCAGTTTGCAATCTTGAGGCATTCCAATAACCCGTCTTCTTATTTGGAGTACACCTGTCAGACCGTATATCAAGTTGGTTGCCCTCAACAAAAAGTAATTCTTTACAAGATCATCAGATGACGATAATTTAAATTTCATTTGTTGATATTTCCATATTGTATCCCTTTCCTTTTCACTGCTCTCGAGATAGTCAAGGATTTCGTAATCTAACTCGATAGCACATATTATAAGTTTTGAATTGACTCGATTCTGCCTTTCCTTCTCTTTTTCAACTAGAAGAGTACATGTTCTAGCTATTAGGGAGAGGACTTCTACCTCCATTCCTGTTGTATATTCAATATCACTAAATTCTTTCCTCAATTCAACCAAACTCTGATCTTTTCTGAGCGAAGTGAAGTCAAATTTCAAATCAAATGTATATTGAGTTTGAAGAGCTATCTTCGGGGACGACAAAACTCCAATAATGTCCATCCAAGCAAACCACCTTTGGAGAAAAATGTATGGAGCCTGTTCATTTGTAATATACATAACAGTATCATGTGAATTTCTATCTTTTGCTAATTTACTCATAATGATGCCTTTGGCTCCAAAATAATGCGTCTTCCAGTTTCTCCAGGCATTGCTGATATACAAACTATAATTTGCAAGCATTAAAATGTTGGCCAGAGTAAGATCACTTAATCTAGAATCATGGTTTTCAAGATTAATTACTAGTTCTGTCACACTTTCATCAAACAAAGCCTTTGATAACATGCCATTATCTGCGGGGTAATCAATCGGGAACAATTCGTCCCCATTAATGTTCTTTAGCTGCATACTGTGCTGCCCACCAAAAGCAAGCAGTAATTTTAGCAGTGTAGGAGAGTGCAGAGCCAATCTTGGTAAAATAGTTCTGAAAGGATTTGATTTTTTAACCTGACAAGACAATAGGACCAAAAGATGGGACGTCTTATTCATGTAAAAATTAAACAGATTCCAATGTTTTTCAGAGCTTCTCAAAAGTTCTAGAGATGGAGTAGACATATCAAGTGACCTAATACACGAATATGCATCATCGACTAGCTCATCATTTTCTTTAGAGGACCCGCGAATAAAAACAAGTTGCTTCGACGTACATTCAGTACTAGACTCATTTTGAAAACGTGATCTCCTATCAATATCTAGTCTTTGAGACACTCGATGATTATGAAAATCATTATCACCCTCTAAAAACATTGGTAATTTAATATGTGCATTGGAATTCTGGTCAACAACCCCACAACTTGACTGCTGATTGCCAAATGATTCTTCAATTTCAAAAGACTTACTCAAAGATGAATTCTCATTAATAAGTATAAGATCCCTCGATTTCGCATTATGCCGCACAAAAACATTTTTATTTTTAACTTTCAATATTCCATTCACCAGTTTTGTATTCAATGGAATATTCAATACTTTCTGTTTGTTTTTATAGGGCCTACCACCCCAGTGTAAATTCAATGGATATCGACAATTGATATTTTTCGCGATACAGTTGCAACAACTTGGTTTTTTCTTGTCACATGGAAGATCAACACGTTCACACGCCCTACAGGATATGCTTGATTTTCGAGGCATCAAAGCATCAAATCCTTCATCTCGTATTCATCATGTTTCACAGAAGAAGCATGCAAGTGAGTATTCTCTTATATGTTGAGGATATATGGCCATTTCAAAAATAGTCATTGATAACGGAATGCTTATCAGGAACGCATTTTTAATGATGCCTGAAACCAATAAACAGGTGTCTCACATATCAAGTGCCTAGATTTTGCAGCAAAATAAAGTTTCAGTCTTGTTAATCGATTACTAACAAACTTCAGATTGTTCTCATTTCATCCAAAAGCACCGAAAGAAATGGAGAACATGAAAAAAGCTTATTAATTATACTAATTGAAGGGATTGTGCGTCGAAAACAATGCGTGAAATGACCCTATTAATAGTTAGACAGTAAAAAGTCACATTAACACTTACTCTAGACGCTTGAAAGATTCCATTGTATTACAGCAGGTACCAAACAAACCGTTTAGGCGTAGGATCCGGCAAACCTTCCAAACCACGACTGATGCAATACTTTTCTCACGATTATTGTCAAACTACTCAAGAAAAACTCGAAAGATAGAGCTTATGATCGCTCATAATAACAGATTCAAATTATCAAAAAAAATAGTTTTATTATTCAGTAAGCATTTTCTTAGAGGGTCACATCTTGCATATTTTGACGTCATCAATAAAAGGACTGTTTAATTATTCACAAACGTTTTGATATTAATTTTTGGTGTCATGTGCACAGGATAATAATGTATGTCGCGGTTGTGTAGACAGATTTTTTGAACAATGATTTCGATTATTTTCTCAAGAGCTGTTTGAATAGTTGTCTCAAAAAAAATTCAACTGTTTTGTTAAGTTTTTTACTAGATAATACTTTCACATCAATGTACGAAATTTTCAGTTTTTCCTTCAGTTTCGTCAAAACCTAATACCTTCCAACACTCTCCTACATTAAACCTCAGTAATATTATTCTATTTGCGATATATGCGGTCTTTTCCATGAAACACATATTATTAGACGTATTGGGTTATTGTATTCCACTCAGAATTCATCCATCAATTCGAAAGACAAGACTTTTCTCAATTTGAGCAGATCATTAGAAAGATGTTTCTAATCGTTGACCCTGAAATATTACCCCGTAACTTTAGAATTAAGATTGGAATTTCATAGTTAGAGTATTGATTCTTGAACGGCTAGCTTGTAAATCTACCGACAACTCATTCTCCAACGCTAGATTTCCAATGAGCCAATATCTGACAGCCCTAACTGCGGATAACCTAGAATGAACATTATTATCATTCTTTGAAAAAATACAAATAGGTTTTCAAGCCAGGACTATAACTGGAGAAAAAAAATTATCGAAAGAAACAGTATACGGCTGTGACATAGAGACTTTCCCGCTGAAGCTTTTAAGAAAAGTTATTTTCATCCACACAGCACAAGTTAACCAGTGTACACACACGCAACAGTGTACGAAAACAACACTTATGTTTAGATAATGAATCAAAAATTGAAAGGCCCTTATTAAACTGCTTCATATAACTGTCTCATAAATGTTCTCAGTTGTAACCGCGCCTACAACACGATCACATAAAGTTCATAGCTAAAATATTGATGGCTTTCATAATATTTATGCGTCGCCGTTCCATCTTATCTTTGATTGTCCGGAACTACTGTCCGGTTTCTGATCGATACCTTGAAAAATTCATGCTACGGGTTATTCTTATCTTAGTCAGAGCTGCAGGGGAGCCCTGCTTCTTTTTGGATGAAAGCGCACTGCCAAGCAATACGGATAAACTCACGTCTCCGATTGGAACATCTCTCTAATCTGTTTCCATGATACGCCATAACGTGCACTCTATTCAGAAAATTCTATCCGTAAACCTGTTGACACTGCCACTCAATCTATCGACAGGAAAAAATCCGTCTTCTAACTTAACAAGCTTTATGGAATACCGCCATCCCGAGAGGGTATTCCCCTGCCACATACCATCAAACCGACCAGCTCCATCCTTCAGATGAGGACATGAACGGATATGCTTCTGTCACATCTGGTTGCAAAGGGTTCAAAACGAATCCCGTTTCGAAAAGGATTTTCAATAATCTACGGCGTCAGATGATGTACAACTCCAAATGATGTACATTTTCAAATGATATGCATTTTCGGACTGTATACATTTTCAGATGATTTGCATTTGCAGGAATATTTCCTTAGTGGAGCAGCCGAATGTCAATATTGAAACAAAAGAAATCCATTGCAACTAACAATCACCTGTCATCCAATAAGCTGCCATTCAATATTCTTGTCTTCAACATCTTACCTCTATGAGCACTTCCTCACTCCTCTGACCTACTAGTGAACCCTGCAATGACTGCTGTTGAACAGTATATAGCACCCTTACCCTACACTAAAACTTGCCAAACTAGAATGGACCCGTTACTCATCAAATGCTTTTGTGAAGGATGCACGGCGGGTCCTTTCATCTGCAAGTAGTGCAGCAATCTGCTTGTTTGGCAGAACGTGCTACGTGCGGCTGTATAGAAGCTTCATACCAACACGCAAAAGAAACCTAAAAATCCATAGATTCGTAAAGAGCGACATAAAATCGATACCCGCAAGGTTATCAAAAGTGAACACCCAGAAACATCGCAACTGATGTTGTCATCGGTACCCTGAAGGTTATTTGATGGCCAGTGAAAAATTAGCGTAATTCTTGGTGTAAAAGGGCGTTTGGAGAAGTTAACATAACGAATTAACCTTGAAGGTCTCTTTCAAACTAAAAGGGTAAAAAATACGATTGACGATATTGATTGACGCAGTTGATTTGAAAATTTGCATGAGCTCGAAATGTATGATATATAACTGCAACTGGTTCAAGAATTCATCTCGAGACAGGAATTGTATTACTGTAAGCATTTGAGAACATCCTCGAAATCCACAATAAGAGATATGTCATATAGTCATCACAGAGCGTCGCACGACACAGTGTCGCATGACGAAATAGAGTTGAGCGATAATCCGTGGTGGAGACAATGGAACCCATACAACGTGACTCTAATGCCTGATGAGGATGATGACAACTACGACGGACCAAGTAACGCATGGAAAACATGTGTTTTGCAAGGAGTATACTTTGGAGAAAACGAATATAACGGTTGGTTGGGAGCTCGTATTTCGGCAATTTTTGTTATTATGTTTGTTAGTACCTGTGTGACTCTTTTCCCAGTTGTTGCTAAGAGACATCCAAAATTGAGAATTCACAAATACGTGTACTCTGTTGCTCGTTATTTCGGTACTGGTGTTATTGTTGCAACTGCGTTCATCCATTTGATGGACCCTGCTTATGAGGCTATCGGTGGATTGAGTTGTGTGGGATCGACTGGGAACTGGTCTCTTTACGCTTGGTGTCCTGCTATCATGTTGACAGCCGCAACTGTCACATTTTTGGTCGACCTGGCTTGTAGCATGTATGTGGAGAAAAAGTACGGAATCTCCTTAGAACATAGCTCAGACGAGATTGAGGACACAATTGTTAGAAAGAACAACAATATTGATATCGAAACCCCACATGATGTTGACGGTAGCGACACCACTAGTCAAAACAATCACAAGTTTGACAACGACAATAAATCACTGCACGTTGAGACAGCATCCGATGTTTCCTCTGTTCAGAGCAAAGTGTCTTTTGAAAGTGAATTTGGTGCTTTCTTGATTTTGGAATTCGGTGTTTTGTTTCACTCTGTTATGATTGGTTTGACTTTGGGATCTGTTGGTGAAGAATTTTCTACTTTATACCCAGTTTTAGTTTTCCACCAATCCTTCGAAGGTTTGGGTATTGGTGCTAGATTATCAGCAATCAAATTCCCAGAGGGTAGGAAATGGTGGCCATATCCATTATGTATTGCTTACGGTCTGTGTACTCCTATCGCTGTTGCAATTGGTCTAGGTGTTAGAACCACATATTCCGACAGTAGTTACACCGTTCAAGTCGTCTCTGGTATTCTGGATTCAATCTCCGCTGGTATTCTATTGTACAATGGTTTCGTTGAGTTGCTAGCAAGAGATTTTGTCTTCAATCCAAACAGAACAAAGAGCTTCAAGGAAATGTTCCTCATCAATATTCACAGTTTCCTATGGGGTGCTGGTTTGATGGCATTGTTAGGAAAATGGGCTTAGTAGATAAGCCATGATTTTCATTCATAACCTAATTTGATGATATCCTCGTTCTGTTAATTTTTTTGGGTAAACCAACCTGGCGGGGGATCGTTATGCATGTATACTATATAATTCACAAGGCCCGTTTTCAAGACTCAATTATATAACATATGATTTTGTATAAGTCAATCAAAAGTCGTTTAATTTTGGAGGTGCATCAATTATTGTTTTTCAGTTTATTTATAGCTGTGATCATAATTCTGTGTGGACGTTACGTGCGGTCTTAGTAATCCCCCCTTTTTCACTTTGTACTAAAGCCGTGAAAGCCAAATATAATATATAACATATAGAGCGGTCTAGATAGCATGCCTATTATTACAAACGATTAAAGCATTAATATCACGATGGTAGCAGCTAAACAATGGGTCCTCAAGAACACACCTGGTTTTGGCGAGCCCTTCAATTTTGAAATGAACGATCCCAAATCAACTTTTGAACTAAAAGAATTCGAAATTTCGGAAAAGGATCTGGAGGAGAATCAAATATTAGTAGAGACACATTATATCTCGAACGACCCTGCGCAGAAATTTTGGATTGCGTCGATCGATAAGAATTATGCAAAGGGTACCAGTGTTGGTGAGAATATTCCTGCCCGTGGTATTGGTAAAGTAATAGCTTCAAGGAATAAAAGTTATGCGGTTGGGGATTATGTAACTGGAAGCTTATGTTGGACAACGGCGATAATCTTGAAAGATCCTGTTGGCGAAGGTGTCCAAAAAATTAACCCGGCTGACGCTGATAATTTATGGTGGTACCTATCTGTTTACGGAAGCACTGCATTAACGGCTTATTTTATTTTCTATAGGTACTTGGGAGTCACAGAAACAGAAAAGTTTTACGGTAAAAGATTTTTGATATCAGGTGCAGCTGGTGCGGTAGGTACTATTTGTGTACAACTTGCCGTCAATGTCTTTAAGGCTTCAAAGGTTATTGTGATTGCAGGAGGTGAAGAAAAGGTGAAATACTTAGAAAGCCTTGGAGAAAATGTTGTTGGAGTTGATTATAAGGATGAGAATTTTGAACAAAATCTTTTTGAGAAGTGTCCTGAGAATAGTGTTGATTATTTCATTGATAATGTTGGAGGTTCAATTCTCGACCAAGGAACAAAGACTTTAAAAATTCATGGAGTAATAATTGCCTGTGGATCCATTAGTGGTTATAATCATCCAGAGAAACTTGTTTTCAAGAACTATGTATCTGTGATTACCAAAAGATTGACGGTGAAGGGTCTCCTTGTCACTGATTGCAAAGATGAGTTTCCTGCTGCTCTCAAAAAACTAAAAGAATTAGTCAAGAGCGGGAAAATCAATGCTTCCCAGTCTGCTACTCTCATAGATGCAGAAGACGATAAATTTGTCTATGTTCCAACTATTTGGAGTGGTTTGTTTCAAGGTATTAATAGGGGGAAATTAATCACGGTAGTTAAAAACGCCGAATAGAGAGGAATACTTCGAAACTTTCAATTTGAATAAGTGCCTCATTACTGATATGGCCCTGAGGTGCATACTTTTAAACCTGATATTAAGTTTTCTTTGCGGAAGGCCAACACTGGCAAACTCTCAAGAAAGGACATTGTTATTAAAAATCAATTACAAAAAAATTTAAGAAACCTTCCTTGATAATATGAATCACTCGTAATATTATATGTATGAATTTATTGGACCTCTATGGGCATTATAACTTTATGAATTATTTATAGGAGAGTGATTATCTTCTTTTGAATGTATATTGTTATGAAATCTTATCTTTTTTAAATTCTTCGGAAGTAAATGCTTTTTTTACTGCCATAGTGAAAGGCAACCGACAAACTTTTAGCGGACCAGTTCACTGCCGTGAATATAAAGTTCGTTTTCAACTGAGGTTTGAAGAAATACGATAGACGGTGACAAAAATTCACAAAAATCATACTACGCCATCTTTTTTCAAGATTTGAGCTGCTGTGTCGTATACGGATTTTTCAAAAGTAATATAGTCAAATCCTAATATATTCCTTGTTGCACTAGTATCGAAAACGGAATTAGGTTTGGTAACACTTGCACCGTGTCCTGGGTTATCACCAACAGGAATTTTTCCTCTCAATTGAGGGAACTTCTCATTGAGGACATCTACAATATCTTGACAATCAAATTTATCATTTGCCAAACCTAGTCTTTTTCCGATGGTATTTTTTCTTTGAAAGGCCAACAGATGAGCTTTTGAGACATCACGTACATCAATATATTCTCCTAATCTGTTCTTATCCAAAATGGTATCAGGAGAAGAATGAATCAACTCATTAACGAACTCACACGAGGTATTCAAGTGATCCTTGACGTCCTCATCAAACATTTGGGGGCCAAAGACAAATGATGGGTTAACGGTGCTTAGTTCAAATTTTACTATGTTCCTATTGTCCTCTAAAAATTCCCATGCTGCTTTTTCAGCGAATTTCTTAGACCCGCAGTAGGCATCTGCTTGGCTAACCTGACAACCATCCCAAGTTGTTGGATTCCAATCACTCTCGTTAAAGACATAGGTTTTATCCGTTAACCTGCTTCTGTCCCTGATGGCTGCCAAGGACGAAGTTATCACAACTCTCTCCACAGTTTGCGCGCCATATTTCTTGACCGACTCCAAAATGCTCTTTGTACCATGGACAGCAGGAATCAAAAGATCTTTCTCATAGTCTGTTGCTTGAAAATGGAAAGGAGATGCGGTGTGTAAGACTATTATTATGTCGTTGCAATGTTTTTCGAAAACCGGATCGAACGCATGTGGTGCAGCAATATCTGGCACCACCTCGGTGAATAAATTTGGATTGTTGCCAAACTGTGTCTTAAGATTATCTCCCTTTTCCTGTGATCTAACAGTTCCGATCACCTTGTAATTCTCTTTCAATAGATCATTTACTATGTGCTTTGCGATAAAACCTGTGGCTCCTGTGACTAACACTGACATTTCTCCACGCGCTATCTTAATGGTAATCCTATAATTGTTGGAATCATGTTCTCAAAGGACCTCCGTATTATATATGTAATCGAGTAGTGTTCTGCATCCTTAATTATTTCAATTGGTTCAATTTGTTTGATACATAGGGAAGTTTGGAGCGATCACATCAGCTTTTTGATAGCGCTCAAAAAACAGCGCGACCAAAAGTTCCTCGAAATACCTTTTATGTAAATGAGAGAGACAAACTGTAATATTGTGGTGTGTCCCCATGATCACGATAACGATAACGATAACGATGTGGAACGAGGCTCACAAGAAGTTGTAATTGAATAAAAGGTGTTGGAACAGCGATTAGAATAGAGGTTTGGCTCCCAGTTGTCGGATATGCTGCTTTTGCTATTTTTCCAATTCACCTTATGATGAAAAATTGTTGTCCGACATATTGTTCGCGATGATTCGAGGTAGTGCATTTTTTAGATATATAAAGCAGACTTTCTATAATGTTCCCGAGTCTATGTTATGTGTATAGGAGGGGGAGGCAGTTCGTGTGTATATTTAAGTCACGAACTCGGCATATAGAATTGTTTACCATGTTTTAATTATCTCAATCCTCTTATCTAACAACGTCAGTCAAATCGAGAAATTCTTTCAATAAAAGAGGGGGACACCTGTCTTTGAAGGTAAGAAAAGTTTTAAACTCGTTTAACTGATTGGACGTACACTAAGTGAATATATCAAATGATGAGACAATACAACTAACTTACTTTTCCATAGCATTACTTTATTTACCTAAATTAAGAGTCTATAATCTACCCTCTTTTTTCAATACCTGAGAAGCTGTATCGACGACAGTCTCCTCCAAAGTTTTGAATTTGAATCCCAAGATTTTGACGGATTCTGAATTGTCGAATGTAGAGTACTTATTGGTTACACTTGTGCCCTTACCTGGGTTGTTACCAACAGGAATATTACCCTTCAGACTGTTAAAGTCTTTATTGAGGATGTCTGCAATATCTTGTACGTCGAATTTTCCTGCTGACAATCCCAGTCTCTTGCCAACTGTATTCTCTTCTTGGAAAGCAAGTAAATGGGCCTTCGAGACATCACGAACGTCAATGTATTCACCATGGGTGTTTTCATCCAGTTCGGAATTGGCTGTGGAGTGGAGCAGACCGTTTATGATCTCACATGATGTGTTCAATTGCGCAGTTACATCCTCATCGAATCTTTGAGGGCCAAAAACGAAAACTGGATTTACAGTGCTCAACTTGAATTTTACGACATCCTTGTTAGCCTCTAAGAAATCCCAAGCGGCTTTCTCAGCGAACTTCTTCGAACCGCAGTATGCAACCATAGGGTTGACCTGGCAACTTTCCCAGGTGTCTGGATTCCAGTCCGCTTCTGTGAAAGTGAAATTGTCATCACCAGTTTTTCTGACGTCCAAGATGGCTGCGAAAGAGGACGTAACAACTACCCTCTCGACAGTTTCAGCACCATACTTCTTGATTGACTCTAGAATGCTCTTGGTACCATTCACTGCAGGTACCAAAAGGTCTTTCTCAACATCTGTGGTCTGAAAATGGAAAGGGGATGCAGTATGTAGTACAACCTTGATGTCTTTACCGTGTTTCTTGAACACTTCATCAAATGCGTTTGGAGCTGCAATATCGGCAACAATCTCTGTAATTAGATCTGCATTATTGCCGAATTGTTTTTTTAGAAGTTCTGCCTTTGATTCGGATCTGACCGTTCCAATGACTTTATAATTCTGCTCTAACAAGTCGCTCACGACATGCTTTGCGATAAAACCTGTGGCACCGGAAACTAAAACTGACATTTTATGGACTATATTAACTATTGATCTGTCTTCAATTGAATCTTGTTATGAATGATCTTGTCTGGCCTCTAGCATACATACTTTCCTTTTATACTTGCGATCCATTTGAATCACCCACATTTTGCTATTATTGGTCTTAAATACATACAATGTGTCGGTGGTGCTTGTCCGTTCTTGCCCGTGGCGCTTACTAATTTTGCATTATCTGGGGAAGTTTTTAATAGTAAGGAGGTGTTCTTAGAGAGCTACAAAGAGAGGTCATGTGGCTTCTGGGGCTACAGAGGCTTAACAGGATAGAATATTCAACCACAGAGTGGGACACTATCAACACTTCTAGCATAAGATCAGGAAAATTCAGAAACGGCTCTATGTGAGGAAATAGGCATTTCCTAAATAAGGTTTAGTATAGAATTGCGGCCGAGATGATAAAAAAAATCGTCGGCCGACAATCACATTACTTGCCGACAAATCAAAGGCAATTCGTAACCACAAACCATAAAGGTAATTTTAGTCCCAAGCTATTGACTTGCACTGTAGTATACAGGAAGGTGACGTAGAAGATTTAAAGTAAATAGAAAGAGGAAGAAAACCGATTACTGCTTTTATTAGCAATAGTACGTTGTAATCGGAAGTAAAGAGCCAAGAAAGAGCATTAAGAGTTTGTAGATCGAGACCAATGTCAATCTCGTGCACCTTCAAAAAGGATATGGGACACCCAGCACGTTAGATAAACCGCAGTTATGTGCGTTTGACGATATGTTCCGAATGGCGCAATCTCGCCGTGGTAAGTTTTAAAAAGAATAACGTGGGTGAAATTCTCGAATGCCTCCATATTACAGTCGGCTGTTATGTTTAATCCCCGCAATTGAGAGATTAGAACCTCGTTCCTGGTGCTGCTGGTGTCAACGCTTTTAAAACAAAATACATTCGAAATATATGGGACAAGCGTTTCTTTACGAAGAGCTAAATGTGGATACTTGGAATGTCTCTGGGAAAATTTGCTTTTATTTTAATGATATATCATGGTGTTAGGCTTGAAATAACTATTTGTTTAGCGATACCAACACTGACCGCGTAGGTTAGGTTCTTTTCTGTTTACTTTCGGCTTCTTTTTCAGTGCTTCTATATCTTCTTTTGACCTATTTTATACCTACGTGCTTCCTCATCGCGATTGAATAGTTTAACAAACAATTCACAAAATATGTGTTTTACAAGCAATAACGATTTATGTGCTCATCGCTGTAAAAAGGCATACAGTTTGTGCAAGGATAATAGAGATCTTTTTCATAATCTGTTGCTTGATAGTGAGAGTGAAATTGGATATGCAAGACCTTTCTAATGCTACTTTGCTACTTCTCGGGAACTATATCGAAAACATGCGGGAGCTGCACCATCAGCTTGAACTTCTGTTGCCACTATTATTATCAAGTTGTTTCTTGAAAGCTTGTTCTTTCTCTTTTGACGGGTCAGTCTGAATTGGCTTGTAGTTCTTTTCAACATATCGTTTACTGTGCATAGCTATGAGGCTTGCAGGTTCAGTTACAGACGATCACATTCCCGATACTATATCGATGAATATCCTGGAAAAATGAAGTGTATTTTTACGATATTTAAGTTCCGTAAGCTATTGACCATCCATAAGGCATTCTTGAATGTGTTGTAGTTGTGATTTATACATAAAGAATTCTGAAGTCATTTGACTTCACTGTGATCACACTCCGCAAAGAACATAATCAAAGTACCTTCAAGATACCCTTAGTTAGACGATGAGAAATGCAATGACGAAACCAATACACATTCGTCTAAGGCCTAATCATTTCAAATGTCCGTGTCTATACGAAAACTTACATTTCTTGAACGAATCAATCCTAATTCATTTAAATACCATTTTGTGTAATTAGAGAATCTATATAGTCCATAATCTACACTCCTTTTCAATACCTGAGAGGCTGTATCGCCGACAGTCTCCTCCAAAGTTTTGAATTTGAATCCCAAGATTTTGATGGATTCTGATTTGTCAAATGTAGAGTACTTATTGGTTACACTTGTGCCCTTACCTGGGTTGTTACCAACAGGAATATTACCCTTCAAACTGTTAAAGTCTTTATTTAGGATGTCTGCAATATCTTGTACGTCGAATTTTCCTGCTGACAATCCCAGTCTCTTGCCAACTATATTTTCTTTTTGGAAAGCAAGTAAATGGGCCTTCGAGACATCACGAACGTCCATGTACTCACCATGGGTGTTTTCATCCAGTTCGGAATTGGCTGTGGAGTGGAGCAGACCGTTTATAATCTCACATGATGAGTTCAATTGTGCAGTTACATCCTCATCGAATCTTTGAGGGCCAAAAACGAAAACTGGATTTACAGTGCTCAACTTGAATTTTACGACATCCTTGTTAGCCTCTAAGAAATCCCAAGCGGCTTTCTCAGCGAACTTCTTCGAACCACAGTATGCAACCATAGGATTGACCTGGCAACTTTCCCAGGTGTCTGGATTCCATTCCGCTTTTGTGAAATCGACATTTTCATCATCAAACCTTTTAAGGTCCACGATAGCTCCATCAAACTATGTGACAGCTACACTTTCAACAGTTTCCGCACCATATCTTGATTGATTCGAAAATGCTTTTGGTGCCATGATCTGCAGGAAACAAGAAATCCTTCTCGAAATCTTTTGTTTGGAAACGGAAAGGTGATGCAGTATGTAGTACAACCTTGATGTCTTTACCGTGTTTCTTGAACACTTCATCAAATGCGTTTGGAGCTGCAATATCAGCCACAATCTCTGTAATTAGATCTGCATTATTGCCGAATTGTTTTTTTAGAAGTTCTGCTTTTGGTTCGGATCTGACCGTTCCTATGACTTTGTAATTCTGCCCTAACAAGTCGCTCACGACATGCTTTGCGATAAAACCTGTGGCACAGGAAACTAAAACTAACAATGTTCTGGACTTTTATTTCTGTTCTCTTTAATTCTAAACCACCCTTTTCGCACCTGGCCTGTGAATCCTAAATCTATAGTTTTAGTTTGCCCCCATTCTTCCCACATTTGCTGTGATCTATATCCATTGAATTCAGTTATCGTCCGCATTTTCCGTTACTTAACCTTTCGCTTAATGTTTTTCCATACTTGAATCTTCTTTGAGATCAAGATACAATCTTTGCGAGATGATGAGAATCGTTGCGGGACTTTTAAGATCCCATTGATATTCTAGGAGTAGAATTTTGCCAGTCGGGCATTTGCAATGCTTTGCGAAGAAGTAAAAGAGGTCGTGCACAAGACAAAGGTATAGCCAGTACGTATATCATGTATAAAAAAGGAAGAAAGCTATAATGGCTTCGCTTCTGATTTGCGGCCGAAAATAATATTTCAAATGCAAGTAGTTAGTTGATGGTCACTGGTAATGGTAAAAGATTGATTGGTAATATAGCTCGTCAAGCTAGAGTTTGAACAACTTCGGGGTTTAAAACGAGCCAAAAATGCAAATTGCCCAATGTAGGATGAATACAAGCTTAGTTGTACAAATCACAAATAAATTGAAATCTCCAAATAGGTTTGAAGGGATCAGGAGTTTTGAAGGCATAAAAAAAAATGCCTGAATCGGACAAATTGTCGTTCAGAGAGGTCCCTTTTCTGGGTGCTGAGATGTGGAAGAAAGAAATGCGCAAAATATTCGAGTGCTCAGACGTCACAGGCAATTACAAAACCTAATGGTGACAGTCGTAAGAATAGAGCCTCGTTCTTGGTGCCCGTTATTCAGAAACTATAAAATTTAGAATAATTTGCGCCATGCCGGTGGATGCCATTTTTTACGAAGAACCAAATATTTATCGGCTGGTGTCTTTTGGTGAGATTTTGACCTTCATAAGGTCTTATTTTAATGACCTAAAATATTAATAACAGCTTTATAAGCTGTTTATGCAACAAAAGATGTATCAGTGTCTGTTTTACCGTATTTCTCTTGGTCTTATGTATGGGCTCTTTCGAAGGCTTAAACCCATTTTCTTGCATAGCGCGAAGTAACAAGTGGTTCGACGAAAAGGTGCATGAATACGTGATTTTATAAACAATGACAAAATTGTACATATTGCTGTAAAACAGGTTAAGGGTCTGTGCAAGGGACACATAGAGTTTCTGGGCATTGATCGCGACTTACGTTTGTGTGTTACCATTTAAACGATCCGGTGAGGGCATTCGGCAATAGTCAGCGAAGATGTCTGAAGAAATTGGTGGGAAGATTTTTAAAGTAACTCAGGTTGAGATCAAAAGACATGAGCGGGTACTTATTAAGCAGCTTGTCCTGATATCCTCGGAAGTGGAGTTGATGCAGGGTGAATTAGATAAATTTCCCAGAAGAGTGGTACAGGTTCCGGAATACGAGACTCCTGACAGGGTAAAGGATGAGTCGTCGTTAGCTTACCGAATGATTCGAACAGACCCATTAGGCGAACAGAAGATATCTCCAGTTGGGAATTTGATGAATGGAAGATCATTCTTGATAGATACGTTTAGTCTGGCGAATCTCCCCCATAGATTCGTGCTCATATCGAACTTGATGAACACATTACAATATGAAGGAACACAGGATGATTTTTTAAATCAACATCCCCAATTATTACCTCTAACATTGGAAGAAAAGGATTTATCATATCTCAAGAATCATGGTCTAATAAATGACACTGAGAGTGACAAGCTATATGTTACCGCAAGGTCGGCATTTGTATTATTTGGTGCTGCTTTGATAGTATCTGGCTTGCGGGTTGTCGATGACTACTGGGAGACAATCGCAAAGGAGCAAGGGTTTACGCCACATCACAGAGTTTTCAAGTTGTCGAATAGATTGTACAATGTTTTTCTCAGTCTAAAACCCTCTGTGCGACATCACACCGACTTTGAGGACTCTAAAAACGATGCTTACGCCAACACTCTTCAAGATGAAGGCAAACCGACTTTCGAGTCTCCATACTTGACAGTCTCGGAACAGGCGTCCTTCGAAATTAGACAAGAATACGGCAGGGAATTCAGCAATGGAGAGCATATTGGTGTTGTCGTACCCAGCCAAAGTATTAACGGGGCATTAGAAATAAGCTCTCAATTCAAAGTTCCAAAATATCATAACAAAAACTCTTTCCAACATGCAACACAATTGAATACTATGGACATACCGATAGGCTTGCCATCACAAGACTTTGCTCATCTAACAATGCAGCAGAGTTCACATTCCCATATTTCACAAACTGAACAACTCGAGAACAACCTTACTGGCACCTCCATATCTCCACCACATTCACATTCATCCGTTAGTAGAGTGGGAAAACGGATTCTTAACAGTATACTGGATACTGGAAGCACTACTATGGTTGGCAAAAGCAAGAAATCAGAAGAAAATGAATTAATAACCTTACCGACAGATTATATACAAACAAATGAACAATTAAATATCAATGGATGGAAATTTGAGTCGCTTCCTCTAAGAACAGAGGCTGAAAAAGATGCAAAGCAATTTTCTTCGAGTGGTTTACCATTATACGAAAAGGAGAGATTGATCAAGAGACTAAAATTGTTGACCCCTAATGAGATAAGAGAACTTGAACACTTACACGATTCACTGTTCTTGAACACAGGCTTACAAAATGTGAGGAAGTTGAGGGAGAATAAGTGGACTAAATATTGGCAATATAAGACAGGTATCCCTGTTGGACTACGAAAGGCCGATATACGGATGTTTGAAAAACAATATTTAAAGACCGTCTTGGAGCAAACGACTTCTGTCACAAACTATAACGAAGCAACAAATGCTGATGAAGTTTCTATTACTAGACGTATCCCTAATGTTAATTTTTTGGGGTATTCTAATATCAGGGGATTCAAACCGCCATATGCAAATGCTCCAAACAATACAAAATCATAGATCAAAGATCAAACCATTGACAATTAATGTTGCTTCTTTTATAATAATGATATATATAATCAATATTGATTACAATAACTTAGTTTTCACGATTTCTTGTCTGATTCTGAATGTATAATATGCCATCACCATCATAATTACAATCAACGGAACAATCCATAAGGCTAACTTACTTGCCATTTCGTCTGCATGAGTTCCAGAGTAATTGGCATTTTTGATTACCTCTTTCAATTGACGTTGTTCTTCATAGATTTCTTCAATTTTAGAGTTGTGTGCGAAAATATCTTGATACTCGTTCTTATCACTATCTTTGGCACGATCTGACTGACTGGTGACTGCTTGAAGAGAATGCGTCAATTGCACTATATGCTTGAGAAGCTCTGATTGAGTATTGGACAATTCATCTAATCTGGCTTCTAAAGCTTGAATATCGTTAGCCAAAATTTTACCTTCAACCTTGTCCAATTTCTTATAAATTTCGAAGTTTGAGACCTTATCATTTTGTGCATCATATACATCCTTTTCTAAAACACTTTTTTGTCCGGTTGCCTTATCAACAATTTCTGTCAAGATCTTTGGTTGTGGCATTGCATTTACATTGGGAATTAACGAGTCCTTTGTGACTCCATCAAACATCTGGACTTTTAGAATCTCAAATGATTCTACAGTTTCTGCATTGTCCGCTGTAGCACCCATGAAATATGATCCTAATGGGAACTTGGCTTTTCTTGTTTGGAAACAGACACGGTTGTCCACTTGAACTTTCATAAAATTATCCTTGGCATCATATGTCAATCGGATCGTGGATGGAACTGAGGAATCTTGGTAACCCATTAAACAGGATGCGAAAGTACTATCATAAACTTCTTCATTTTTCATGCTTCTACTATTTTCGTTCAACTGTGCTCGTAAAGTTGGACCCAGAGGGCCATTATTGTCTACTAGGAGCTGTAAACCATCAAAATTGGAGGGTCCATTGTAAAATCTTTTCTCGTTTGGAAACTTTGAATTGGATGAGGTTAAAAACCAGAACGAAAGACCACCTGATGTCTTCCCCTGATAATCAACACTTCTAAAAGTCCATTCCAAAGTAAAGGCACTTGATAATTCATATGCTTTTTTTGCCCATAAAGACCCTTTTGTTTTCTGCTTAGGTGTTAATCTTACTCTTCCTTCTTCAAGGACTGCTGATTCACCCAGTGACCAGGTGGAGGGTACTTTTTTCGCATCAACTAAATCAATCAAGGAGAAATCCGAATTGATCTCGATATCGTTATTTTGAGTAGACTGATGTCCATTGACCAAGGCAATTATGCTTAAAAAGGTTATTCCCAAGCTCTTAGAAATTTGCATCTTATCCTAGCTATTTCAGACCTCACAGTTCATTCAAGGATTCCTCAACTACTTGAGCAGATCAAATATTGTTTGAAACCGTTAGAATGTGCTATTTCTGAAAAATAGCCGACCGTTGATAGTTATTATACTACTTGAGATATCATTATATATACATGTGTATAAAGCAAAAACAATAGCGCCTATCATGCGTTACAATCAGGGCATATATCTTCTGATATTAAAGTATGAGATTGTACAGACACTTTGGCTATCGATTCCTTTGGTTTGGTCCGCTCATTATGATTTCCAATTGATACTTTGTCGTCAAACAATAATTTTTTGACCCTTTGTTTTAAAAACTTACTATCTGGAAACCCATTGTCAATTTTGCGATCCCATATACATAAAGGTTCTTCATTATTATGCAATTGTCCAATTATCCTGAACTCACCAGATGCACCTGGGATCATAGAAATTTCCGCTATTTGATCACCGAAAGTTTGCAATAACTCTTGTAGATACCAAGCACTCCGTAGATTCCATCTGCATTTTGTGCAGAAAATAATGCTAATTTTAGGATATGGCATCTCTTTGACTGTATTGTCTACCACTTTCAAAAGCTTCAATCATCTTGAATTCTTTGTATTCCTTCACAATGAAATTTCAACGCGAATGTGAAACGCTTAGTGTATAAAGTCAAGAATTAGGATAAATTTCTTGAAGGTAGTGTAGAAGTTAAAGAGCAAGCTTTTCCCATGGTATACTGTCTTGTCCTATGAAATATGCCAATGTTTGCAGATAGTTTTTGGACTGAGGACTTCAGCACAGGTTTAAATGTTTTGTTTGAAAAGCTCTATGATGGATGTGAAGAATGTGACATGTTTATCCAGGTTTTTGCTTCGAGGATGCAATTTGAGGTAAGCTACGGTCGTCAATTGGGTGGTATCAAGAGTGGTGTTGACAACTTTGAAAAAGTTGAAAAAAATTTAGAAGTCTCAACAACTAGAGCACTGCGGGGGTTAGTTAACCAAATTTCGAATGAAGGTAATCACCACTTGGTAATAGCCTCGAATATCGAGACTTTAGTATTGCAACCTTTTAGCAAATGGTGTAATGAACATAGAAAGCGGGTCGAGTACTCAGAGAAGACACTGAAGACAAACGTGAACAGTTTTCATAAATCGAGGAAATACGTGGCTAAGTTGGAACGTGAATATTTCAATAAGTGTAGACAGTTAGAAGATTTCAAGCGCAATCACTTCAATGAGGACGAATTGGCAGTGGCTATGAAGTCGCTAGAACTACAAAAAAAGTATGAAAGTGATGTAGCAAGGGAGCAAGAATTTCAACACTTTGGAACTGTTGGGGGAATCGATTTTGATTATAAAACAATGAGGGATACATTGGAATTATTATTGATAAAATTGCCTAAATTTGAATACAAGGTACCATTGATCAACTACACATTACAAAATACTAATAATGGAAGTGACATAACAAGGTTCATACTGGAAAACATGTCTTTGAAGGACATTGATCAGGCAGAAAATTTTGGTCAAGATCTTTTAGACTTGGGTTTCTTGAAATATTGCAATGGAGTAGGCAATAACTTTGTAAATTCAAAGAAGTTTCAATATCAATGGAAAGCCAGTGCCTACAAGTTTGCTAATGTACCACAACCTTTTGCTGATAACGAATCAAACCTTTCTCAAGTGGAACCCAAAATATCTCATTATATACAAGATTTTGCATCGAAGATGTCTTCAACTCCCATCGATTCTCCAACTTCCTCGCAACCCTCCTCAATGAGTGCTCCAACTATTTCTGAGTCGGAGAGGTTACTAAATAAGTCAATCAAAGAAGTTGAGAACGCGGATAAAAAATATCAACGGGAATGCTTCAAGATGGACTTACTGAGATGTTCTCTCGAGGAGCTTATGGTTGATCATCTCTCGTTTATGGAAAAGTGTGAACTAGACCGGCTAAAAGCAATAAAGAAAGTAACCTTTGATTTCTTAGGCTCAATAGGAAATAAAATATCAGCTTTAAAGATTTGCATTGATTCTATGCTGGATGATGAGACAGAAATGGATCCGGTTGCGGATTTGTTGCAACTGTTATCCAAACATAGAACAGGCGTATTTAAACCAAAAGTCATAAAGTATAACAACTATTACAATCCAGGTGCTTTTCAATACTTTGGTATTGATTTGGAAACTCGTTGCAGGCTTGATAAACGAATCGTTCCTTCAATTGTAACACTTATTTTATCCTATATGGATGAGGTGTACCCCGAGTTGCCTAGTGACAAAGTGAGAACCGCTGTATGGACAGCACCCGTCAAATTAAGTCTCTCACATCAGCTGAGACATAAGCTTAATAAAGCATCATTTAATGATGACAAGGAGATCATTACGATACTAAAAATATATGACAAAGAGCCTAGCATTGTTGCTAGCGTCTTGAAAATCTTTTTGCTAGAGCTTCCCGAACCATTAATATCCAACGATATCTACGATGTTTTAAAGGTGTTGTATGCTGAATATTCATCAAAACAGGTCTCTCAAGAAGGAGAGGAGGAACAGTCTGAAGATGAAAAGGGAAAAGAGGAAGATGAAAAAAATACAGCCCAATTGGACGTGAATAGAATAACTGGACTTTCAGCCACACTTTCGTCTTTACCAAGACCACATATTGCCACATTAGATGCCATAATATCTCATTTTTATCGGTTGATTAAAATACTAAAGATGGGCGAGGATGGCAATGAAATTGCTACAGACTTCACCTCAGAGATTTCCAAAGAGTTTGCGAATTGTATTATTGAAGTTCGTATGCCTGATGGAAATGACTTGGGTTATAGGATATTTTATGATCTGTTAACCCACAGAAAACATATCTTTGGTGAGCTCAAAAGACAAGGATCAAAGAGTAAGAAAGACGGTCCCGATAGCCATTAAATATCATTACCTTCATCTCTATATCCAATATATATTTTATGTAATTCCTTACTCTATTATGAGCGATCCCCGTGTTTTTCCCAATGCAAAAATAATGCAGTTTATTTTTCTCTTAAATTAATATCTCGATTACTTTGATTGTACTCAATCTCTTCCAATTCTTTTTCAAAAAGTATTTTCGGTTTATACGCTTCTTTAGCTTCTTCTGATAAAGAAACCTTTCTTACTACATTTCCTCTCTTATCAAGATATGTTACTACATCTTCAATATCCGGGTTCTCTTCCAGTAATGCCTTTTTGCGTCGTTCCCTAGTCTTCTTATCAGGAACTTCTTGTGAGATAAAAGGATTCTGAGGTTCTGAACTGAAGATCAGACTTTCATCGTCAGTTCCTTCTGTGTCATCAGACACTTTGGGATTGTGCCAATTTTCTGCCATTTCATATGTCACGATCTTATGACTCGGGGTTCCTGGTTCCTGTTTTGAATGTTTAAAGGATTTTTCAATTTCTTCATCAGAGACTACTTTGAAATCATTTGACAGCTTTCTCCTAATTGATAATGTTTTTGCTGACGGCAGCAACTCTGCTTTCGTTTGAAACATTTGTTCATCAGGTCTTTGAATATCAGATTCATCTTCTGATTGCGGAAATAAAACACGACTTATTCCTTTTAAACTCTTGGGTTGTTCAAACTGCAGTGGTCTTCTCTTCCCACTCGACGATCCCCTGTTTGGTGTATATTCTGGAGACAAAAAGCCTCTGAAAGGCGACTTTGGTAAATCGAGTTCGGAATTTGGAGCCAATAAAGGTATCGAACCTTTGAAAGGCCTTCCAGTAGATGGTGTTACTGGTCCATCTTGTTGTGAATACTTTTTGGGAGTTTCTAATAACCCAGTCTCTCTCTCTTGAAATTCATTATCAAAACCCGTTGGCCTGCGACTTCCTTCATTACGGCTTTCACTTGCAAGTGGTGGGGTTGACGGTGTCATATGAGCTTGTGTGATGTACAAAGCAGTTATATCAATCAATTGGTGCTCTTCTTTTAGCCTTAAACGACAACCTTGTCTAATGGTTGGAAAAAAATAAACTACCGACTTTAAAGAACTCTTTAAATATAATACTAAGCAATATAATAATACCAGTGATTTCAGCTGGATTGAGGCCTCGCCGCTTAATTTGAAGCAGAAATCCAAGGAATGCTTGTGAATGTGTTACTTTACCAGCCATGCCAATTTTTGCGCGATGTTCGCTGCTTCAATTCCCAGAAGACGCAAAATTTAAAGAATGCCAGTTTACAGAGAGAGATCGTAATATTTAAAACTACCAGCATCATCCGTAGAATAGTCTACTAGAAACGCTCCAATCCGATATAACTAAGGTCCAAGTACATACCTTATCAGTGCTTCAATAGGCGTATGCTAAGAGGATATTTTGGTTTTTCTCTAACAATACTCTTTTACGATCGTCCATTTCGATAATATCATTATAATTATAATGCAAGGGAGTCGCGAAAGATTAAGATAAAGTGTACGTAGATTAGTATAGAGCTTATATTCTCCGAGTAATATCTGTATAGCGTGAAATGGTATGATATGTGGTTTCTTGATTAAAAATCAAAGGTCAATTATTGAGGAATGTATACTAACGTATTTGTTTTGAACAGAACGCTCTTTATAATCATGGTGTTAAACAGAAGAATCAATTACAGATTGATTTAGAAAAGTTTGAGAAAGATGTACATGGGTCACCAATTTCCTTACAGGGATCAATATCCGCTACGTTAGTTTCTTTTCAGAAGACCATAGATCAGTATGCAGATCACCTGAAGAAATACAAACTATCAATACCAAAGGATAAAGTCGACGAGAATGATGATGTACAAATGAAGAAATATGAGGGACGGCTTTTATCTCTTACTGAGGCACACAAAGACTTTGCGACCAAGTTTGCTGCATTAAAGAAGGAGTATAACAGCTCCGATGCCCGTACACAATTGTTTGGGAATGCAAATAGCTACGCAGGAAATGAATCAGTGGTTAATAAACGCAATGTAGGACAATCAGTGGAAACATCGTCCAGTCGTACATCTTTCGAGCACCGAGGTTCTGGGCTGCCGCTCTATCAAGGCTTGCAAAAAGAGCAATCTATATTTCAACGTGGAAATGCACAATTAGAACTGATATTGGAAATGGGTCACCAGTCGTTGGATGATCTAGTTGAGCAGAATCATATTCTGTTGCAAATGCAGGATCGAATGTCAAGCGTACTAAGAACCCTTGGTGTGTCTGAATCTACAATCCAAAAAATAAATAAAAGGGCATTCAAGGATAAGCTAATATTTTACTTTGCATTAGTTCTCATGTTTGTAGGTTTTTACTTTGTACTTAAATGGTTTAAATAAAACACTTTTATGTCAATTAATGTACTATCTTAATTAAACCGTAATTCGTGTGTCTCACACTTTCCAGTATATACAAGTTGAGTTGTCACCTGTAGCCACTGCTTGTTGAGGAGCTAAGGATAACTTAGAATTATAAATCTCTTCTGGACTTTGGACAATACCAGGGAGAAGCAGCTGCGGGACATGTTGAGGTTTGCATTGTTTTATACGCTTACCATTAGCCAATTGACCATTATCATTGCGTCCCCACACGAGTACCTCGCCAGAGGAGAGCTTGCAGATACTATGGTTTTCTCCACAGCTCCACTGACAGACCCTTGCATCACCTATGGATTCATTGAGTACTTTGATTGGAGATGGCTCTGATTGAGATGTTAAAAACCTCCCATTTCCAAGCTCACCGAATTGTCCATTACCAAAAGAAAAATATGAAACATCTGTAGGGGCTGTGGAGTTAGGATACATCTGGTTTGCTAAAGGGACACCTTGCATTGATACATATGTTGTCTGCCCACCACATTGAACATCCAAGCATTTCACTATATGATCGCGCTTGAAGTAAGGTTGAAATCTTGTAAGTGGCTTAGGAAAGGCAAGCTGGTCCGTATCATAAGATATTGGATAACCAAGTTGCCCATATTTATTTGAACCGAAAACGAAAAGTCTGCCCTCAGAGTCTCTTGCTACTGTGTGATAATCACCACAGGCAACTTGAACAATATTTCGCTTGTATACATGTTTAGATTCGTCCAAACCCTTGTTCAGCAATTCAATTTCATGTAATTCATGACATTTAGGAAACTCGTCAAATTGAGACATACCTGGTATACCAAACTGTCCTTTAGATTTAGAGCCTACATGATTCTGTAAACCAGTGCTGCAGGAATAAGCCTTGCCCACATTTGAAATAAGAACGAGATGATCTTTACCAGTATCAAACTGCACAATGCTTTTTTCTCCTTTGCCAGCAAAACATTGTTCAACAGCTAACTTACGAGTATATTGTGGATATTTCCTCCATGGCAAAATCCATGAGCGTTTCATGGAGATGTTCCTCGATATCCCGTCTTCGCTAGAATTAAGGTCAATGATCAATATTTCGCCGCTTTTGTTAAGTGCGTAAGCACATCCATTGGATTGCTTTACAGAAACTAAATTTTGGTTCCTGAGCAAAACTTTATACGAGTCGTTACTCCATTGTATCAGATCTCCACTATCATCGATTGCAAGATTTCTCTCTTCACCTTTTAGGTTAATTAAGCAAACATCCTTAAGATACTTATTATCAAAGAACTTATTTCTTCTTGGAAAAACAATGCCACTCTTTCCTTTATTTGGAGAAACAATTGACCCACCACAGTAGTAAAGTCCGGGCACATCTGGTTCTAATTCCTCTGGAGAAACTATTGGGATTTCTGCCATATTTTTCTTCTTCTTAATGTGGATTAATTTTTCGATTGCATTGTCATCAACCGTAATATCTTTAGTTACCCACCAACTATGTAGTTGTGGCCATTTTAAGTAAACTGTACCTGCAATCCCTATGGCTGCTAGGAATAGAAAACCCTGTAAAACTGCAGAGAGCCGCATCATCTTCTCGGCACGAGCTTGATAGTCCTTTTTCATCTGCTCATCAGTTATCTCCGGCCATTTGTATTCTGCCCCCAATCTTTTGGCCTTGTAAGGCTTTGATGTTAATTCTGGTGACATTAAATCAGCATCGTCAAACTTTGGAGCATTCCTGCTTAGAAGAACCCTGCTAGCGCAGATGGTTCTGATTTCACATCCCCTCCATACTTTAGGGAGTATATGTCGAGAATTCTGTAGCATGATGGTACCTAGAAAGGTATACTCTGTCAACAGCTCAGCAATGTGTTACTTATTTAAGATTGCTCCATGGTGGATAATAGCTTTTTCTTAAAAGATGGAGCTCGGCGATATTCTGTATCAAAAAAGGACAATAAATGAATCATGGAAATCACCCAGGTAATCATAATACGAAGAGCAGTAAATTGTAAGTTATGAATCTTCTACGTTTTCCATGTAAAAGGCGTTTCCATTCAGGATTTAAATTATTATCAAACTTTGAGACTGTTCATATTGATAATACAGCGAGGTATAGGCAGCTATTGATAGAAAAGGGCAAGTTCAACCAGGAGCAAGCAAATGTCATTGTCAAGTTGATGGTGGAAGCAATGCAAGGTGGAGTAGCACATGTTTCACAGGATTTAGCCAAACGAGAACGATTAACTCAGTTGACTTACCAACAACGTGTTGATTTTGCGAAACTTAGAGACCAACTCTTAAGTGCAGATAGTAGTGAATTTCATAACCTTCAAAATGAATACGAGAGAGTACGGACAGATCTGGATAAACTAAGAAATAAATTAAGAGAAGAGATCACTAAAGCAAATGCAGGCTTCAAGTTGGATCTATCATTAGAAAAGGGCCGGATAAGAGAAGAGAGCAGTCATCATGATCTACAAATAAAGGAAATCGATACGCGAATTGATCAAGAGGTCAACAATATGAAAATGCAGATTGATTCAGTAAAAACTCAGGTAATGCAGTGGTTAATAGGGGTATGCACAGGTACATTTGCCTTGGTACTTGCTTATGTAAGACTACTCTCATGATAACAAATCAGAAAATTATTATGGATACACATATAAAGCCATATTTTATAACAATCTACAAATCAAAAATTTCCTTCAAAATTCTAACGGTGTCATCAGGACTTTGAACGGCATGACCAACAGTTCTTGGATCTTCGTAAATTTCGTAATCATTACCACCCTTAGCAGTCTTGTCACCAAAGAAATGGATTTCCTTAAATCCATCGTTAGCAACATGCTGCAAACAGTAAGTCTTATCCCAACCGGTTGGGAAAACGTCAAAAGAAATTTGACCACCAATCGAGTAAGTCAAACCGAAGTCTGAGAATTCGTTTCTCAAAGCTTCAACGAATTTCGCTCTAATTTGATGTTCTTTGTCGTATCTTTCGAATTCGTTACGTTCTTCAGTTGAAGCGTTTCTACCGATTGGTGAAACATTAATCATACCATTTCTAAATTCAAGGAAAGTACCTCTTCTCTTTGGTAAATCGATATTTGCTAGGTATTTTAGGATGAAAACAGCCAATCTGTTGTATTTTTCTTCACCAAGCCAGTTGATGAATGATTGGGAAGCCAACTTTTCACCCAATCTGTAAGCAGTCAAACCGTTCTCAGAGAAAGCGTAATCGAATTCACTTAGAACGTTTGGTCCCAATTGTTCCAATTGCTTGCTCAAATCAGAACCACCAACAAAACCAATACAGACCTTCTTTCTCAATTTGACCAAAGTGTCTCTAACTTCATCAGAAACGGTCAATCTTGCTGGTGTTAAGGTACCATCAACGTCGAAAAGAACCAAAGTTTCTGGTTTTTCTTTGTATGAAAATTCTGGAATAGCCATTGCAACTGAAGAATGTGTGTATTGAATTTGGGTGATGGTCGTCAATCCCTTGAACAGAAACAGTAGCCAAAAAGTAATGCAGATACAAACAATTTGACAAGTTGTTTATATGTTTATATAGGTGTGTTGTGTCGACGATTAAGCCAGCACACGACGAAGTTCGCGCGAAAAAAAAAAAAAAATAAGAAAAAACAAAGAAAACACGTTGACAGCTATATCATGTATGCGAAAACTTCGATAATATCAAGCTAAATGCTATTGTTAACACCGTTATCACTGCATGCATAGTTTAAAGAGATTTCGGAATTCAGTGATATCAAAATTCGAAATAAAATATTGCAACTAAAAATAAACTATTAAAGGATATTTATTGAATTGACAATTTAATTTAAGCTTGAGCAGTGAAGTATTCTGGGAACTCATTGAAGTTGTGTTCCAAAGAACCCTTCTTGGACAAGAACTTAACGAAAGCACCATCATCCTTAACTTCACCAGCATCTCTCTTCTTGACGTATTCATCTCTGTTCAAGTTGGTGAAACCCCACTTCTTGGAGATAATGATTTTTTGTTGACCTGGGAACTTATATCTGGCTCTTCTCAAACCTTCAATAACGACGTCCTTGTTGTTGTCCTTGGTTCTAACAGAGAAGATAATTTGACCAATGGCAACACGAGCAGCCAAACCGTGTGGCTTACCCCAAGCACCTCTCATACCTTGTTGCAATCTATCCGCACCAGCACAAGACAACATCTTGTTGATTCTCAAGACGTGGAATGGATGGACTCTGACTCTCAAGTGGAAAGCATCTCTACCTGAGATCTTGGTCATGTACTTGTTAGCACAGATACGAGCAGCTTCTAAAGCTTCAGAAGACAATTGTTCCAATTCGTTGGAGACCAAATGGACACACAATGGGAATTCATCGACAGTAGCCTTCTTCTTACCCAAATCGTAGATTCTGATCTTAGAGTCTGGAACAGCTCTGTTGTATCTAGACTTTGGATAAGGCTTGTTCTTTTGGTATCTGTAACATCTAGCTGGTCTTCTAGCCATCTTGAATCGAGTATACTTGGTCTTTTGATATGGGAACTCCAACTACAATGTACCAAACCTATTTACTTTTAATACTTCCATCGACTTCCTGCTTCTGACCTGAATTTGTCATCAGAGACAACCTTCTGAGATTGACATTTGCGCATTGTCCACATCCGTATAATGTGAGAGACCCGAGATTTCTGAAAAAAAAAAGTCATTTTGACTTAACCGTTTTTGAAAGTTAAATAGAAGAATTAAACCCATACATATTATTAATATTTTATTTTCTGTATGTATGGGTGTTAATGCAGTCACATTTCGGTGTTTTTTTGTTTTTTGAATTTCCGGTCTACAGCCGCCCATTGAAAATTTTGCATCTAATCACAGGGCATCTCATCGATTAACAACTCTTTAAAGGTATAAACGAATTTAGAAATAGAAGTGAGATAGGCAGTTGAAAGGTTATTGAATTACATACAATACAGTTCAAGATGGGTAGATATTCTGTGAAGAGATACAAAACTAAAAGAAGAACTAAGGACCTTGATCTGATCTATAATGAGCTAGCTTCAAAAGACAGCATACAGCAGTTATTGAATCAACCATTGGATGAGACGAAGCCTGGGCTTGGACAACACTACTGTATACATTGTGCTATTTATTTTGAACGTGCCATTGCTTTGAAAACACACTTGAAAGGTAAGAAGCACAAGAGAAGAGTAAAAGACCTGAAAGGTGTCCCATACACTCAAGAAGTTGCCAATGCGGCAGCTGGTGTAAATTTGAACAAGTTTTTGGATAGAGTGGAGCAAATAAAGAACAGTGTAGGACCTGAAAAAGAAGGCAATGAGATAGAACTCAAAGAGCATCTCGTCACGACCCTGGCGAATGCTAAAACTGTGGAACCGACGCTACCATGGGCAGAGACAGAAGAAGTTGCCAAGGAAGGAAATACAGATGTAATGGTAGAATAAGTTATATAGGTATATGTATGTACGATTAAGGGGTTCAATTCGTGCTTTGGCCAAAATCCACATGGCCAGTCTCTTCAGCATGTCTCGCCACGTCTCTTTCCCCCGTGAATTTGGCATGGCACACATTGCAGACTATCTTATCACGCTTTGTATTGAATGAATAACCATGTTTCTTCAATTGCTTTGCTATTTGCAAAGATCCTGAGAGAATTAATTGACTTAAGAAACCATCGTCTTTGTTAAAGATTGTTTGGTTGTTTGAGAGTTCGATAGCATCATAATGAATACCATTGAATAATATAATCATAAACTGACTGAATTTATCTTCATTAAATTTCTCGAATTGTTGGGCATCCATATCTAGAACAAATATTGCTGTATTAAGGGCCTCTGAAAGAATAGCAATCTCTATACCACCACCCCATGAATCTTTTCGAAGTATCCAATCCGCATATAAATGATTAGGCTTATCTAGAACCGCCGCGGAGTATTCTATTGGATCTGCTCTGACCTTTTCGGCAACTACAGATCGCAACTGCTGTGAAATTGAAATATCTTTGTAAGTGCAATATGATATGGAATGGAAGAGACAGGAATTGTCGTCTGGCACTTTATGCACCCTCAATATGTCTGTCGAATTATCGGGCAATGTTATTATTGTTTGAGTTGGTATTGTCTCTTTCGATAAATCCTTTTTTGGAAGAACCGTCTCTTTTTTTTGTATGCTTTCTTCTGTTTCTCCAATAAGAGTAACCTTTTCTCCTGAGCTTATCCCTAACGAATCGACACTATTATTGACAGTCTCTTCTGATATACATATAGTTTGCGGGGGGTAGCCGAACCTTACAGCTGTTACTTTAAAGGGTGGCGCTGAATTTTCCAACAAATTCTGTAGCATATCATCCTTATCCAATGATATTACTTTGATAAAGCTATTCTGACCAGTCACTTTCACTCTCATATATAAATTCTAAACACCAGAATGTTTTTTAAGATCATTTTTGTAATTGAAATCTTAAGTCATTTGAATCCATGGGCTTTATTTGCTAATTGTCCCGAATGCACCAAATGGTGCAGCGCGAAATGTCCTACTTATAGTATAAAAAATATATGGGTATATATCCATAATAAATGATTCAACGGACTAAGAAGGAAGGAAGATGGTCCCAAAATAATATAGTTTGTACAGAACTAATCTTGATGAGGTGATGCTTCACTTAATAAAGTCTCAATTATGGCCATAAGCCGTTCTCTTGAAGCATCCTTGAGCAAGTCTTCATGCACTGTGTCGTCCGGTAGGTTTGGAATGAGCTTATTTTGAAGTGCAGCCCAGATTTTGGGTAAATGAGTATTTTTGGTTCTATCTCCACCCACTTTTGCTGGAATGTCTACTAAAGAACGTGCCAATGTGCAAAAGTTCTTGTGTTCTGGGGCAGTCATTTTGATAAATGGAGAACTTTTAATTTCGTTGATATCTCTTGTCAAACTGCTTAAGTAAGACAGGTTCCATAATAATAATATGATGATGATCAAAAGTAAGAATATGATTAGATGTATTTGGGTAAACGAAATTGGTTTAATTTCAGGCGATAAAGTTTCGACCGCAGCTGGAGTATTATCAGAAGCAATTTTTCTTTGAGATATTTTGGAACTTTTAGTAACAGTTTTGCTTTTTGAAGGTGATTTTTTGGAGGATGGCACATTAATCTCTGTCTCCTCCGTATTGGCCGATACGTATTTCTGTATTAATTTCACCAAATCCTTTGTTGCGGAAATTTGGCCATTCTTACAACTTGATTCAACCATAGATTTTATCCAACTACCAGCTGTCCATTTAACGTAAAAGGAAACCCTCAAAATACACGTTGTAGCGGATCCCCACCTAAAACGATATCTGGTTTTAGTGGAGAAACTGCCACCACTGGGAACATCTGGAGTACGTGTGGTGTTGACCACGTCGATATACCCCGTATAATCTAAGTGTTGGATAGTTTCATTTACAAGACACTTGGTTGATTTAGGTCCCACTGGAAAATGCAAACCCTTGGCATAAGAGAAGTCTCTAAACAGATGACCTTCTTCATCTGCTTGGTCAAATTTACCAATATCAGAGATATTAGAAGAATCCTGAGATGGAAAAAAATCAAACCAGAAGGAAGGATTATCGTCGCTGAATAGTATCTGAAAAACCAACCCAGGAGGCGCCTTACACTCAAATTCAGCAAGAACATATTCATTATTATCATTTGGTTCTGACGGAAGATCAGTCTCTTTATAATAATAGGGACCATCGTAATCATATTTAGAATTCGATTTTAGTTTATATGCCTTGACTTTTAAATCCTTCTGTTCATCGACATTTTCGATCTCGTCGTCCTCTGAGAATACTTCATATTTTGAATAATCTGGCGTGTAATCATCAACAGATCGTATGGCATCCTCTATTATAGAATCATTTTCGCTGATGAAAGAATCTCTACTTGGAGGGTCACAAGGTCTTGTCATGCCATTAACTCCCATATTGTTTACTGCAGATTCCGTCAATGAATATCTATTGTCGCCCGAGGTTTCTGAGGAAATTGGTTTCAAATTACCACTTTCTCCCAGTTCTAACAATGTTCTGGACCAAATTTCTTTGATCAATGTAAAAGCAGCGTCTCTTGATATGAATCCATTAAATTGAGTTTTGCCATTTTCAGTCTCTACTGATATCGCATTTGGAAACAAGCCCGCTGTTGAAGTTTTTTCCATGTATGTAATATCTCTGAAGGGAACTATTACTTTTGCAATCCAGCCAAGAAGACTAGATTGGAAACACAAATTTCCTTCTGAAACGTATATTCTTCCTTGATAAAGGAATTCTCTACTCAATGTGCAACTAAAATCATCTAAAAGTCTATCATTCTTAGGTATGGTGTTGAATAAATTATGAAACTCAGCGTTACGATCTTCGGATGCAAAATGAAATGGCGTATCCAGATATTTTTCATTTACAAACCTTTTTGGATCAAATTCTTGACCATCTCCTGACAAAGTCCTCCGTGATAGTTCCTTTGGTTTTTCGACTTGCTGCAAAGGGGAACCTGGATTAGATGATGATCCATCTTTTCTACTTACAATCTTCTTGTTATCAAGAGATGTCTGTCTTCTATGTGTTATGATATCTGGTGGATTAGATGCTTTGCCATTTGTGCTATGAGCAACTTTATTTGTTGCTGAGACAGTACTTGTTCCAGAACTTTTGAAAGAAAGTGAAGAAATCATGTTATCGAAAAAAGAAGGTGTCGCTCCATTTTGTTGTAAAGTTTCAGAGTTGGATGCTGGGATTGCAGTCTGAGAACCATCTATATCAGTGCTGCTTATTATATTATTCACAGAATTTATTGCAGCAAATTTTTTTGGAGGCAACTTTTCTGCGCTAGAGATGGAATTTACATCAGAAAGATGTGGGTCTGCGGGACTTGATTTTAAATTCAATGGAACATTCACATCTAATGAAGAAGAAGATTTTCTATGCCGTGGTGATTTGTTGGAAGATATGGAGTCCATATGCGATTGCCTTCTAGTATTAGCAGCCTTTGAATATTCAGAATCTGTCGAACAAAGAGTTTCCGATTTATTACTACTATCCATCCTTGGATTTTTCTTAATATAATCTTCTTGAAACCCATCCACTTCACAAAGAGAATCTGTGTCTTCATCCTCTGTCTTGGTGATTTCTTCAAATTCTTGCGCTGGCCCATCAATAGCTCGAATCGACGGTTTTCCATTAGTTTCGTCCTCCAACGTACAATCTCTATTAATTTCCTCGGTTTCATTAGTATTCGTATTTTTTTCTACCTCATGGATAACATTTCCCTTTCGATATGTCAAAGTCATCTCACTGCTTTCAGCCACTTCATCCGTGACTGGTTCCCAATCATCCACTGTAGAATAAGACATCCGGCACACGATCCAATTCAGAATAGAAGATTGCCTTTACTCCAGTGATATTAATTACTAATAAAACAATTTGTGTAGCAATATAATCTGCTGCCAATCTAATCTAACCTGATTTGATCTTCAAACTGCTGCTGAGAAACCATATATTTCGTCAACTCCCTTTTTTGGTCATATTCTTACCCGGTCTTTTGAAAGTTATCTAGTTTATGATTTCACAATGAAGTAGGTTTTAATCGCGGATGAAGATAATAAAGAAGTTAAAGTCAAATAAGCTGGGAGAAGTGCCTTTTATACTGGGTTCATTCAAGTTTGTTTGGCTCCACGTGTACTTGTAGGTTATTTAAGAGTTCTTTTGAGATCGTTTTAAAGGGCAAAATACAATCTAAAAGTGAGAACAGGAAACTGTGGGCGGATTGACTGAAATGACTACGGAGCTGGATTCTAGTAAGATGATGAATGGAGGACAATATCCCAATGAGTCAGAAAATTCTAATGAGCCACATTCTTTTGAGCATGGAGGTAAATCTGCAATATATGAGTTAGACGATGTAATACCTAACAAAAATGATGTTGTTGATCCGAGAAATAGTTCTAGGGAAAATGTTGCCAATGGAAAGTTTCAGACACTACTTGATAACCCCCCAGTTATTCCGCATGTGGAAATCAACCAAGTTCCTCTTCCAATGCTTATAAGGAATCTCACTGTATATACTGTGACGGAACTTTCGCAATATATGAAAACTAATCTTCATTCAAATCCAGGAAAAACAAGTACAGCCAAGAAGCTCAGATTTCTTCAGCTTATAATCTTCTTGAGGAATCAGTTTTTGAAGCTATATGTTTTATTGAAATGGTGCAGAACAATCAAAAATAATAACTTTCACACAATGATTGATCTTTTAAATTGGTTCAGAGCAACTAACGCTACTGTAAACAATTGTATTTGGGCTCTCAGGAACAACTTAACAGCTATGTCGAATGCAAAATTACCTAATGTGGATCTTGTAACAGCACTCGAAGTTTTAAGTTTGGGAAGGACCAATTTACCAACACATGGGTTCAAACTTAGTGGAGAGCAGGATCATAGCCAACAATCAAATCATGGTATGGAAAAAATACCTTCTAAGCTTGTTTTGCAAAGACTGAGAGATCTTAACCTTGGGGTGTCTTTGAAAATAGCACTTGAAGAAGTACCACAACAATTTCATAATTACTCAATCAAGAATGGTCGTGTATATCTTACTGTTGCGAAGGAGTTCGAAATTCAGTTAGCTACTATTGATTGTCATTCGCCGTTGTTTTTTGTCGATTTGAAATTTCTATTTGTGAACGAGTTGTTACCAATGAACAAGATAAGAGTTGAAAAGGTTATAAATGAAATACTTTTCAAGAGCAGCAAGCCACTAGTTTCACTTTACAATTTTTTGCATAAGTATGTTCTTACTCTGCAGCTCTATATGGTTCATACAGAATTGTTGAAACTCGAAAATGGTGGTAAGTTTTCAGGCGGTAATTTGATTCACAGATATGATTCTAAAAAAAGTCGAATTTCAATCAAATATTGGATACATTCCAAGATGGGCCAAAAGGCTTCGGTTACCATAGGTGTCGATCACCGCACCCAAAATTTAATAACCAAATGGAACAATCCAGTCGCAAGTCAATCGCGTATACCGACTGTATATACAGGGGTCTTAAACGATTTGGAAGCTATTTTGGATGAGATTATGTTTAATCACTCCCATATTATCAGAGCGGATCTTCTTGCGAGGGGTGTTTTCCAAGAAGATGAGGAAAATCCGGATGTTCTACTATTTCAAATGCCAACCACATGCCTCTCAATGGCACCCGTTCAGCTAAAGATAGATTTGGTCACAGGTGTATTCTACTTCAGAAACCCAACTTCTCTATTACTGAAATATGTTAACAAGATCAACAGAGCAGCTGATGCAGGTGAATTGACAGGAGTTCTTCAAAGGCTCAAGCTAGATAAAATAACACATGCTTTAAAGAATATGTTTGAAAAAACTGGTTGGGTTTGTAGTAAAGTTATCAAACTTGATGAACCAATTTCAGCCCAACAACACACCGAGTCTACCGGAAACACGTCATCAGATCTGCTCCAAGATGACATTTTTATCAGGCTCCCAAATTGGTTGGCTAACTGGTATCTCATTCTCACGGTCGTTTCTTCAAATAAGTCATGTATTATTGAAAAACGTGTTGGTAAAGTGATTTCCATCAAGGGAAACTGGCGGTTAACATACCTAAGCAATACGACTGTCACGTCTGCTAAGTTAGAATCAATAACCTACCAAAATGTGTTGCATTTACAAAAAACAATACTCCAAAAGATTATAAATCACACAATAATAGACTCTTTAAATCAACTAAAGATCCGCAACAAGCCCTGTCCGGTGGACGGATCTTCTCATTGTCTGCCAGATTATATGACCAACACCGGTAAGAGCGCAATTGATTGCAAGACCACTTTTGGTACAAATACGGCCACCAGCTCAACTGTAACAGAAAGTGGGTTCCCTCCTATTATTAGTCTGGAGCTGGAATCATTCTTAGAAGGTTCACGAGCTTTAAGTGATATATTGGAAAGCTCTATGTTTATGAGGTTTGATTATCTAAACTCAGAAATTCATTTATTTGCTAAGTTCAAGCGTGATACGATGATGATAAAATGTAAATGTGACGAGCTTCTGATCCACTTTGTCTCTGAAGATCCCCTGGCTTTCTACTTGAGTGAATCTTTTACGGATTTGAATGATATTATTCAATATTTGACAAGATTTAGACAGAAACTAATGCAGTTAGTTGTACTTACAGATGTCGTTGAAAGACTGCACAAAAATTTTGCTTCAGATGATTTTAAGATTGTTTCTTTGAAACCTAATGAGATTTCCTTCAAGTATTTGAAAGACAGTACGGATGATAAAGATTGTACTATAAGCATCATAACGAATGAACAAACCGTAAAAAACCTCACAGTGGAGCTCTCATCCTCCAACCCACAGCACATTATTCAACCATTTATAGATAATGGCCATATGGACTATCATTTCATTTTCAACTATCTTCAGTTCACATCCCCGTTTTTCGCAACGCTAAAATCCATTCTTTCTCAAACCCAGGAAAATTCAAATTGTTTCACAATGATCAATCTGGGCTTGCATAATCTCTGTGAGTATCAATTATTGTACCATAATCCTGAATCAGGAACCAAAATTACTCTAATAATAGAATTAAAAAACGTGTCACACAACGGACACAAAAAGACTCAGTTTTGCATCCACTTTTCAGACGAGGAGCATATATCTACAAAATCGCCGGCATACCCACTTGTTCACCAGGTCCGTAATCAGGTGTTTATGTTAGATACAAAGGGCGCTCTTTCCATGAATCGTGAGATCAAGTATCGTAATGCTGTTAAACTTGGTGACGGCATATCATGTGATCCTTCTGATATCGGTCCAATTTTGCATGAGATTCACGCCATTTTGAAAACAGATAGCAATGTTCTGCCTTCTACAAACTCGAATCCTAGTACGGTCCAACAAAGTGGTGCCGATATTGCTACGAATTCTACATTAAATATCGATCAGAATGCTCCATCAGGCTCGACAAACAATCCCAGCATCAACCCCAATGGCATTTCCTCGAACTCATCTGCTACTATAACAGCTACATAGGCCTTTACTGCCGCGTATTCTCTACAATGCAGGTATTTTCAAAAGTAACGAGGCGATACATAGGATTTTTCATGAGATCATTGTAATAAAACCTCAGGCTAAAATGCGGGATGAAAAACACGAATTATAAATTTAGTTCGTGAAAATACGAAACTGATTGGCTATCAAGTATTATAATGACTTACATGCAGTATTTAAAAGCAATTCTAAATATTCTGTACTAGTGAACATATAAATCCAATAGATAAAGAATTATAGTTTGGGAATTGACTTGAAGGTGATCTTTTCAAATAGGATATAAACGGAGTTAGCAGTCAAGAATAGTATCAATACAAAAACAAGATGAAAACTGAACAAGATGCAGTTGTGTTGCAGAAAGCAGGCGTTATTACAATCGAGAAAAGGCCTGTTCCAGTAATTGAGGATCCCAATTATGTTAAGGTTCAAATCAAGGCTACAGGAATATGTGGTTCGGACGTGCACTACTACAAAACAGGGGCTATAGGTGATTTTGTTGTTAGAGAGCCAATGGTACTTGGTCATGAATCCAGTGGTATAATCGTCGAAGTTGGTGAAAAGGTTGATAATTTAAAGGTTGGTGATCGCGTAGCGATTGAGCCTGGCATTCCCAGTCGGTATTCTGAGGAAACTCTTTCAGGGCATTATAATCTATGCCCATATATGCAGTTTTGTGCAACCCCACCATATGATGGGACTTTATTGAAATATTTCCTTGTTCCAAAGGATTTTGTTTACAAATTGGGCGATAATATTTCATTCGAAGAAGGAGCGATTGTAGAGCCACTAGCAGTAGCAGTCCACGCCAACAAACTTGCTAAGACTACGTTTGGCAAGGTTGCAGTTGTATTTGGGGCTGGACCAGTTGGATTGCTGACAGGTGCTGTGGCTAATGCCTTCGGGTCATTAGAAATAGTCTTCATTGATATCTTTGAGCACAAATTAGAAAGAGCGAAACAATTTAATGCTACTCATACCGTCTGTTGGAAGAAAGGTGAGAAAGAGTCTGAAATTGTCAAGCATATTGAGAAAGTTTTAGGTGGTAGACATCCGGAGGTAGTTTTTGAATGTTCCGGTGCAGAGTCCTGTATCAGGGCAGCTGTCAAAGTATGCAAACACGGAGGATCCATTGTTCAAGTTGGGATGGGAAAGGATGATATTCTTTTCCCAGTTACGCAATTGGGTGTAAAAGAACTTACGTATCATGGCTCCTTTAGATACTTTGCAGGTGATTTCAAAGATGCTGTGGCGCTCATTAATACGGGTAGAATTGATACACAATCATTAATAACCCGTAAATTCCCTTTCAATGAAGCTGTTGAGGCCTATAAGTATAATCTAGAACATGGTTCCGAGGTCATCAAAACGATTATTGATGGTCCCAAATAGCCCAATTGACGGTTCAAAAAGATACATGAGAGCTCCAAGAGACACGCCTATATACAAATATATATATAACTGTTCGTTAGAATATAACTATTAATTTTATGATAAACTATGACAACTTATAATTGTTAAATTTTGGCTTTCTCTTTGAATGTATTATTTTCCTTTTTGTGTATATTCAGATTTCAGGGTGCAAAGGAAATTTGAATTAGTATAATATCATCAATGAGAAATGAAATATAGATAAATAAGAACTATCAGTCAGCAAAGAAGGGTATCATAAATTTTGTAGGAAGACTTATAAATTTGGCAACTTACAAAGTAAGTTTTTTTACAAGTGGGAAAAGTCGAATAATCAGGCTGAAGTAATAGCCAGATCGGTTTGAACTACCTATAATATTACAAAATGAGGGTTGTTGGATCAATATTGTCAACGTTGGCCCTCGTTGGGTCGTCTTTCGTTAAGGGTGAAGTACATACTTTCAATTTTACAACAGGCTGGGTTGATGCGAATCCAGATGGTGTTCATGAAAGAAAAATGATCGGATTCAATGGTGAATGGCCAGTTCCTGATATTCATGTTAATAAGGGTGATAGGGTTGAAGTTTATCTTACAAATGGATTTGATGATGATACTCCTACCTCATTACATTTCCATGGAATGTTTCAAAATCTAAGTGATGGAAACTCAGTTATGATGGACGGTCCTTCTATGGTATCTCAATGTCCAATAATGCCTGGACAAACATTCTTGTACAATTTTACAGTTGGAGAGCAAGTGGGAACGTATTGGTACCATGCACATTCTGGGGCACAATATGGAGACGGTATGAGGGGAGCATTTATAATTCATGATAACAATGAGCCTTTTGAATATGATAAAGAAATGGTGATTCAATTATCTGAATTGTATTGGAAACCATACTATACTGTTAGTGACGAGTTTCTAAGCAGATACAATCCCACCGGTGCTGAGCCAATACCTCAAAACCTATTATTCAACAATACTCTAAATTCGACGCTTGATTTTGAACCAGGAAAAACTTATTTGCTACGTTTAGTAAATACTGGTCTCTTCGTTTCTCAATATATCGCTCTTGAATCTCATTCATTTATAATTGTTGAAATGGACGGGGTGTATGTGAAACCTAACACGACAGACTTACTTTACCTGGCTCCAGGACAAAGATACAGTGTGCTAGTAAAGGCTAAGGATGCTCCGGATAGGAATTACGCATTGATGCAAATTATGGATGAGCAAATGTTGGATGTTGTTCCGCCTGAACTGGTTTTGAACAGAACACATGAGATATCCTATAGTAAAGATTATAGCAAACCAGAAGAGTTCGCGATTAAGGATTTTGGGGAAGCTACAAAAGAATTTTATTTGACACCTTTACATGACCATGATTTGTATGACGACTATGATATTCAATTAACATTGGATATTAAGATGGATAACTTGGGAGATGGGGTAAATTATGCATTTTTCAACAATATTACCTACGTTCATCCAAAAATTCCAACGCTTACCACATTACTGACATCAGGGAAGTACGCTAATGATGCTCGTATTTACGGTGAGAACGTCAATCCATATGTGCTGCAAGGGGGCGAAATTGTCGAAATTGTTCTGAATAACTATGACCCTGGTAAACATCCATTCCATTTACATGGCCACAATTTTCAAATAGTTCAGCAATCCCCAGGATACAATGAAGATGGTGACTACCCACCTGAAGAACAAGATGAGATAACCGTTCCTTACAACGAGTCTAATCCTCTGATGCCTTTTCCTGAAAAGCCAGCAATTAGAGATACAGCCCTCCTGTATCCAAATGGACATTTGGTGTTAAGATTTAAAGCAGATAATCCTGGAGTTTGGCTTTTCCACTGTCACGTGGATTGGCATTTGACGCAGGGACTTGCATTAGTTTTTATTGAGGATCCCTTTGTTGTGCAAGAGTCTGTTGCTATGTCTGATACTTATAAGAAGGTTTGTTCAGCTGCTGGTATTGCTAATGTCGGCAATGCTGCAGGCCACTCTGATGATTGGTTTGATATGCATGGCTTGCCCAAGCAACCAAATCCTCTTCCAGAAGGATTCACAGCTAAAGGCTACATCGCATTTTTCCTTTCTACAATAGTCGCATTATGGGGCCTATATTCAATTACTGACTATGGATTAACAGAATCCATTCCTGATGACCAAAAAGTATATGACACACTTAGACGTGTCCTTGATGAAAATAACATTGCATACTGATTAATATTACAACTTTAGAAACTATAAAATACAAATTCATGTAGTTGATATACGTTATATAGCAATTAACATGTGGTGTACGGGTTTGTAAAAATTTTGGGTTCAAAAGTGAGATCTACGATATATGAGATAATAATCAGGTGGAACAATAACACCTAAGTAAGCTACAATTCCGCCATCGTTGTTATGTTTCTTTGTAAGGCTCCAACCCCTCTACGATCAGGAACTTCCTATCTTAAAGTTACACTTGGGTTGAGGTTTGCCGGTGTCGCATTAGGTTCAGCTCTCAACAGACGATTATTTCATTGCAACCCAAATTTGCAATCCACTTATGAGGAAGAGAAAGTTATATTAGACCAAATTTCGGAGAAATTGAAGCCATCTGATATAAAGGCAGCAAGTATTCTTCGTAACATTGGTATATCAGCACATATTGACTCAGGTAAAACTACGTTCACGGAACGTGTCCTGTACTATACTGGTAGAATTAAGGCAATCCACGAAGTCAGGGGAAGAGACAATGTCGGTGCCAAAATGGACTCTATGGATTTGGAGAGAGAAAAGGGTATCACAATTCAGTCGGCGGCAACTTATTGTTCATGGGAGAAAGACAACAAAGATTTTCATTTCAATTTAATCGATACACCAGGGCATATTGACTTTACTATTGAAGTTGAACGTGCTTTGAGAGTTTTAGATGGTGCTGTTTTGGTTGTATGCGCTGTTTCTGGGGTTCAATCACAAACTGTAACAGTTGATCGTCAGATGCGCAGGTATAATGTTCCCAGGGTGACTTTCATCAACAAGATGGACCGTATGGGTGCTGACCCTTTCAAAGCAATTGCACAAATTAACTCAAAGTTGAAAATTCCTGCTGCTGCTGTTCAAATCCCAATTGGAGCTGAATCTACTTTGGAAGGTGTAGTTGACATTATCAACCGTGTTGCCTTATACAATAAGGGTGACAATGGTGAAACGATTGTAAAGGGGCCAGTTCCAGAAAACCTAAAGGAGCTAGTCGAAGAAAAGAGGCAGTTGTTGATCGAAACACTTGCTGATGTAGATGACGAAATGGCCGAATTGTTTTTAGAAGAACAGGAACCTACGACAGATCAAATAAAGGATGCTATTCGTAGATCAACAATTGCAAGAAACTTTAGTCCTGTATTGATGGGGTCAGCTCTAGCGAATACTGGTATTCAACCAGTTTTGGATGCAATTGTTGATTACTTACCAAACCCATCAGAGATATTAAATACTGCCCTAGATGTGGCTCATGAAGAGGCGAAGGTTAATTTGATACCATCGATTGATCAACCCTTCGTTGGTTTGGCATTTAAGCTTGAAGAAGGTCAGTATGGTCAATTGACTTATATTCGTGTCTATCAAGGCAAAATGAGAAAAGGTAATTATATTACAAACGTCAAGACGGGTAAGAAAGTAAAGGTGTCCAGATTAGCTAGAATGCATTCAAATGAAATGGAGGATATTGACGAAGTTGGATCAGGTGAAATTTGTGCAACATTTGGCATTGAATGTTCCTCTGGTGACACTTTCACTGATGGCACAGTTGATTATTCCATGTCTTCAATGTACGTCCCAGATGCGGTCGTGTCTCTCTCTATCACTCCAAAAACTAAGGATGCCGCAAATTTTTCGAAAGCTTTAAACCGTTTCCAGAAAGAAGATCCTACATTCAGAGTTAGATTCGACCCTGAATCAAAAGAAACCATTGTGTCGGGTATGGGTGAACTTCATTTAGAAATTTATGTTGAAAGGATGAGACGTGAATACAATGTTGAATGCACAACAGGAAAGCCACAAGTATCTTATAGGGAGTCTATCACAATACCTGCAGATTTTGATTACACACACAAAAAACAATCTGGTGGTGCTGGTCAATTCGGTAGGGTTATTGGTACTTTATCACCAGTCCAAGAAGGTATTAAAGAGAATATATTTGAAACTGCTGTGGTTGGTGGTCGTATTCCGGATAAGTATTTGGCGGCATGTGGTAAAGGTTTTGACGACTCCTGTGAGAAAGGTCCATTGGTGGGTCATAAAGTTTTAGGTGTTAAGATGCTAATTAATGATGGTGCTATCCATGCAGTTGATTCAAATGAATTATCTTTCAAAACTGCAACAATGGCAGCATTCCGTGAAGCATTTTTAAATGCTAATCCTGTCGTTCTTGAGCCTATCATGACTGTCTCTGTTACATCACCAAATGAGTTTCAAGGAAATGTCATCGGTTCTTTAAACAAACTTCAAGCGGTAATACAGGACACTGAAAATGGACATGATGAATTCACCATTAGGGCGGAATGTCCTTTGAGTAACTTATTTGGTTATGCGACATCCTTGAGAGCTTCAACCCAAGGCAAGGGGGAGTTTTCTCTGGAGTTCAGTCACTATGCACCAACTGCACCTCACGTTCAGAAGGAACTGATTGCGGAATTCGTGAAGAAGCAACAGCAGAATAAATAGGCATAAAGGGATATTATTAATAATCCATTCCATATTATTCATCCTCATGTACATAAATTATTTTATAAAAGCTGTATATTCTAAACTGAAATGTAAATATCATTTATCTGGTATAAGTATCATCATCTTTTATTTTTGACAACAAATCCTCAATTTTTGGAGCCATCAAAGGTTGACCTGACCTCGTCTTCTTTGTCAAATTCGACTTCCTCTTCTCCCGTACCTCGAGCTTCTTCTTTGCATCTTTCAGCCTTTGTTCTTCCCTCTTCCGGCCTTCTTCTGCCTGTTCTCTTTGTAGTTGTTTTCTCTGTTTTTTTATTTGGATCCTTTCCTCAAAGTTTTTGGAACGTTCCTGCTCATTTTTATTTCGATATCCACCATTTGTTTTGGTTACAGGTTTCCTTTCTGGTACATTATATCCTTCTTCTTTTAGAGCCTTTAAATATCCTTTCTTTAACCTTGCTTTTTTAGTCAAGCTTTTTTGAATCTCCTTAACTTTATATTCTTTCGTGAATTTTTTGCGGTTTTGTTGTTGTTTGCTAGTTGCCATCTTTACTATTCTATTCAATGACTTCAATATGAATACACTCTAGAACTAGCTTTTATTGTTGTTTAATCGTAAAAGCCAATGCGATGAGATAGATGGCTCAATTTAAATTTTCATTTACTCGGACGGTATTTCTGTCCGGAGTAAAGTTGATGAAAATAATTTTGAAGTAACATATCATTCTGAATGGATGGAAAATCAAGAAAACAGGGTATTGCTAGTTCTTAGAATATTTGAGTTTACAGGGTATCTGTGTTTGGAATAATTGATTATTGGTATAGATAAGTGGTATAGGATATGCGGCGTTGTGCAAAGCCGCTCATCAATCATTATAATAGCATTCGATGGAGCCCTAATGTGCCGAGAAATATTAAAACAATTTTGCATGATTCGACGCGAATCCCCCTTCAATCAACCGAGAGCAATGCCTTAGTCTCCTATTATCTAGGTGCTCAGACAAATATGCCATCCATCATTGAGAGAACCTATTTAATCCGGTATCTATATGAACGGCATGCCTTTGACAACATTGTCACTTTAGGAAACAAACTTTTGTATGACAATTATGGTGGTAATTTTCGAGAAGATGTATCTTTCAATGAATTGAAAAGATATCTCAAATCAATTATGAGGACGAAGAATATGGATCACTTGGGCGTGGCAATGATCCAGATTATTAGACAATTCTCAATCTCAAGGAGAATATCAGTTATTAATTTGATAAATTCTATATTCGTTGACTTGGATGAGTTTACCAGGTCCACAAATGGCATAGATACAGCTGAACCGCTCTTGAAATGGACTCAATGGACTAAAGCATTAATAGGACATTGTGATTTGACAAACTATATTCAGCACAAGTACTTGTTGAAAACTTTACTCTTCTCCCTTCGACAATACAAAAAAAATGGTGAGATGTACTTTAAAAAATGCTTGAAAACAATCAACTCAGTTCAAGGTGCATCAGATACATCACAATTTGCTACGACCTTGATGTACCTATTTGCCTACGATAATAATTTTCCATCGGTAGAGAATGTTTGGAGGTATAAACTAGAAAATAAATTCACAATCTCAACATCGGACCTGACCTGTATATTGAAATGCTATTGTAACCTAAAGGAATACGCTAAGGTGCAACCAACTTATGACAGATTTCCAGAGGCACATGATGATCAATCACAATTTGATTCCCTTTTGGTAGCATACTCAAATTCGAAAAACTGGCAAGGATTACAAGACCAATTTAATGCTCTTTTTGGCATAGGTGAGCTACCTAATATTAAGCATTACGGCATTGTTATGTATTCAATGGCAAGGATAGGTGAACTTGAAAGTGTGGATATGCTTTTTACGCAGTTATTGAGAAGGGGTATGATTCCTAATCATCCGGTATTACAATCTTTATTGTTAGCCTATTATAAGTCGGGCAACTTAAATGCTTGCTTTACTCATTTTGAATTGTTTGAAAAATATTCTGTGGAACCATCTGATGCTACGTACACCATTATGTTTAAAGTATTCAGAAACTTAAATGATATCGATGGCAGTTTGAGATTATTGAAGAGAATGACTGAAAACGATAGAAATACCATAGCAGAGAGACACTTCGCTATCCCCATACACTTGTGTGCTAGATCTACCAATATTCCGATTGCACAAGAATTATTTAATGTAATGATCAATTATTACGACATAATCCCCAGTGGTATTTCTGTATCTGCTCTGATGGATGTTTATATCGAAAGCGATTTGCCCCATGAAGCCCTTAAGTTTTTCAAGAAATATGGTAAAGAAACACCAGTGAGAAATCGTCTAATATCTGTCTATAATAAAGCGATAAAAGCATATATTAATATGGACGATCAAATTAATTGTGAATCAATTCTGAATGAAGTAGTACTAGAAAAAATACCGACAGATGCTGAATTTTACAATGTGACTCTCAAGTATCTGGTCGAAATGAAAAAAGACTTCAAGACGGCAGAAGACACACTTGATCAGCTAATTCAACATCGCGGTTCGGAGGTCAATGCTGCACATTTTGAGACGATCATGAGCGCATATGACAAGATTTCATATCGCGAGGGTGTCTTGAACCTATATGCCAAAATGATCAAAGAGGAAATTCCTGTTAATTCCAAGATACTTCATCTTTTGATCAAATCTACCTTCAAGGTACAGATGCAAACGAGAGAAGATTTACAACGTGCGATTGATCTGTTGTATAAAATCATGGAAAGCTCAGCTAACCGTAGTTTAGATGTGACTTATTGGCGATTGCATCCTTCGGTTATGGCCTGGCCCGTCAGAGCTGTTGCAAAACTATATAGCCCTATGAAGGCTTTCGAACTTTTAAATCGCTATAATGAGTTATTTTATGGTATGGAAGATTCGCCTGCAAATAACAGGTTTGTTGTAATGAGATCTTTGTTAATTTTAGCAGCTGAGACAGAGCATTGGGATGATTTTGACAATATTTTCGAAAGATATGTATCCAGGATTTCTCAGTACGAAAAACTGGGCGATACTACGGTTAGAAATAAGAAGCTCTGTACGCTATTCGTGGGTATTCTCTCTTATAAAATTAGGCATTTGATTGCGACTGGGAATGTGATTCAACTACCTAGTTTAATCAAAAATTTAAAGCAGCGAAATTTTATGATAGATAATGACTCTTGGAATGAGGCAGTTCATATTATGTTTGCAGATTCTAGAACCATTGACTCTGCTCTTAGCATTGTTAATGAGAAATTAATTCATGGCTACAACCTAATTCACAAACATAGATTGTTGACTAAATTTGCTTCGACCTCAACTACGTCCGAAAGACAATCATGGTTCTTGGAAAGAACTAAAAAAGACCCTAAAAGTTTTAAACCGACATTATTCTTAAAGTCTGAGACATATGTGCAAATTATGGAATCTATGGATCAGTATCTGAGTAGCTGCAATGATCTTTTGGAGGAACTTAAAAGGCTGATAGAGAACTATCCTTATTTCATGAAGAGCTACCTGCGAGAACCAAGAACGGCAGTTCCAGGTTGGTCTCAGATAGAAGAAGAACATGCGTCTTATATGGACAAAATTAGACGTTATAAAAGAATAGTCCCTGTATCAGAATTTTGAAACTCCATATAAATTCCTCATCGATATGATGCTTTTATGATCTGAGAAGATCTAAGATGAAATTCCCTTTTCAGTATGATATTGCATCTGACATTCGTCTATATTATTTTGCACATAGTTTGTAAATAATTCAATGTAAATACTGATTTAATCGAAAACTAATAACGGATAGTATCAAGGGGGACAATATATTTTTTTCAATTTTCCCACGTATTTAGTCTTCAATAAACACTAGTAAGATATTCTTAACAATTCAAGCAGATGATCTCTTCTTGTTTTGTGAATTACTATTCTTCCCTGGTGTGATCTTCATCGTTTTGTTACCTATTGTCTCACCATATATTAGGGGACCAACCCAAGGTTGTATGTTCCATTTCAATTTTAATGTCAATTCCCTACCGCTCAAAACGTCTTCTAAATCCCAAACTGCATACTTTGATTTGACATTCTTCAAATGCAATTTTGCATCTTCTTTTTTCGATATAATCTTATCCCAATAAGTGACTTCGCTTTTAGTTTGAGGTCTTGCTTCACCATCGTATTCTGCAGTTAAGTATACAAATACCTGTTTCGTATTCCAATTGAAGAGTGGAGACAGATCGGTGTCTAGATCAAATAAGATTTTTGTATTTTCCTTAGGTTTTCCGTTGACGGCTCCATAGTATCTACTTGTTCTTACATTTATTGAACTCTTTATGTTTTGAAAGTTTGCAGGTACCGAGAAAGCATCTTGCTGTGATAACTGAAACCACGAAGTTGCAACTATGAAGGCCACAATAAAACAAGCGAAAGTAATTGCTTGATTGGAAACTGTTTGAAATCTTTGGGATAGCGAAAACATTTGGAAAATCAACTATTGACACCTACGTGGATATATGGACTTCCTCACAAGTTTCAAGTATATAAGTTCTTTTAATTCCAGTACCTTTAACGGACATGGCATTATCAACGAAACATTAAAATTTCGATCTGCCATCGTTAGTAAAGTTTATATTTGTGACACTGACATAAATAATGGCACTATTTAAGAACTGAATTAAAAACAAAACCATATTCATTGGTGTTATAGCCAAGAATAGTCTGTTTTATTATTATTTTTCACAGGAAACATGTTTTCGCATTTGAGTAATCCAACTTTTAATGTTAATAAAATATCAGCAATTATATCAGTGTCTGGATTAGTTATGGGAATGGATATCTCGTCGCTCGTACTCTTTATTGGCTCTGAGAAGTTTGCAAGTACCTTTGGAAGTCCTAATTCAATCGAACAAGGATTTCTAGTTGGTGCTAGTCCTTTAGGTGGTTTGGTTGGATGTCTTCTGTATGCGGTTCTTGTTGAAAGAATAGATCGAGTCAATCTTTTTAGAATAGGATCTATTATATGGATCAACGGTTCACTGATGAATGTTTTGTCTTTCGATATTTGGCTAATTGCGTTCTCGCGTTGGATCAAAGGTATTGCAGTTGGTGTGTTTTCTATTCTTGTTGCGGCATATACTAGTGAGGTTATTCCAAAAGAAAGGAAGGGTAGATCTATCGCTTTGGTACAATTGTCATTCTCATTCTCCATTTTGTTGATGTACTATTTGAGTTTCGGCCTGAACTACTTGGATATTCCATTTTCTTATAGGTTTGCATGGTCATTCGAAATGCTTCCTGGTATATTCCTACTGATTTCCACGATATGGCTCCCAGAATCTCCTTCGTGGCTTATTCTTCATGGCTTCTACGAGAAAGCAGAGGATATTCAGAATAAGCTTGCTTTTGATTATGGCAGTAAAAATGAAACTCAAACAATAGAAACTATAGGTAAATTGGAACTTGTTTTGACTTACCAAGAAAGTTCGAAAAAGTTTGCCTTCAAAGATCTGTTCGGAAGAAATTATTGGAGACAAACTGCTATAGGCTCGACCCTTCAAGTACTCATACAGTTTAGTGGAATAAATATCCTGATGTATTATATTATTTTTATTTGCGACATGATCGGACTAGAAGATTTAGCAAAAGTTACATCAGCATCGATTCCGTATATAATTAATTTTCTTTTGAGCGTGTTGCCAATAACATTTCTGGATCATGTTAGAAGAAAAGATATAACCCTTGCTGGCAGTTTTCCGTTGGGTATTCTCATGATAATAATCGGAACGTTAATGGGAATTTATGGACATCAAGTTGAACCAATTAATGGAAATAGCTCCCTAGTATGGTCGATAGATAGGAGCAGAGGTCCCCTAATCTTAGGGCTTTGTTTTCTGTTTGTCGCCATATTTTCATTAACATTGTCAAGCGGTCCGTGGATTTATACAAATGAGATATTACCAACCAGAGCTAAAGCTAAAGCTCTGCCAATATGTATGTCGATGGGTTGGTTAGCTAATTCCATAATGATCTTGCTGGCACCCAAAATGATGGCACTAATGAAATGGGGAACATTCGTATTGGTTGGAATATTTACTCTAATATTGAGCGCGCTTATTCTATTTACCTTCCCTGATACTAAGAACCTGACCCAGCGTGAAGTAGATTCTATGTATAATATGACGGAAGATAGAATTGAACAAAAGCAAGATATCCCGGATGAACCCTATCACACATCACCATTAAGTTTCGATAAGAAAATTGCCCCACAAGATCAAGCTCCGATAGATATTATAGAGCAGTGAAGTTTGCCCTGACAATAACTTTCTATAAAACATGATTTTAAAATTCTTGTTTGTTTAAAATACGCTTAACCTTTCTTATGCTAGGAGGAAAAAAGGTAAAAAAGATCAAAACATAAAAAAAAAGATTCGAAGCGTTTTTCGTTACCCTCCACTGAGTGAGCCAACAAAAAGGAATTTTTCCATGCATATTACAAAAAAAAGAATTCATACTAAAAAAGTCCTCTTTTGGGACAAGGCTCAGATTAGCTATGCTACAGGCAAGCATGAGCCATCGTTAAAAAAAAAGAAGGCATCCCCCCAAATGGTATAGTTATTAGATCTCTTGCTGTTATTGCTCATTAAAGCAAGACAATAAACTGAATCGAGTGCATGTGTTGATTGCATAATCAATAGATTGTACAGGTTGCATGATCAATAAGCTGAATCGATTGCATGGATCGATTGCATGAATCGATTGCATGAATTGAATGCATGAATTGAATGCATGAATTGATTGTATGATCAATAAACTAAATCTATTGCAATAATTGATTTTGTGGATTGATTGTATGACTAATAAACAAAGTAAGTTGCCTTACCGGGAAAGAATTCAGTTCCTAACCACTAACGTAGTTGCAGCAGATGGATAGATGGAGATCTACCCGATGAGGTAAACGAATAGTCATTAGTTAGTCTTATCAAATAAAAGAAAGGAAAAACTTTGCACAAATAGCTGTGCGTAAGTTAAGCTACTATAATGGAAACAAAGTAATTTAAAATCTAGTGAAAATTCCCAGAAGGGATAAAATGTGTAAATTTGTTCTCGCATGCTGTTCTTCACTGTCACCTCATCTTCCTACAAAAAAAAACTTTGCCCATGTTTGTTTTAGTTTTGCTGCCGAAAAAAAGTTCTCCGCCGGTAGTGCCTTTTAAGCATGATTCTTCTCTTTGACTGATGCCTTCTCTTGTTCTCATGAGCAAAATTTCCTTTCACATATTGTTAAACAAAAAAACAAAGACGGGAGTGTACGGGCTTTTGTAAGTAAACCGCAGAAAAACAGCCATGGAAGCATCAGAAGTAAATCTGGAAACCTTTATTTCCCTAATTGGTTTTTCAACATCATCAAAGAGGCTGTATAAGAAGAAACGATGAGGCTCCGACCTTTTAATGGAAGAAAAATAAAGTTCTCATTTTAAAGAAGGTACATTCCTTGAAAAAAAGGTCAAAAAGAATGAGAAAAAATGCAAATGTCGGTCGACATTCTCGCCTCCACGGCGTTTTAGTGGTGAGGGGCTGGCCTTGAATGGAGGGGTTTCCTGGAAGCGAAGTCTCCTTTGGGAGGCATCAACTTCGCCTGCTTCACAAAGAAATCTTATTTATTTTTTGTTTTTTTCTTTTTCAAAGGAAATGATGCCTGGCAGAACTCTTCAAAACACTGTTCCATGGATCTTCTTTACACACAATGCAAACGACAATCGTATTACAAAGCAAAGCCTGCAGGAGAATACAGGAAAGATTTTGCAGCGAAGCAATCAGATCTGAAAAACAGAAAATGAAAGTTTCTGTGTAATAAGGCCCTTCGAAGTTTACTAGGCCTTAAAATTCCTGGAAATATCAGGTTAGAAATATTTCGGGGTATAGGAGGAAGCTTATTTGCGATACAAGTAGTCATCGCGGGCTTTCCTTATTTCATATATGATTTCTAAAACTTTATACTTAAGGCTTGAACAAAATGCAGAAATTATTAAGTTTGTTTTAGGTTTCAGTAGTTTCCATTACCAATAAAGCATCAAACATTCCCAGAATCATGAAAGTACTACAAGTGAAGTTTTTGATCCTTTTAGTATCAACTATAATTAAGCTTTCTATAGGTCAATCGGACTCAGACACTGGGACATGTGCATACGATGTCGCTTACATTAAAAGGGATTCTACTGCTACATGTTGCGAAATAACCAATGGCTGTCCCAATTTGGACTTTAGCTGGAGAACTAACCAACAAGGAATAATGAACTATGATCTATCAATTGTTAGTGTCCAATGGCTTGGTAGTAACATCTACAATCTGACGATTAATGTAAAGGGTGAAGAAAGCATTCCTCTAGATATGCTATGGGGTTTAAAAATAATAAATATTGATGGACCAGAGACCACCAAAATTTTGTATGGAATAAATGAAAAAATTTACTCCATTACCGATCCAACTGATTATACCGTATCTTTCGAAGTGTACGCCAACGTTGACGGCACAGGTAAAGTATGGATGCCAAACTTCCAATTTCATTATGAATATTGTCAAGGAACTGTTTATCAAAATTGTGCTAATTGGAAATGGGGTACCTCAACCTTTGACATGAATACTGGATGTAACAATTATGACAACCAAGGCCATTCTCAAACTAATTTCCCTGGATTCTACTGGATGTTGAATTGTCAAGATGAAGGTGACTGTATTGAAATTGAAACTGTAACTACTACTTCCTATCTAGGTTACACTGGTAAAAGCATGCACACTTATGAAACTATAACCACCGAGACGGTTGGTACTGATTGCCAATTTACTCCGTTAGTTATCTACGAAGTTGAAACTCCTATTGTTGAACCAATCACCACAACTTCATTTACTGGCTACACTGGAAAGTCCACTTCTACTCTTGCCGTAACTACAGAATATTCTGTTGGCAGCGACAGTTTGACTACCCCATATGTTATCTACGAAGTTGAAACACCCGTTGTTGAACCAATCACCACAACTTCGTTTACTGGCTACACTGGAAAGTCTACCTCTACCATTGATGTTACAACTTCTTTCACAGTTGGCAGCGATAGTTTGACTACCCCATATGTTATCTA
>JAJLXM010000032.1:0-74840 GCA_030571275.1 Zygotorulaspora sp. UFMG-CM-Y6047 | reverse complement strand
ATCACATACATCCCCACTACGTACACAAACACCGGCACATTCGCTCTCTCCCCACACCACTTCCTGCTGGCCATGCTGTCCATCAATTATGCAAACACTGAAAACTTACTAAACCCAACCACATGTTTCCGAAAAATGTCTTCTGAATCTTGTTTCGTAAACACACAAAACCGAAACGCAATCAGTATCTCGAATTGCTATTTGCTGTAGCACCCAAACTCTACCAGCGACTCGTCTCAATACTTCGTAGCCATCATCTCTATCATGTGAAGTTTTCGTCGGCTATACATCTCTCTCAATACCGCATAGTCGTGATTCCATCTTTCATGTCAACATTGAGATAATCTCTTGCCTTCTTCTGTGCCTTGATGTAGGCATAATTCAGATTCTACTTACCAAAACACTTGTACACACTTGAGCAAGAAGTATAGTTTTTCAAGATATTATAGTCATCTTCCTTAAAAATAAACTGCTCGATACCAATATCCTTGGAGAAGACACCGTTGATTTTTTCCAACTTCAGGTCCAGGAATGCCTCGTTCATTGCACCGCTGCTATTCGAGGTTGAACCGTCCTGTGATGAAACCAGACGCATATATTTTACTTTTTGACCACCAAGGCACACTTTATGGCATCTCGCACTGAAAGTACACCTTATCTCATGTTGATGTCTTAATCTGATTCTGGGGGTCATCAGTTAAATCGATCCATCTTGTAGTTCACAGAATACACAAATAGTGGTAGACAACTGCGTAAACAATACCCTATCTGTTGTAGGTAAAAGAGCACTATTATTTGCCACAATAAAGAAATCGTTCCAATCATTAAGCTATTGGTTGAAAATTGCATCTCGAACGGTAGCTGAAATGCCCGAAGAGATTGACGCGATGGCTTGACAAGGCGTTTTGTCACGTGGTCCACAATCCAGCCATTGACTACGGAGAATCGGCCATGTCTCTCGACATACATTCCTCTGTGTCCTATCAAAAAACAATATGATTTGATTCAGAACTAAAGTAACAACCCTATTCCTTCGAATATCCTTGCCGAAATTGTATCAACCCTTTTTTCTCCCTCGCATTTAAGTATCTCACTTTTTTTTTATAGGATTGTGCGGAGATAACAGCGGAGATACCATTTTTAAGGGGTATCCGTAAAATACAGCATTAGCATGCACCTTCAAAGTACGACACCGTCAAAGTTACAATGCATAGTACTTTCACTATCATCAAATTTCTAAAATGACATGGAGATTTTGTGCTTGCGTGACGTGTTTAATTGAATATTCAACATTCTTGCCAATTGTGGGGTGCATGAAGATCTTGATATCAAAAAAATATTTTATTCAGTTTGAGCTCTCAAGTTTTTTAACCTATGAGTAGGTGTTATTTGAAATTTCGAAAAGGACTGGAGCGCAAATCTTACCAAGCCGGAGATAAATAAGAATATTAACTCCGCTCTTATCACTTATTTAACCTATATATATAGGAGATATTGTCGCTTTCCTGATTTTAAATCATAATTAGATCGAATGACAAAAGCATTGAAAAGCAATGGACGAAACATTAGCGTCCGGAATTTCTATCCCTCAGCCTGACCCAGAACTTGCGGACAACATAATCGATATGTTTTCGATGAAAGGAAAGGTTGTGTCAGTCACCGGAGCCTCCAGTGGAATTGGTTATGAAGTTGCTATTGGATTTGCTCAGGCGGGGGCTGATGTTGCTATGTGGTATAATACTAACCCCAACATAGAGGGAGAAGTCAAAAATTTATCACAAAAATACGGTGTTACCATCAAAGCATACCAATGTTCCCTAACTGATGGTGAAAAAGTTGGCAGAACTATCAAGCAAATTGAAGAGGACTTTGGAAAAATTAACGTGATGATAGCTAATGCAGGAATCGCCTGGGCAAGCGGTCCATTATTGGAATTTGCTGAAAAAGACTCCAGGCAGTGTGATGCTGAGTGGATGAAAATTATGGATGTTGATATTAATAGTGTTTATTATGTAGCCAAGCACGTTGGCTCCATTTTCAAAAAACAAGGATTTGGTTCTCTTGTAATTACTGCCTCTATGTCGGGACATATAGCCAATATTCCTCAACTTCAGGTCGCTTATAATGCAGCTAAGGCCGCTTTGATTCACATGGGCAGATCTTTGGCTATCGAGTGGGCAGGTTTTGCCCGTGTTAATACCGTATCTCCTGGCTATGTTGAGACACCAATCGCTGCTACGCGGCCCGCTGAGTTGAAAAGAAAGTGGATGTCATTGGTACCTATGGGACGTTTATCGCGTCCCAAGGAATTGGTGGGTGCTTACTTATATTTGGCCTCAGATGCTGCCACCTATACAACTGGTACCGATATCATTGTTGATGGTGGCTACTGTTGCACTTAGAATATTAAGGCCTGACAAGTTAAACTTTGTGTATACTTCAACGATGTAGGATTAAATTTTTTTTTTACATTCTGTCTTCTTTTTTGAATAACAGGAGGAAATCTAACAAAATCCCTGGAGAAAAAGAGATTTATTGCATAATGAATTAATCAGAGTTTATTGAATTATTCATTGGTATCTTTAGAAGATTCACATTTGTTTTTCTAACTTAACCATATCCGTAATCAGAATTACCGAACACCCACTAAAGATAATATTTTAGGGGATCCTGTGATATCTTTTTGTTAGGTTTTCATCATCATTTATATTATTTATGATTGAAATTATAGGAATGATTATGCATTTTTCATTTTTTTTACAACTACAGTATTAATGATTAATTGTCGAGGAAATAGGGTCGAAATCAACGCGAGTTTCCCAATACAACTATAATATATCCTGGAATAGAATTGAGGCTATGATTCAATCATCTAGGCGCTTCAAAATATTTTCCGAGGGTAATATTTATGCTACTTTCCTCATTAACAAACTTTTTTTGATTTTTTCTTGAAATAGTATATATCTATTATTTGAATAGGATTTTTTTGATTTTGAAAGTTCTTGCAGTTTATTAAAAAACAGTATTAATATGTCTAGCCCACAGCTAATTTTGTTAATTCTGAATTTAAGAAAGCATTTTACCGAAAGAGAAACGCCAAGAAAAACCTTAATGACGCGATACGTTATTTAATACTTGAAAAAATAAAACATGTACAGGAAGATTGATCAAAATTTGTAACAGAAATTTTTAAGTTAGAATAAAGCTTTTATTGGGAGCTAGTTTGTTGAATAAGTTCTTTATATTGTTCAAGTTTTTATCATGATCACATAAATTGATACTTAAGATTGAGGAAACGGAGGTCACTTGATGCATATGCTCAATCTAGTTTCTTTGGTTCAATCACGCCTCCAGAGCGTCAGCAAATGATAAACGATATTTGGTTGAGATTGAAAAAATTGTGGTATATTAAGGCTACTCGACTGAAGGATTTAGAAGTTGAATAAAAAAATATAAATATTAACTAAAACATGATTCGTATGGAACAAAAACTATTTACCTGGCCGTATCATTTTCAACACCATGATTGGCAGCACGTACATTAAGGTCTTTTCAAAAGCATTTGAGGCTTGTAAACCATCATCAACCACTCTTGTAGTTTTCCCATCTGCGATTGAAAGTCACGGTGCAACTCCCTCTTCATCGCACTCACGTGTCCAAACAATATCAGTTTCTCCTCCACCCGAACAGTCACTCTCTCAAAGTCAACAGCCACCGGGGCCGACGACTCGATAGCATCTTCTTTCGCGAAATAATTGTATACCTTCCCAAACCACTACCAAAATTACCCAGAAACTGACCAGATCCGGATGTGAACCATATTCCGGTTTCCCGGATTTTGTTTGTAGATTCAAAGCACATAAACCGAATTAGACAGCGGATCGAATCCAAGAGATGTCGCACTTTTGTCACTATGCTCTCAGGACAAGAGAGGCTGAAAGGGGCACCCATAAAACGATGGCAGACGTCATACATTGAACAGCAGGATCAATATGGGTCAAAGTTGAATTGTACTGGCTCACGGTATCTGGAACAAACTTCTTCACCCTTCATGTGATACCCGACTTCATATCGCGAGCAATATAGTTTGATTCAGGCCGCTCTGCTTTCAGTTAGACATAGTTCAGGTGCGCCTGTGAAAATACAACGTAACTAATACGGTGAGACTTTTACTCGCTCAGTGCTGGAAAGTCGTTATCAGTGAAAAAAAATTCACGAACCTTCGATATCCTAGCAAAATCACTTCTATCCTTGTTCGGATGCAGATCCAGACTGTCTTTCAACATATGAACAGGCTTTTCCTGCTCCACCAGTTTAGGGTATCTGTATTGCATCTTTCCTAGAAATATTCTGTGGTAGGCTACAGTAAAGGAACACCCAACATTTCCAGAGCTATGTCACGTTAGGTTCCGCGTTTTAAGAACTTTTTTTTTTTCATTTTTGAGTCTGGCAAATACGTACTCCTTTTGAGATATAAAACTGAACAATTCTTGATAAATTGAGGTGTACAATTACTTTTTCCGTCTCGAAGATGGTGTTCCAGTGGCACAGTCCCTGTTCCAGTATCTTATTCCTATTATTATTTGTGAGACCTCTTACGTTGCGTTGTGTAGGGTCTGTAAGTTGCCGTCATTTATATAATTTCATTAAGGAAATGAAACATTTTGAATTTTCAATATTACTACAAGTTAATTTCGAACAGCAAAATCATGTGACTCAATCCCTCGCGATGGAATAGATACAAATTAAAACATTTTAAAGAATATTATAGGCTCAGACTACTTTTTGGCCAATTTAAATAAATAATTACCAGAAAAAAAGCACGTTCAAATAGTCATAGGAATTCTTGGCGTCCAAATTTTTATATCAACTATATATCACCTCTCTTTTCGTTGGACTTATAAATGTACATGATTAAGAAAAAAATGATGCTAGCGATATAAAACAGGGATGATTGCATTTACATCTATCTAGTGCGTTTATGTTTATAAAAACATAAATACTGCTGCAAACACACCAAAATAATTATATTTTGCAAAACGCGCAGCATTATCTGAATAGGTGTGAGTCGAAAGAGTAGATATATTGGTAGTGGGCGTCTGAAACGTACCTGGAGTCGGCGAGCTTGTTTTTCCTGCTAAGCTGGTTTCTGTACTCAGTTCGGTAGCTGCAGACTTTGATGTTGTGATAGCTCCAGTTTCTAAGTCATCTGTACGGAGGAGTGATGAAGAGGTCCATTTGTCTGTTACTTCTGTTGCAACTTATTCACTGGTTATATTTGCAATACTGCTACTCATAAATGTATTATTGCAAACAAATTCAGCTGTGCAACTGGCAGATGTGAATTTTTCATCGCTTGAGCCACTAGTTTCCGATGACGAGGCAGAACAAGCTTGATCAACGGTCAAGAATTTAGGAGCATAAACATAGGCTGTCAGAAAATATGAAGTGGTTTCATTCTCTGCGTTGGTGTCTCCGCGCAGAATAAGATCCACATTCATGGTGTAGATATCCTGCAAATCTGTGTACTTAACCGTGAATTCGACAACGATCGCGGTGTAAATGGTTTTGGAAGTTCCATTAGTGTAATCGGTTGATAAGCCTCCATTATACGTAATATTAAGTCTTTAGGTGTTGTTGAGTCGTTAATATAGCTAGTCTCAGCTTCATCATAATTTCCAGTTCCAGCAGGGTCATTGAATGGATCACTGCTCAAAACGACGTACTTTATTCCGACGCTATTTCTATCGAAAATGTAATCATACTGTCCCGAGGATTCAACGTTCAAAAAATCATAAAAAATTTCACTTGGAATGTTCAAAAAGTATTTAATAGTTTTGTTTGAAGTGTTCAATTTAGCATTCACGACGGGACGATCTGTAGGAAGTCGTTGAAAGTCAATAGTTACATTGTATCTATCTCTTGCTGATACGAAAGTAAAATTCTTACTGTCAGGGTAAACAGTATCGAGGGAAGTAAAACTCACCGGAAACGTTAAATTGTGATAACCACATGACGGAACAGAAGTGAAACTTACTTTAAAATATTTCTCTGTTTGTTCTATATGGCCGAAATCGAAATCGGAAATAGCGTGCTGACTGTCATCCGAGTTTCCAAAAGAGTTACTGAGTTCTGTTGGAATAGAGAACCATGCCTCTCCAGGTTGGTCAATTTTGAATTCGATCGTGGCTAAGAATTGATAAGTATAGCTGTACGCTGAATGTGACCTAGTAGTCAAAGAAATAAGGTCTGCTCCTACTACATTTTTCAACTGAGGATCCTGAACTCTGAGCCAAGCAGTGGGATATAAGGCTTGTACAAACCACAACGGCTAAAGAAACTATTTTCATCTTCAGTATACTGAGTCAATTTTCACTAGAAGAACAGAATTATAGACTAAGAGAACAAGTTACTTTAAATAACAGGCATTTTACGAATCTCTGTAATTTATAAATCGTCCAACTGTTCCTTTCCCTCACATTACACTCGAGAGGGCATAGAACTCTGTGAGCAATAGAAGGACAGGGATGGAAAAATTGTTATATCAACCAAATAGGGGAAGGTAAAGGTAAATAAATTTAGGGAATTTCTGGAAACACACAAAGAAAAAGCATTTTGAGTACCATTTATTTACTCACTAGGCTTCTCTGTGCGTTGTTTGTTTCTTAAAATAGTTTCGCAGAAAAAAACTTTATTCTTTGAAGAAGAAACGTAGATCGAAATCTGCCACCACACGTTTGTTTTTTTTTTTCGCGGGAAGTTTCCATTCAAAAAGTTGCGATGTGTAGCGGTGGAGTAAAAGCTAACGATAAGACGCGAAATTTGACATTTTGAAATGAAAATGTGGGAAATTTTGGGATTGATATGTAATGACTCGTCTCGATATGCCATTAGCTGAAAAATTTACGACTGATGGCGACAATAAGAAAATATTTGCCACTCTGTATTATCACCACAAATGCAGCCCTGATATCCACCGGAAAAAGCAGCAATTCTGAATCAAACATGGGTTCCTATATATGTGTATTGGTCAATCATCGACTCTCAATTTACAGACGCAAAATAAAATTATTCAGAGAAATTGTTCAAAAAACACTCTTGGGATCTAAAGAGTAATATATCCATTTTAAAGGTTCATTTCAAACAACTTAAGTTCGAGACTCGTTTGAATACATCTAAGTTGAATTACTCGTACGACCTCCTGTTCCTTTACCGATTGAAAGTTTTATAAAATGCTCGAATTTAAATTAAGCTCAATAACTTCGAAAAAAATCTGCATTGACGCATTTCAGATCAAAATTTACAACTTGTCTTTGTCTCTTTGGATCATAATGCATTCCAAAGTAATATTCCCTGCTATCTGGTGAAACTTCTCCAATGGGAGAAGGTCCCCATGAAGGGGTATAACACAGCTCGTCATCATCACACTGTCTCTCACATTTGTATTTGAGATCTATCCAATTAAGATTTTTCATCAAAAAACTCATTCTTTCCCGAGAATCATTTATGCGGTCGTTGATATCTTCAAGAACCCCGTCTTCAAATTGAGCAGCAACTATCGGCCACAAAGATTTGTGAATATGAAACATGGTGTATACAATTTCACGAACGACCCGTACCGATGCTGACCAAATTAAATAGTCTGAATCGGTGGTCAGTTCTTTAAGAGGCCGAGTTTAATGGTATATTGCAAACTTTTGGTACTATTTCCATCATCACCTTCGTCCAGAGAGGTGCTTCCGTCAGAAAATCTCCTTACAAATGTAGAGGTGTATCTGGTGACATTCAATCCCACAGATTCTCCCGTCGGGCTATCATCCTCAAGATAATGAGAAATTAGCTTCAACATCCAACTGAATTTATTTACTATCTCATCAAAAACCTGTTGCCAGTCAGTGCATTCGAAATAGTTGAAATCATTACTTAAAGATCGTTCCAGATCGTGGATCATTGTTCGCTGCTTCTTAATACTCATTTGGTTATTCAAAAGTCGTCTATTTTTAGGATCTGGATTGATGTGAGTCCTGTTGATACCGGTTACCATATATCTATAATCCAAATGTATTCTTTTGTCTTCCTTATCACGGATTTGACCCGCTCTTATCTGATCAAACTCCAAGACCGAAATAAAATTGCGAAGTAGAGCATCCCACTTATCCTCTTTATTCAGAAGTGTGCGTTGTTCTTCTGTAAGATCTTCGCAATTAAATTTCCAAATTCATCTATAGGCCAACCGTTCTCTGCGGCAATCGCAGTAGGGGGAGGTATGTATAGGTCATTGTGTACGTTTGAAAGTGTTATATTAGAAACAAGTTCGGTTGATCCATTAAGTATAAGGAAGTATGTGACTTCGCATATTGTGCCATGAATTTAGGACGTATTCATCAGAAAAGACTCGAAAATCCCGACATCATAGTTCAATTGAAAGTAACAGTAATACAAAATTGCATGAATGGAGAGTTGATTGTATTTTTTGTTAAATTGTGGAACTTTTTTTCGAGCTTGTATCTGATTCATTTGATGTCTTTCATGATGATACAACCGTGATTCAAGAGTAAGCAAATCAATTGCTCATGTTCCTGGCACTACGCTTTTACTCAGTTTTTGGAATATAGTGCACTTCAGGTGATGTTTACTGGTATCCACTATTTCTGTTTTTTCCACGTTGGTATCGCATCAGTTACGAAGGGGCGGAAAACACAATACCATCACGTACAAGCGATTAAAACAATATTGAACTCAAGAAAACTACAAGTGGACACTAAAATGTACGGAATGATGTTTCTTGAGAGAGGGCTATATAGCAGGAATGTCAATACGATGTATTCTGTCATTATAAAGTTGCCACCAATCCTGTAAAATCAAATAATTGGGATCAAACTAATAATTTGATACGATGGCTCTTTCAATGCGAAAACGGTTCACTTGCAGCGATGTTGTATGACTCAATAGGCTTAAAATTGTGATCAATATATAGACCTTTGATCAAATATTGATCCGCCTTTAATTCAAACTTTTATTTTATGAATTCCAAGAAAGAATAAGGACTTAAGACAGAATACCGAATTCAATTTATTTAGTTATCTATTTTCAATAATCACAACGTCTAATATGAACAATCCAGGTAACTCTTCGAAGAGTGATTTCCTAAAATAATATTTAAGTCAATAGTGGGCGCATCTGTGATGATTTTTATGCGTTCATTCTATGGATATCTGCTATCATTCCACACCGAACTCACCTATTCATTGACCAGTTGCGATTTTTTGGTTCTAGAAACATACTTTCTCCGCCTTCGTCGGTGTCTTGGATGTCCGATATTTTTCTCGCTGAGTATCAAGATATATTCGGTGCTGTCAATAGTTTGTTTTTGTTAGGTGGTGGTTGTGAAAGGTCCGCTTATTCCGTTTTATAGTTCTCATATTTTTGTAAAGGATCATTAAGTACTTGCCGCTAGCATGCTGGACTTGGAGTTCACAAGGTTGGTTAGCTTTACTGAGGGGCCCGGATTATGCTGGTGATGATCCTGTGTATATCGCCTCTCGTCATGGTGCTTTGATATATACTTTAATTTTTGGTAAAAGTAGCGACCAAGTGGGAAGGCAGATATACCAAAAATATAATCCATTCTCCTACCGCTGTAGTTCAAAGTACTATATTACGGCGGTTTGGATGGGAGTTCTTCAGCCCTAGAGCTACTGGTAATCCTTATCAGAGATTGGTACTCATTTATGGTCGCAAACCCCAAGTTTCAAAAATATTGCAAACTCGCCATTTCAGAACCGGAATATTCAGTAGCAAACCTCTTGCAGCCAGATTATAAGGCAAGAATACTACTGGCGAATTTCGACCCGGAATTCCAGGCAAATGTTTTAGAGTTTGCTAAGACATATGTGAACGATTACCTGGATCTTTTTCAGGGTTAAGCATACCTCAAAAGAAACTAGTGGCTCTGAAAAACCTCATTACCAAGACTTTGGGAATTCGAAGAATAGGATATAAAATTCTAAAAAACTTGCCCAGCAGACATAATCATGATATCTATGTCGAAGCAATAAATTTGAAAAATGAGTGGAAGTTATATTTGAAGGAATCCGTTCAGCAGGGTATAAGATATCTAGATTATTGGCTTGCAAATCAAGACACCTATTCAACCCTTTTTTTTATCCAGCTCTCTCCCTTCTTTTCACAAGACACTATCAACAGCAGACGTGGAGAGATGCTTTTTACTAAGCAAGATGGTCTTAGAGAATGGGTTCTCGTTGCCAAGCATGACTTTGAGGCTCACAATGATTCTTGGTAATCGGCTTGAATGTTTTGGCATTGGTCATAACATACAAGAGGTCTGAGATATTCCACTACAGCAATGGATACAAGATGCAGAAAATTAAGCTAGTTAAACTGACCAAACCATCAATTTTATGGGCGATGCCGATGACGTTTCGAACTGTCTCACATGCTGTTTGGACAATGATCTTAGTGAGGGTGGTGAATAGAATAGTTTTTTTGTTAATCATTTTTGGCAAACTATGTGTTCATTTAGCTTAAAATATGGGCAGTTGATAATGGTTAGCAGGCAATATTGTTGGCCTTGTTTTTTTGACATCACGAATACCCAACCGTAACAAACTATAGAATTAGTTTTAAAATACAAATACCCTGTGCATCAGCTGAAAGTTTGTATACGTGTGAATTTGTCTCGAGTGCTGGATTGAAGCTTAACATTTATTATAAACTACGATTTATAGGTTCGATACAATCATGCAGAGGTACTCGCTTCACGACCTGCAGAATCCGCCCCTCAAAACTTGATATTCATAGTTAAATATCCAATTTTTTATATTTTGTTCTTTTTTTTTATGGTCTCACCTCTTTCTACTCAGCAACTTTAATTCACTCAATAAATCAGATGATGTATATCAAATGAGAAACCAAACAATGATGATAACGTAAAACTGTCCTTAAAATTTAATCGAGTTTCCTGTATACTATTAGATCAGTAAAAGTGGATGATCAGTTACATCTCGGGAGAAGTAAGCAATTTAAAATCTAGACTGCGTTACATAAAGAGCCAATTGTGGTTGGTTATATTTATAATCAATCAATGAATCAAAAACCTGAATAACTTGGTGTTTATTAACCATTTGAATCATCAACCCATTCGTACTCATCATTTATGCTACGATAATGAATTTAAACATAACAGCAACTTAAGAATTTTACAACTTGAACAAGTAATGGTTTAAAGATTAATTTTACTTGTACTTCCCAGCTTGGTCAAGATGGCACCCAATATAAAAATTTCTTTTTTTGATGAAGATCTTTTAATGGTTACTTACCAAACATTGAAAGTTTAAATTCTTACCGCTAGAATGAAGTACTGAGTAAAAAGAAGAAAAACCTTCTTCACTCAGGAAGTTCCAAACATGCAACATAAATCCGGTATATTTTGATTTTATGGCACTAAAAAGAGTGAATTACAGTTCTGGCACTAAGTATTTCTCTAATGGAGTACTGAGCTCTCTACGACACAAAGTAGAGATGTACTACATCGAATCCTATTGAAAGAATATATTCTCCGATGAGTGTGGCTACAAGTGTTGGTGTTAGAAATTAATATTAATGAAGATTGATATCAAAAGGTATAGAATTAGATGTTCTGTAAAAAATCCTTCCTCTTTCAAGGAATAAATTGAAGAATACTGTAGATCAAGATGGATTGATATTCTCAAGAAGGCCCATATTTATAGGTCGCATTTCAACACCTATTGAGTTATTCCACACCACTACAAGTGAATATTTTTCACTCTTGTAGTGTCGCTGTCTCAATTGCGATAACACCATCAGTTTGCTCTCAGTAATTTAGTTGTACAAGCATCATTTGCTGTTTTATGACAGAACACATTGTAGTAAGATTCCTATTATCTAATCTTATCGCAACGGACATCAGTCGATATTCTTTCACACCACTGAGTATTCTTGTTTGGACTCAATCATATTGCAATTGCTTGTTCATCACGGCAGATGCCTTAATTATCGGTCTCTTTTATCTATATTTCATTTTTATCAACCGTTCCAACAAGTTCAACTCCTTCTTTTATCCTTAAATATCTGTCCTAGATATTATTGTGATGGTTCCACTTTTATGTCTCAACTTATTGTATCTTCGTGTAACCTCTATTTTGTGTCATCTCTAATTTGTGTCGTAGAGAGTTTATTAGTCCATTATAATTTCGGTTGCGGCCATATCTACCAGAAAGCACCGTTTCCCGTCCGATCAACTGTAGTTAAGCTGGTAAGAACCTGACCGAGTAGTGTAGTGGTGACCATACGCGAAACTCAGGTGTTACAATCTTTTTTTTGAAAAACTTATGCCCTTGTTACCCGAACACGCGACGAGATGCGAAATGCAAACTGCGCCGTGAGTGAGTGAGAGCGTAGGGTGAACGTCCGAGCGTACGCCAGACACAGCTCATACATTTAGCCGTTTTGCTTCGATACTTTCCTCAACCTATTCTTCTAATATTGTTTGGGAATGAATGAGGAGCTTGTACCAAAAAAGCGATCTAGGTACAAGGTGAATAGTTACTCGTGGACTTAAGGAAGCAATATCTCTGACTATTCAATAAAATTTATGAAAATATCCAAATATGTAATCACAACGGATACTGAAAATGCTAATATTTTTTTGGGTTATAATTACGTAAATGTTTATCTTTCGAAAATAAATTGTTGACCTGTGCAGGATTTTTATTTTCCATTTATTGATTTCTAAAAGTTTAATTTAGGGATTTAAATGGATAATACTTGAGTTAATTAATACAAGGGTGTTTACGAGTGAAAGTACCACCACCTTAAGCAACCTAATTTGACTCTCCTAAGCATTTAATGATGTCGACTGTGCCATTTGCCCTGGGGAGAAAAGGTAGGTTCCTTTCTACTTTTGGCTTTTTGAACTGTTCTTCTTTCTTTAGACCATATCCTCCACCACCCGGAGTCAAAATTTGTATCCTATCACCTCTTTTTACCCTGACAGTACCTTTGCTTCCAATGTTGACCACACGACCATCAACTTGTAACCAAAGATTTTTACCTCGCGCTCCGGGTTCACCACCTGCCATTCCATAGGGTTGGAAGGTACGCCTCTCTGACAAAATCGATGCAACCATGGGTATGCTGAATTCAATTTCGCGTATAACTCCGCATCCACCTGTATGTTCTCCAGGACCGTAGCTTCCTTCTCGAATTTTAAACTGTCTCAGAATGACGGGGTATCTTCTTTCCAAGATTTCTGGGTCCGTGATGCGTGTGTTGGTCATATTTGTGTGTACTCCACTCGTTCCATTCCATGTTGGACCGGCACCACTGCCACCACAAATTGTCTCATAATAACCAAATCCATTTTCTCCATCAATACCAAATGTGAAATTATTCATACATCCTTGGCCCGCGCCACAGTACTGGAACACTTTGAATACAGTATCTACCAGCCTCTGGGAAGTTAAAACATTTCCTGCGCAACATGCGGCTTGAGAGCTTGGTTTCAATAAGCATCCTTCAGGGATAATGACATTTATCGGGGCAATACATCCTTGGTTTAGCGGAATGTCTGCATTCACCATACATCTCAAGCTAAAAATAATCGATGAGTGCGTGATGGCAATAGGCGCATTCCAATTTGCATAAACTTCAGGACCCGTACCTGTGAAATCAAAATCAGCAGACCAGTCTTCGGGGTGAATTGTCACTTTGAGGTGAATCGGAGTTCCATCGTCCATATAATCTTCACCCTCTAATGCTTCAGGTCCAAATTTTTCATAAACTTTCTTTAATAGATTCCTTACAGCAAGCTCGGAAGATCTTTGAATCATTTCCATGTATAAGTGCACTACTTCTTGACCATATGCATCCATTAGGGACCTTATCAAACTAGCACCCTTATTGTTAGCGGCAATTTGAGCTTTCAAATCTGATATGTTATCATTTAGACAACGAGAGCCACTGCAGCCCTCAATACCATTAGGCTTTGTGTGAAGAAGCTCGACTAACTCCTCTTCTTTCAATTCGCCGTTTTCCACGAGCTTAAAAGCTCTTATGAACGCCCCCTCCTCCCACAGCTCTCGAGAGTTGGGTGGCATGGAGCCGGGAAGGGTACCACCGATGTCTGCATGATGACCTCTAGACGCTGTCCAAAAGATGATCTTTCCTTTGGAGTCAAAAACAGGAGTAATAACTGTTAGATCTGGCAGATGTGTACCACCAGCTTCGGGCGCATTCGATAAAATGACATCGCCGTTGTGAATATTGTCTTTCCAGTGCTCTATTTGCCATTTCACTGCGAATGCCATCGAGCCAATCATTGCTGGAACATGGGGTGCATTTGCCACTAGCCCACCAGAAGGTGAAAAAACGGAACATGTGAAGTCAAGCCTCTCTTTGATATTCGTACTGATGCTAGTCTTTTGGAGGGCCCTTCCCATCTGTTCAGCAACCCCCATGAAACGGTGGTTAAAGATCGATAATTGAACTGGGTCGACCTCATTACAGTCCCCTCCTGTGTTATCGACCTTCTGCACATCAATATAAATGGAAGAGCTTAAAACATATGCGGTAGCATCAGGAGTGATCACGATAGTCTGAGTTTTATCAGCTAGTAGTGCTGGTCCGACAATCTTATTACCAACCGACAGTTGTTGTAAGGAAAATATTGGGGTGTCAATGAATGTTTCTCCAAAAAATACTTTGGTTGTTGAGCTAGGGGTGGCAGCAAATATCGTCAAACCTTGAAACTCGTGCAGAGGAGAAACTTGGACCGCTTGTGCTACCTTTGCAATAGAGCGTACACGTATATCATCAACAAGGATGGGCCTATCTGAAGTAAAACCAAACTCACGCTTGTGCGTCGATTTGAATTTGTGTTCATAATCCCAAGATCCTTCCGGCTTTTGAATCATAATGGAAGAAGAAGAACCTTTATATCTCATGTTTAAAAACATATCCGTAGAGATTAGCTCTTTGTTAAAACCAGAGGCATGGAGCTTTGACTCAGAATTAGTAGTGAGATCCTGTAACAATGATTTGAAATACTCGATCGTCTTGATATTGAACTCTTGAGCACAAGGAACCTGCTCTTCATTGATAGTATCTGCTAGAGAAATACCGTAAGCGGATAACAAGGACGAATACTTATGGATGATGACCTTCGTTATGCCCAAATTTTGAGCAATAAAACAAGCGTGTTGACCACCAGCACCACCAAAGGAAGAAAGGATGTGCTTTGCAGCATCATGGCCGCGAGCCTCTGTCAGTGTTCGAATTGGGCGACACATTGCCTCGTTGGCCACCTTTAAAAATCCTTCGGCAACATCATACAGAGTTAAGCTCTTTCCGGTATCCTTATTAATTTGTGCAGTGATACATGCAAATTTCTTCAATGATATCTCACGGTCTAGTGGCTGGTCTTCGTTGGGTCCGAAAATAGAAGGAAATTTCTCAAGAATTAACCTTCCCAACACGAGATTAGCATCTGTTATTGTGAGTGGGCCTCCTTTCCGATAGCAAGCTGGACCAGGGTGTGCACTTGCACTATCGGGACCGGCAGTGAAGAGACCATTCTTCCAATGAAGGACGCTTCCACCTCCCGCTGCAACAGTATTGATATCAAGCTGGGGTGACTGAATAGTAACCCCAGCAGTTGTTGTTTCAAAGATATGTTCATAGCTGCCACCATATCGAGAGACATCAGTAGATGTACCGCCCATATCAAATCCAATGACAGGTATATTGAGCTCCTTGTCGTACGTAGTAGCAGAATAGCCAACGACACCACCTGCTGGTCCTGATAAAATAGCTCTTAGACCAGATACATTGTCAAATCCAACTAACCCCCCATCAGATTGCATAAATTGGCAACTAATTGGCAGTAGTCCATCATCTTGAAAACCTTTCCTGAATGTGGTTATGTATTCTTTGATCACAGGGGTAAGGTATGCATCGGCTGCTGCAGAAAAACCACGCCCGGTTATACCAATTCTAGGAGATATCTCCGATGAGAGTGAAATTTGAGCGAATCCTACTTGCCTCGCCAGCTCGCCAATCAATCTTTCGTGATCCCTAAAAGTGTAAGAGTGCATGAGACATACGGCTATCGACCGGTACCCAAGTTGATAAGCATAAAAAAGCTTCTTTCGTATATCTTCGACATCCAAGGGTTTTAAAATATTGACTATTTCCCCTGAGAAACCTGATACTAAATTACGGCCGTTCACTTCAGTCTTTGAGGTAACTTTGGACTCTGACCAGTTTTCTAACGTAACCCTTTCCTCCACTTCAAATACATCCGAGTATAGTACATCTGGCTTGTTGATAGCAATATCAAACATATCAGGACGCGACTGATTACCAATATGAAGCAAGTCTTTGAAACCACTGGTTACGAAAAGGGCACATCTTTCACCGGTACGTTCTAGCAATGCATTGGTTGCAACAGTTGTACCCATTCTTACAGATTCTGAGAAAACTAGCTTGTTAGTAATGCGATAAAAACTTTTGAAAACTGAATCATAACAAAAACTTACCTACATCGTAAAGGTCCAGTTTGGTTCCACGAGGAACTTCTTGACCTCTGTATGCTTCCAATACGCGCCTTATAGCTTCTGAAGGCGCATCGCAGTAATTATTGGGATCCACAGATAGAATTTTTACCACAATATCATCCCCATCTGGTCGAGTAGCAATGCAATCGGTAAATGTTCCACCGCGGTCAATTGATATTCTAAGTTTTTTGTCAATCGTCATGTTTGTTGCAGTAATACAATATTCGAAGACCAAGAATTCTTCAGCCTTCACATCGACCAGAATGAAAGACCAGCTAACGTTATATATAGTAGTGCGCGATAACTTTCAATCTGCCATCATCAGATTTTAAGATAAGCCAATTTTCAAAAGCTTTCAAAGCCTGTCGAGCAGATGCGGAGAATTCTGTGCCTTATATCCGCATCTTTCATTAAAGGTCAATTATCACCATCAGTATGCGGAAATATTTCTCAGTTGAAACAAAATCTTCATATCATGACTAGAGCTTCGTAACGAAAAGGTCCGCTAGCACGCGATGCAGTCTGATCTCACAGACTTTTCACATTTCTATCCTCTATCCTGTAACTTCGGAGGTTTTTCATCTAATCATCCGCTATCAAGAAAGTTCGGAGAAATATTTGTAAGTTTATCCGCACATCATATCAAGGACAACCTGTCGTCATCAGCGAGCGATAAGCTCTCGTTATCAAAGAAACTCAAGATTATAGATGAGCTCCTCAGAAGCAACCTGTCTGGTGCAATGTACATCGTGTGGACCGTTTCAATGAACATCCCTTGATGACTCGTACTCATGACCCTATCAAAGGGTATTTCTACATATACTTGGATCTCTTTGATGAGAATGCCACCCATAACTTCAAGTTCCAGTCAAAGAGCTTGAAGAATATCAGAAGAACGCTAAGTCGATTTATCAGCTATGCAATGCAAACCTAAAGTTCTCCAGTTCCCTCCAATTAGATACGCTGAAACCGAATGGTTGAAACTCTCCGAAATAGCAGAGGTTATCCCTGTTACCGTTACATCAAGATCTGAATTTATTGATAAATTGCACGGAGATTTTTCTGACATTGTCGCAATTGGAAGAGGTTATCTCACGGGCAAACAAGTCGGACTTTTCGATAAGGAGCTCATTTCACATTTTCCGAGTACACTGAAATATATTGCCCATCAAGGCGCAGGTTATGATCAAATAGATGTAAGGGCCCTAACAAAAAAAGGTATTCAGTTAGCTAATGCTCCTAGTATCGTGGATGCGGCTACTGCTGACACTGCTTTATATCTTATTCTGGGAGCTATGAGAAATTTTGGGTCTGGGAGGAAAAATTTGGAGGAAGGACAGTGGCCTACAGCAGGTTTTGCAGCAGGAGCTCAACCCGGGAATACTCCTAAGAACAAGGTTTTAGGAATTGTTGGTATGGGAGGAATAGGACGTGCACTATGTGAAAGAGTTCGACCTCTTAGGTTCGAAAAAATTGTTTATTACAATAGATCACGTTTAAACGTAACATTGGAACAAGGAGCCATTTATGTATCTTTAGAGCGGCTTCTTGAACTATCAGATGTTATTTCTTTGCACTGTCCTTTGAATGAAACCACATGGCACCTGCTTAATGATGAGCGTATCCAGCGCATGAAAAATGGGGTTGTAGTGATAAACACTGCCCGGGGGTCTGTTATAGACGAGCTTGCACTTGTTAAACATTTAAAGTCTGGAAAAATAGCTGGTGCAGGGCTGGATGTTTTCGAATATGAACCCCATGTTTCCAATGAATTATTGAATCTGCCGAATGTCCTCGCTCTACCTCATATGGGAACGCAAGCAGTCCAAACCATCAAAGAGATGGAAGAGTGTGTGGTAAAAAATATTTATTCAGGTCTGATTACAGGAAGGGTCAAAACTCTTGTTGCTGAACAAAATTCAATCTTTCTTGAAGCTGCCAAAATCGAGTGTTGAGCAACAAAAGATCTCACATAATTGGCAAATATTTGTTATTCACTAAATTAACTTCTGTAAATGCTCTCTTTTGATATAAGGCTACGAGGTTACAACTGTATTAATAAAAGTATACCGATCGGATGAAATTATTAACTTCCACCTGAATCATTTGAAAAACCAGATGCGTGATATGTTAAAGTACAAAAGTTATAAGATGTATATTTTGTTCTAAGAGTATCCTATGTGGCCTTATTAGTTCAAGTGCAGTGTATTGTACGCTTCAATAAAAAGTCTTACACATAATCTGCGTTCAGACCAAATATCTCAAAATATTTTTATTTAATGTGTCATTTAAGTAGTTTTAAGCAATACTTTTTCTATTTGTGAATCATTTTGACCAAGTAATACGGCTTAATGGCCACTGGAAAGTACCAGAAAACGAACATGTCTATTTTCTATTCGGTATAACCCGCTAGCCGAAAAGTTGGTTTTGATACAATGGTTAGTTTTCTCAATACTATTAACATAAAGTTATCTCCCCATTCCTCGTCTCTCAAAAGATTTGAAAAATGTTACAACAAAACAGAGCTGAGGCTGAACTTCTCATCTAACCGTTTACATAAAAGGTTACTTTAAAGCGTAACATTTTTCTTTACGTCATTGGCAGTACGAGTTGATTAATGAGTTACTTGAGTAAGCAATTTCAAAACGTAAATAATGAAAATATGTCAAAGACCATCACTCAAAAACAGAAGACCTTCGAAAACGTTTTTGTTGATATAGCATGACAGATCTTGCAGTGCTCTTTAACCAGAAAAGAATTTAAAAAGCCTACTCTTCAGGTACATATTTGCACCCAATATGTTATCCTTGTCTTAGACTTCCTGAATAACGATTAGCTCAATTCTCTCATCTTTGCGCCCCAAGTGACCAGCGCTAAGCTCGACAGAAATCCTGCAAAAAGAAAGACAGCTGATATCGTACACGTCCATCCAATTCCGATGTTATCAATTTGTATGAGACAAGTCGCAGTACCGACCGCACCAGCAATATATCTAATGAAGTAGTTGCTTGCAATCGCATCTCCTCCCAGTTTGGGCATCGAGTCCACACAATATGCGTTGACACTGGGAAAGCAGATGGTTTGCGCTATCCCACCAATTAACATTGCAACGATCGGAAGGGCCATCCCTCCCTTTTCTTTCTCCAGAGACCATCCATATACCAAAATAGATGCAGGCAGGACAGCTCCATTGGTAATTAGAGTAGATCTCAATCTATCTTCAGGAATTCTCCTTCCTCTCTTCTTCGTATACTTCTTGACGTAATAATCCGCCCATTTGCCCCCAATGAAGGAGCCACATAGATATCCAAACCCAGGTGGTAAGTAAAATAATGAGCCATAGATTGGTGTAGTCAGGTTGAAGCGGGGATCAACGATATGGCGAATGGGAGTTAGTAATGTATACATATTATAGAGAAGAGATGAGCTCACAAGGCCTGCCAAAATAAGATTTCCATATCTCAAAGCTAAAATAACTTTGAATGGGTTGAATGGAACCCACACAATTTTTCTCTCAGGATATTTCTCCTTTATTTCTATTGCAATAGTCTTCCTCGCTGTTTCGGGCAAAAAGAAGAATGACATGATAAAGTTGAAGCCTCCTAATCCTGCTAAAATCCAAAATATCACTCTCCATGATGTGTATGTTACGATTAAGCCCCCCATACACGGTGCCACTGCAGGTCCAATTTGAGAACCAGAAAGGACCCAACCCATTGCGTTTCCTCTCTCTTGTGGAATATAAATATCGCCAACGATACTCCCTCCAACAGAAAAGAATGCAGTTCCAAATAAGGCAGTTATACACCTAAAAACGAAAAACATGGCCAAGTTCTTCGAAACTGCCACGAGGATTGTACATATCGTGAATCCAAGCGAACACATAAGAAAAGTGGTCCTTCTCCCATACGCATCACCGAAGGGACTCATTAGGCATGGTGATATTGCCATCACGATGGTATACGCTGCGTTGGATACGTTAATAATAGTGCTGCTAGTATTAAACTGGGTCGCAATGATAGGAACAGCAGGCAGAAAAGCCATGTTACTTGAAGGTGACAAGAAACAAGATAACCCCACCAGGGATACCAGAAGACGTTTTTTAGCTGGCGAATGAAGATCATAAAAGGGATCATCTTCAGGTCTAAGCACAGATTCTTCCTCTTTGCTATTGCAGTCATGACTTACTTCTTTTATCACGTTCGATTTCTCTTCACTTTCTTTCTCTTGGACGATCTGTGATTTTTTGCTACAGGCGGTGTTATTTCTACCCAAATGATTCTGATTGTTCATTACTAGCATTTATTTATTATTTATCCCTTTTGTTCTAGCAATAATATCCATTAGGCATATTAACCCCTCACATTTTAAGACCTTTTATAAAATTTGGACATCTTCATACAGTATAATACATAAACTGTCTTTGAATATCAGTGGATTTCTTTGTTCTTTTTAGCTGGCAATGATAATAGCTTTCCATTGTGCTCACTTCGGTAAAAACGCAGATTGGTTTTGCCGACGGCAGAGCTCCATATCTCTCTCTGTGACGCTGATTTAAAAAATCAGCAGCTCACGTCTCGTGTAATCACATCAGCGTCAGGGTAGTTAAATTGAAAAAGCATATTCTTTAGATCTAGCAGTTTGAGAAAACAGTATCAGTTCCACATAATGAAAATAGAGATTATCTGCTTTTAAGAGAAGCTCTAGCACTTCGTCATTACACACACCTTTTTTGGCCTTCGCCATTACAGCATTCTTTTGACAAGACACAATAGAAAGAACATCAAAAGAAAGCCGTTCTCTTTAGAACTAACTTACATTTATCCATACATTTGAAGGGGAAATAGGGGAAAATTCCATGTTCTGAGCGACTTGATTAACCTTTTGTCTGCATTAACTATTTTCTCAAAAAATTCTAAAGTGCAGAGGAGGATACATCTGGAAACAGTAAATGTTTCGACTAAGTTGTGTATATCTTCTCGACATGTAATATGTTGTTGGCAAGTGTAGGTTCAACTGGCTCCCAACTGCCAACAACATCAAAGTTCGTCAGTATTTCAATTTGCGGACATTCAGAAATAAAGTTCCTTTTAACGTATCCATACATCCCTCTAGACACCTGTGGTGAAAAACAATTCGCAAAATATATGCTTTTATCTTCTCTTGGTTACCGAATTCAAGTACTGATCATTAAGAAAGCTTATTAAATGGTGCTTAAAAGCGCTGATTGGTTACTGGACATTACTAAATTGTTAAATCGACAAAGACTGGCGATACTTATTGGTGTTTAAGCATTTCAGGACAAGTATTTCCTGAGATTTTTCACGATTCAAACTGTTAACTGATCCATTTCCATTAGTAATGAATATCTTTATATCAGAGCTGAATGTCAAAACATTGTAATATATTTTGCCTATTTCATTTGATGGTTTCTAACAATTGAGCTTCTTTCAACCTGATGACAGTTCTCGTAAACCCAGAACGTGTCTATGCAGCTCCCATTGCGCATCAGGCTGCCAGCGAACGACCTTCCGATCGAGAACATTCAAATCACTGCAGGAACAAACATTATTGAGACGAAAGCATCAACCATAAATGTAACCAATCTCAGAACTAAGTCTACGCTATGGCTGTAGATCACGGTATTAGACCAGCTGTTTGTCATACTTCTGAGATTGCTTAAATTTAACTGGAGAACCCCACGAGGCACTTGCAACGACATAAGTTTATTCAAAATAATTCCCCTTCCACTGTCCTGATGATTGAAACACCAACAGTAGTATATCAAGGCCAACAAAAACGGATAAGTTCAAGCGTGATATATACAATAAAGAGTTCAGAAGCATAGACACATTAAATTGCGTTCGTGGACGACATTCACTGGAATGTGGAGCATCAAAGACCCAAAGCGAAGGGCTTCGACGGTCGAAAATAGGTCCAGTTAAGCTGAAGAAATCAAACAAGCACTTTTTCCTTGCTGCAGCGCCTGCATGTCTAACATTTAAGGATGCGATTTTGTCAAAATGCTCTGCGAAGTGAGAGCAGAACCACCCACCTTTCTCTGCTCTAATTTTGGAAAAGTCCGAATTGCCACCCTTCTGAAGCACTACCGAGTACAGTCTTATCCTTCGTTTCCTCTCATTTTTTAAGCCAACTGAGGGTACCGAAGTGCTAATTGGATATTTGTCAATCCTACGTGTGCTGTTAAGGCTCTTTGTGCATCACAACTGAAGGGCCACTCAGCTGCTCTGTATGATAGTACCCTGAGGTTAATAGACAACTCAATCAAAAAGTTCATGACACTCAATGCAGATGTTTCAGGCTGGGCTTATACTTACACTGTATGGAACTTGAACAGATGGACCATAGTACCAAGATTAAGAACGCTGTATTAGACTTAAATAGCCGTAGCAAGAGAAACGCGGGCATTTCAGAGCCAACTTCTCGATAAAAGTGGCAATGGGCAACACTCCCTTATAGTTTCTGGGGGCAAGAAACACGTCTCTTTAAGTATTTATATCGTCGGAAGTCAGATGCCGACAGTGCTTCCCCATCTTTTCTGTCATACTATGAGATTAAATACACACTGCCGTGCTCTGATGAGCTATAAGAGGCGGTAACTACCTCCCGGTGTGTAAAATTATGCTCTTTGAGTCTGAATAGTACTCAAATAATTCAATTTTGACTCTCTCTACGGCAAACTGATGTGTAGGCGGTATCTTAAACCTATTTCTACGCCTCCCTATACATTTTGTCAACTTATATATATTGATTCAAAACATAAGTCAGTATTTTGAGGGATCTTAAATGCTTAGTGATGTGTGCTAATGACTGATTTTCAAGGGAGTCGCAGCTTGGTGATGCTTAAATTCTCTTAGGACATTCATCCCTGAGAAAAAGATATAACAAGATGGGAGATGTGACACCCGTATGTGGGACTTTTTTACTGTAACATGATATTCAGCATACATATACCTGCATATTCGTAACCCCGTGATGGCATTTGGAATTTCACAAGCCTCGTTGCCCTCAGCATCAAAACAGCATTAGCTCTGGTCAGACCATATTCAGTCGATTTTTCTGGGATCCGGTGCTGAGTAATGACTGAATGTCTACATCATTTAGAACCTCAGGAATTTGTGGCAAAACATGTCAACTACTTTCTCAGATTGCCTGAGAAACTATGTGCCGAAGATACAGTGGATAAGTTACTAGTATATGACTTTCACGTCTTCAGGGCCAATTCAGCAGCGTGGAAAACTCTAACAGCTTCAGTTATCGAAGCAAAAGTGCCGAGGAAAATTAAAAGGAAGTATTATATAGTGTTTATATCAGGCATAAACCTGTAGATAACAAAATGAACTTAAAGGTTCAAGATCATACTGATAAGAATGAAGAAGAAGACCTCGCCGGGCTTGAGAGCTGGAGTAAATATATTTTATCATCGGCTAACACATGATTCGTTGGACCAGCGGCTAATATATCTTTCTGCTTCTAAATTAATTAATATTATAGTATTTGATATGTGACAATATAGAAATAATATCAAGCTAGTACTTGTTCGCTTGATATCACCAATGCTATGCATTTGGCAACATAGTGCACATTTGACTCATTCAGGCCGGAAATTGAGATTCGTGAATTGTGCGCCATGTAAATGTGATGCGTTTCTCTCAATACATTGACGGATCTTTCTTCAAGGCCTAGAAACCCAAACATGCCGCTTTGATGAACTATATGTTTCCATGAGCCAGGCGCTTTCTCTAACTCCAAATATTCAACCAAGAGTTTTCTCATAATGCGAATTCTGTGAGCCATTTTTACCAGGTCCTCTTTCCACTGCAGTTTCAGCTCATTATTTGCCAAAATAGCATCTGCGACTCGAGCTCCAAACGCTGGGGGATTAGATATTTCCGCACGCTGAAGGCTTTCTAGGACAGATTCAACATTTCTAGCTTGCTGAGGAGTCTTTGTCACAACTTGCACGCAGCCCACACGTTCTCCATAGAGTCCCATATTCTTTGAAAAGGACATGCAAATAATACCGGAAAAGTGCATTTCGAGAAAAAAGTATCTTATTGCCCAGCAGTCCGTATCGAAGTCTCCGCTATTGAAGCCTAAATATGCAGCGTCAAAAATGGGGAATAAATTTCTCTCTTTCATGATGGCAGCGATCTGCTTCCACTGTGTTCGACATGGGTCTAAACCCGTTGGATTGTGGGCGCACGCATGCAAGACGAATATAGAACCCTCAGGGCACTCTTTTAGAAACTGAAGAAGTTTAGAAAATGCCAAACTTCTTGAAGCATCATCAAAATACGGATAGTTTTCCACTGTAAATCCGGCAGCCCTAAACACTGATGTATGGTTAGACCACGTTGGATCTGATATGTAGATGTGATGAGATGTAGAATAACACTTAGCAAGGAAGACAGCTGCCAGGTGAATCGACCCTGTCCCAGAAACGGCTTGAGAAGTACCAACTCTGTTTTCCACTACAATGGGAGAATTGACACCAAATAGTATCTGGGAACACGAAGATCTGAATCTCTTGAGGCCGAGTATCGGTAGGTACTCGTGACCGACGTCCCTTATCAATTCTCTTGCTTGTTTCACGGACTTTAGTATCCACGGCTTTCCATTACCATCTCGATATGTCCCTTGACCTAAATTTACCTTGCAAGCCGACTTGTCCTCATTGAATTGAGCGGTCAAGGCAAATATTGCGTCTTGCTGTAGATAAGGAATATTAGATAAAAAATCAAAAGACATGCTGCCCATGCTTTTCAAAGGTTCGAAATCGACAATTTCCGGTTGTGATAATCCCTGCTTTTATAAGATCATTCAAAATTTTGTACATGATTTGATTATTCACATTATTCTATTGGATTTTTGTGACCGTCATTGTTTTTCCTTTCCTTAAAGCTGTAGTGTCATCTTCATCTTATCTAAGAAAGTGTACTATCTAATTTAAACAAGTGCCTCGCTTCGCCGAAATGTAACAGATAATACAATGTAGTGAAAATCAGCTGAGAAAAACATAGGTTAGTTCACTATCTTGTTGTGTGCGGTAAAAGTGAAAGCCATAATACCGACCGTCGAATATTTCTCGAACAGGGAATACATTGAAGAAAGATCGATTGAGTGACGTTAGATAAGAGAATTGAAATACTTAAAATGTGGTAAACAATTCTATATGGTACTCCATGACGTAAAGAATATTCGAACTACCTCTCCCTTCTAAACAAGATAATATAGACTCGGAACAATACATGAAATCAGCTTTATAAATCTAAAATTTCACTAAATAGAATCATCATAGCGAACAATATGTCAGACAAGAATTTTTCATCATAAGTGAAATTACACAAATAGTACATACAGCATATCTGTCAATTAGAAGCCAAATTTACCATGCTATAACCCAGTTCCAACATTTTGTCCAATTATTTCTTGTTTTGATGTAAAAGTATGAATCAACTCTCGATATTGTTGATAAAACAATTGAGAAATGGAGTTGTGCGTCCCTCATCGGTGAACGTTGCCCTGCCTTCCCCATAATTCAGAATGCGATCTAAATAGTGCATCTGTCGGTAGATTGAAGGTACCTGTTGCCGATTTTCGTGAAACCTGACAATCCTCTATCTAGTTTTAGATTCATCAAGATTCATCTCCGGCAGTTTCCACGAGAGACTGTTTCCTTTATCTTGTTTGAAGTAATAATAAGTGATAAAGATAAGAGAAAATTGATTATCGATAAGGATCAAGAAAAGATTGGGAAGTGGGCGGAGAATCAGTATACTGGAAGTACTGAAAAATGAATGAACGGTTTATATAAATGCCCAAGAATTTAATTCATTATTATTATTGCTGACTGAAATTTCTTATCTTGAATAGGAAACGTAACTATTCAAAACTATGACTCAGAAAATGAGTGAAAGGGAAAAGAAATTTTCTACTGTGAATGAAACAGTTAAAGGAGTTGAAGATATCGGAACGGGAAGTGTCACATCGCTAACAGACGAATTTGAGACTCCACTTGACCAAGATCTATACATCGATCCAAAAGAAGAGAATGCGTTGGTAAGAAAACTAGATCGTCGATTAATACCTATGTTGGCTTTCATGTATTTTTTATCCTCATTAGATCGCTCAAATATTGGTAATGCTTACACATCAGGTATGAAAGAAGATTTAAATCTATCCAACAAACAGTATTCAAATGCAGTTTCGGTATTTTACTCTACTTATTTAGCTGCAGAACTTCCAGCTGTGTTACTATTGAAAAGAGTTAATGTTCGCTATTATATGTCCTTTTTAGTCCTGGCGTGGTCTCTTATTACCCTTTGCAATGGGTTTGTTCAGAGTCATAAATCTCTTTTGGCACTGAGAGTTTTATTGGGAGCTTTTGAAGGTGGTTTTTTCCCTGCAATGACGCTGATGATTAGTATGCTTTATAAGCAGGAAGAACAAGCCAAAAGAATGGCATGTTTTTTTGGGTTCGCCGCCTTGTCTGGCGCATTTGGCGGACTGATAGCAACTGGTTTAGCTTCTGTCCAAAATGCAGGTGGATTAGAAGGTTGGAGGTGGTTATATATCATAGAAGGAATAATCTCTGTTGCTGCGTCCATCTGGTTGTTTTTTGGTTTACCAGCCCATTTTGATGTAATTCCTTTCTTGAATGAACGCGAGCGCCACTTGATGGATGTTCGCGCCCAACAAAGAGTGAAATATATGGGAACAAGTGATAAGTTTGAATGGTCGTATATTAAAGATGCCTTGATTGATTTCAAGACTTATATTTCCTTCACCATACAGTTCTGTCATGACATAATCCTATATGGGTATTCCACGTTTTTAACAGCAATTCTCAAGTTGGGGCTAGGCTATTCTTCAAGGGAGGCACAATACATGAGTGTCCCAGTTTTTCTTCTGGCTGGTTTCGTATTTCTAGTTTCAGCCTATTTCAGTGACAGGATAAGATTAAGAGGTGCGATTATCTTCTTTAACAATATTTTCGGTATTGTTGGATACATACTCTTACTTTCCGTCTCCAACAATGCTGTAAAATATTTTGCCTGCTATTTGATAACCTTTTCGATGTATACGGGACCTGGTTTGAACGTTTCATGGTTAACCAATAACTTTGCTCCACATTACAAACGTGCGACCGCTCTCGGACTGAATCAAACTCTAGGTAATTTGGCGGGAGCAGTATCTGGTCAGATCTATACAGCTGCTCCTTACAAATTTGGTAATTCTTTCTCTCTGGGTTGTATTGCTCTTACGAACTGTTTGTGCCTATCTCAAATCGTTGTGTTGCGCTATATCAACAAAAAAAGAGAGAGAATTTTGAGTGGGGAAATTCCAGATGAGAAAAAGAATAGAAGAGGGGACTGGGCCTTAGACTTTAAGTATTGTCTGTAAGATCAATATAGATATTTATTTTCGGACTTTTTAAAATTGCTTTAGAACTACAAGATTGAAATCGCCTTGGATTTTATGTTACAATTTTATTTCACAGTCTAAGGTTTACTAGCAGAGATATTTTTGAATATAACTCGCTAAAAAGGTTTTACCGCATCACCCTTACAGTCAAAGATTAGACAAAAAAATGAGCAAACCAATGACCCATGAAATTGGACAACATGTAATTGCTTGCTTGAGATTCTCGTAAATTAATTGCTAGCTTTGAAGAAATACATCGAGAACAATTCGACTTATCTTTCTTATAAAAGCTTATAATATCAAACATTGAAAATATTGAAGAAGTGAAGACCTCTTCGAATTTCATTACCATACATCATGTGATTTTTGATGTCGCAAACAAGTACGGATCACGGAGAATGATCAATTAAAGTGTGATTGATGAGATGACCAACTGTTCCAACGGCAAGTTGTGTGGTGACCCCACATACCTAAATTACGGAAATCCTCTTATCTGTAATCTTGATGGCATCGAGATAGTCTTGACACTATAGATCGCTTATCCTCAGGTTATTACGACCCTTACATCCCCAGTCTATTGGTTCGCCACGATATGCTCTTCTAAAACTTCCAGTGATGTCTCTGGCTCCATGAACATCTTTAAGCTTAAAAGCCCTCAAACTTACCCTATAACAATAAGTAGCGAGAATTCCTACAGGATCCATTATTTTGATGTTATGAACATAGTCACACACTTTTATCTGCTAAATTTTGTGGGGGAAGCCTGGTTACAGATAACGCTTCTTCAAAAAAGTGAGAACACCCCATTAAAAAGTCTACGTAGTAATAATCTTCTTGGATACCCTTCGGGCAAATTTTAACAGCAACTAAGCACTCAATTGACCCGTCGCAGTCATTTTCTTCTTTATATGACGACTTTTGATGATCATGTTTCAGGTGACCTTATCTCTTATCGCCAAGAAAACTTCTGGAAGGGCTGACTTGCAACGCACATGTGCGATAAGAAATTTTTCACCGCGGGGCATCAGAGTGTGAAATCTTTGCACTTGTTCATCAAGTGAAGCAATTACAAAATGCAACATATATACAGATATCCGGAACATCACTCCTGATGATTTCAGTATTTCATATAATATAACCCATTAGGAAGTCTTTAGAGTTGAAGCACTTACTATCGATTGAAAATTGAGATGTGCTACCGAAGCAGCCAATGTGGTTTGCCTTTCCACTTTAACACGCCCTTTAAGATGATGTTAACGCTAAGTATAAAATCATAGATTTCTTTTATTTGGAGGATGGATTGCCTCAAGTTTGGCGTAGCTTAAGTGCTCATGGAAGATTTACTTACTCCGTTATTCTTTCTATGCTTTAAAGTGCTCCGGTAAATCGAGATATATAGCTCAGTCAGTGTTTTTATGGGATCCAATTTCCAATAAAATCGATTTTGAACCCTATAAATGGATGATCTTGCCGTGTTCAAGGAATTTGTTCTGACTTCTCAAAGAGTCACTGACATCGTTTTCATATTTCAATATAATGACTGATTCACACGGTTACTGTGACAATTTCATTTTTGTAATTGGTGACAGGTCCCTTCTACGGACAAAATTGGAACAGGCTTTAGTCACTATGAAACATTATGTAATGGGCATGGTTTTTGAGGAGACTCATTAAGCATGAAGGGGTTCCTTTGGGACAGCACTGATGCACCAGAGACAAATATGACTGATACAAGGATGGGCAAACATACAAATTCTCGAAAGGGATATGTTCCATTTTTTAAAGATAATTCTCCTTAGAATTCTTCAAAGAGGTCTTAATAGGTATAAAAAGTGGCAACGTTCTCATTGGATATACTGTGTTTCGCTAGCCCAAGGACATTTCATGGTGCCAGAAAGAAGGGTTTTTGCATTTCATGGAATGCATGAACGCGAAGATGGTAATAAAGCTCTCAATCTGTGGATCTGTGAGAAAGACATAATACTATAGTCATCGGAGACAGGAATAAAAGGAATAAGAAACCTTGAGATCAAATTATATTATTGACACTGAAACAGGATGACGCGTAAATGAGGTATACAGGATCGACATGCCGCATTACCAATTTTTTTTTATTGTCATAAATTGCGGTTAAGAATTCAAAAAAGAGAATGAAAAGATTCCACTAGTTATTCAAGTCTTCTGAGATAAATAAATAAGTCTATGGTAAAAAAGAGTTTGAGTATTTCATAAAATCCTCATTATCAAAGAGCACAGATTCCCCAGATTTGTTTGTATCATTTATATCGTCCAACAACTTACTCAAATTAAGATTTTCCACCAAGTCAAAATGAATTTCACGTTGATTTGTAACATCTCCGTCTGTTGTGGTAAAAATCGTCGATGGCGGTTGAAAAAAACCCTTCAAAATAGTTTTTACCTCCTGTGAGCTAATGAGCTCTATTATTTCAGTAAGTTGTTTGTTGAAATTGCAAGCTGAAAGGTTATACTGCGATAAACGTTGTAAAACTTTCAAATTAATCTGAAGTCTTTCAAATAAAGTTGAAATGTCGCAGCCAAAACTGATAGTATAATTCGGCATCGCATCACAACAAGCTGCGAATATCAGAATAATCGAAGCGTTAAATATGTAGTGACAATCCAGGAAAGATGCATTGACCATTCTTCCTCCATAATAGAGCTCAGTAAGCACTAAGCTTTGTATTTTAGCGGCTTGAACACACGATTCCAATAGAATTTGAATTATAGTAAGAGTTTGTTTGGACAAAAGCTCCTCGGCACTCTTTCCGGTTGTTAAAACCTTGTTGAGAACATAAAACAACACTGGGCGAGTAGTTATTATTATGGAATAGTTGTAGTTGATATGAAGGTTGATTGTTGATCGCGACCGACCAGCAAAATCGTTATAGTCTAATTTCAACGCAGATGGAAGCTCGTCTAACCAACTCTTAAGCAGTTTCAATACTGCATTGCAGTTTTGTATGAATGATGTCGAGTTTCGTGTGTATATCTTTTTAACGATTTGGGTTGTTATCTTTGCGAGCTTCACCTGAGAGACAAAGTGATATATGTCAAGTGACAGCGTCGATAATTTGTTATCAGCCTCTGCGAGTAGAGGCATCTCAATATCTGCCTCATTAATTGTCAGTGGAAAACCAAATCTCACAGCAACAAGTCTATCATAAACATAGCATAACCAAAAAACTCTGTTATCTGTAGAGTTTTTAACTCTTTTATGGTAGCCTAATGTCAACATCATTCGAATGGCATTTCCAACAAGAATATAGGCGAAGGATGGCTTATCTAGCGATAAAGCATAAAAGGCGACATAAAGAAACGATTGAACTAGCGAGCTATCTGCAATCAGGTCGTAAACTTTTAAAAGTTCGCCCTGTAATTTCAGAGCCGTTTCAAAATAAAGTAAACCTGGGAATTTGGAGCGTGCATTTTCGGGAGAATTGTCTTCATCGAATAGACAACCTAGGGCTAAGTACGTAAAAAACCTAGTAAGTTCGGTAGCATACTTGACAAAATTTGAATGATTTCTCTTTTTGTAGATTATGCATTCCAAGACTTCTTTCTCATAGCTTAGCTCAATGAACATATAGTCTGCCCCAATTATTTTAGAGGCTGCGGAGATCCATTTTTTAGCTTTTTCAATAGGTGGACAAACTTCGGCGGCTATTACTTCAATCGAAGAAACTTTTGGTTGTTTATCTAGACATATAGTTCTGTAATCAGAGTTGCTAACATCCCTAGTAAGGTGGCAAGATTTGATTAACAATTGTTTCATTTTAAAAAGATACTTTGCGCACGCTGAAGCTCCCAAATAACAGTTGCTGACATTAAAGGAGAATTCTAAATTACCTCGTGGCATCTCATCAGCGGTATTTGAATTTTTATCTTCACTAGACAGTGGTGGATTGAGATCGGGTAAATCCTCGCTTTTGCACGGGTTAGTTGTGATATTCAATTCATGCTCCAGATTCTTGATCCTTGTCTTTAAAGATCGCAGATATTTTTCTGTGATTTTCACAGTTTTGCTTGATACTTTAGCATGATATTCACATTCTTGAAGCTTATCAATTTTTATGCAATAATCACAAGGCAATTCACCGGAACATCTTTTCTTTCGACGCTTGCAAGTCTCACAGGCCTTTTTTGATCTTTTAATACCCATGGAAACGCTTAATAATTTAGCATTTTTGGACTTCCATAAGTTTTGGCACTGATATCTTGGACTTATATTTAGTTATAATGAATAATCTTGAATTATTAGTTTTTTGTTTGTCGGTAATTTTGATACGTTTAGCCGACAAAGAAAAGCACAAAGCGTTCCTGCAACAAATTGCTACACTTCAGCACAGAGGAATTTTCAATGCGCTTGAGTAAAGAATACAAAATGACGATTGAGGAAATCTTTAGGGAGACAACTGACTGCTTAAAGAATAAAACCACTCTGAACCATTGTGTAGATTGATAATGCTTCAATTTGTTGACTGCAGGTTTCCAGTTATATCAACATAATTGAATTTCCAATCCTGAAACTTGTAATGTGAATGCGATTTTTGTTTTATTCCCCCAGAGGCTATTTCTTATTAACAATAATTCAAGATTGAGTAGCGTTGTTTGATCACATTCAACTGATATTTAAAACCGATTTTGATGGTACCACAGGGAGTATGACGCACTGTGGTTTGGATAAATAACCATATTAAAGTAGAAGGAATTTAGCTAAGTAAATAAACTTTGTTGGAACTGGCAGAAAATTTGAGCATCTGCCATTGTGGACAAGTAATTGAAATGAGATTGAACCCTAAAAATTGTATTATCAATGCGGAAGAAGATCAACTGATATTCATTGCGAAATGATTACATAATGGGAATCTGACCAGTTTTTATTCTGTCATCATAAAGCACTCATAATGTTTTTACAACTAAAATACAAGGATCAAAATGATAATGTTATCCCAATTGAGACAACGATACTACGAATGCGAACAATCTTAACTTGTAATGGTGCTATATAACTCAATATGTGTGGAATTGTGACCTATAAATATAGGCCTTTCATCTAGTATTAACCCACCTTGGTCTATACTTTTCTTCGGTTTATTCTTAGAAAGAAAGAGAATTTTTTCCAGAATATCGGCTTCTATATGTTTTATTTTCTACTTTAAATAATGTTAATGTTTAATATCAGCAATTCTATTAACTGATCAGAAAAATTTGAATTTCAATACTTTCAAGTTAATAATAAGAGTAATAGCCAATAGCCGCTGATCTCCTGTAGCTTTACTTGTGCTTTTATCAATTTCTACGATAGTTCTGATCAATACAAGATATTCTCCCGCTTTCTTTGCTCTTCATCGCTATACCTAAACGAAAATACTAATCATTCCGGTTGAGGCCATATCTACCAGGAATCACCGTTTCCCGTTCGATAAACTGTAATTAAGTTGGTAAGGGCATGACCAAGACTGACCTGGCGTCATTACGGAAGAGCATAAACAAGATATTTGGTACACACATTAAAAATTATTTTAATTTATTTAATTGATTCTTCGATCATTCTTTGTTTAAAGTAGGTTATCACTGATGCACCTGAAAACTTGATGTGAGCCATTTATATGAAAAATCGTGCCAGAGAATGCATCAGAGCCAGATCTTCGATCATTATTTATCAATTTTTCTAATGTTGCTTGTTCTAACCATGAAAGATTTTAATCCAATCTTTTGATTACTTACTTTTCACACGCCAAGTCAAATTGTATGATTACGAACACTTTTTTAGATATTGATGATTATATGCTAAGTTCTTCTTTCTGTGAGTTAAAAAATGATGTAATGTTGATTATGGACATGGACATCGAGAAATGGTACTGCTTTGTTAAAGCATCTAATTATTCTCTCGAAATGTATACATACTCCAGACTGAATTTCGATTTCCACGGATTTAAAAGATTGAGAAAAATGATATTGATAAACTTTGTTTCATTCTCACACAGTGACCCAAATTATGTTTTCTACTGAATCTATGGCGTTATAAGCTTGTCTCTTTTACATCAATGACATTTACTTTCTTTGCGAAAACTCTGCTGTGATGATTTGACTAACTTATTGAGACGTTGATGTATATGCCCTTTCCTAGGAGCAAAGGGGAAAGTTTATATTTGTTTGCCGTCATTTGGTCAGATACCCTATCTAGTATGATTTTAACATCTTTTTGTTCTCAGCCAAAAGAGTGGTGGTATTGACAAAGCTACCAAGATCATACCAAGACCAATTCCAATAGGTAGTCCCAGTCTAGTTTTGTACAAAGCAGCTAGTACTATGGGCGAGATTAATTTACCAATTCCTGAGATGGCCCCTACAGATGGCATCAACTGGAGCTTAAGCTTAGGATCTATATACATGGAAAACAAAGCTGGGACACTTGAAGCCAAAAAGTTGTATCCCAACATTGTTATTGACATACCAGCAACGAAGAAAATACCCGAATTCGTAGGTGGTAAAGACTTATTCTCCGATGCTTTTGACGCTCCTATCATAAAGGCTTGGCCTATTAGGGCCACAATGAGAGCAAAAATTGAGAAGTTTACTTGGTTGCTGTACAAGGAATCTTTTTTGGTTTCTTCAGTAATCTTCACTATTTTTTTTTCTAATTCCTCATTTTCAGTTGATTCAGATTCATTGTCCACAACTTGGCTCTTCTTCTTCATTGGAAACTTGACTTGTGTGAGTTTTGGAGCGAAGTAGCTTCCAGCGACGCCCAATATAGATGCAATCATAAATGATACTCCCTGGAACTTTGTCTGCCAATCTACATGTAGTGTGAGAAATATGGGCATGAAATACATCACTTCACTCATAATGAAGGAAGAAAGAAACATACACCATAATAAAATCAGGCATGAAATAAGTTTATGAGTTCCTGATTTAAAAAATTGTTTCCAGCAGACAAAAAAATTCTTGAGCTGCCCTTTCTTAGATTTTTGGATTGGATTTTCTAATATTATCATTAGAAGAAAGCAGATGGCAAGGATAATGAAACTAGCTGCAAATGTTGGGGCATTATCAGAATTTATTCTATACCCTCTTATGTGAAAGTTCAATAGACCAAAAAGTATGGCAATCACTTGTGAGAGAGCCATACAAATTCCGGCTGCTGTTCTGTACATTGCTACCAACTTGAAGACAATCTCCCTTTCTGATGTAACCGAAGTTATGTAGCTAAAGATAATGGCCCCCGATGCAGAAGCAACGCCGCAGATAATACGACCTCCCAACAAAGTTCGTGGTGATACAGCACCACCGCATGAATACAAAAAATTGCCAACGAAAGATAGGAAATAGAGAAAAACTATAACCCACTTCAGTGAGCCAATAAGCGCAGCAATCTTTCCAATGATAAAAGAAAAAAATACTTGTACAGCCGCAGATACTGCTTGCATTATGAACAAAAAGTTATCAGGATTTTTCACCTCCGTCTTCTAAATGTTAATAAATGAGCTGCAATACTTCTTTTATATCATATAATGATACTTACCGATTCGATATAATCAACAACACTGGATAGATAAACGCAAGAATCAAAGCTAAATTGAGCTGCCATCAATATTACTACCAGGTACTTGAGGTATAGTTTTTTCTTTGATTCTTCCATCTTTGAAGTCTGGATTATTATAACGTGATGACCTTAATAGCATAGGCTAGTTCCAATCTGATAAATTACATACAAGAAGGATATAGACCTCATTATATAAGAATTGGAGCGGGCTTGTAATACCCAAATAAGACTGGTTTCGTTTTATCTTACTCTAATGGCGTAACCTTTACTTTGCATACGATTTCCTCTAATATCCTTTGATTTTCAGCAGGTAATGGATGTCACCTAGTTAAAATACTAAACGGAGTCCATTTTCCCTTTCGGGCAATTTATTGCCGCTGATCTCGAAAGTTTAGAAAGTCGGTAATTAATAAAAAATTTATTCTAAATTTTCATTAACTCTTAATCAAGCCTCAGCTTGGCTGAACCTTTTCTTGACGTTTCAACCGTTTCAGTTGTTTATTCTTTTTATTTATGGTACTATGGATTGAAAAAAGCCGTAAAGGCACATTTTAAAAACTTCTCAGACGAAAAAATTAAATAGTTTATGAAGTGTTAAACTATGGCAGGCATTCTATACTTAATATTTAACTTGTCCTTTCAAATTCGCAGAGTCTTACGGTAGTTATTGGTTGTACAACAAATGTGTTTTCCGAGTATTTTACTTCCTCTAATATTGATAGCTCAAATGTCTTTAAAACATGCGCGAGCTCGGTCTTGATTAAGATTTCTGCAAAGTTTCTTCCTAAACATTTACGAGCACCTGGTCCGAATGTAACTTGACTGTACAAAGAATCTCTGGGGGATATACTCTTGAACCTTGAAGGATGAAACTCGCTACCGTATCCCTTATGTTTATCTGGGGGGTTCCACAGTGGAGAATTATAGTTAATTTGATACTGATCGATCACGATAGGTGAGTTAGGTAATATCTTGAATCCGTCAATAACTAGTGCGTCTGATGTGGTTTCCGGAAAACTAAACCAAAGAAGTGGATGAAGTCTCAGGATTTCAAGAACACACATGTGCAAAAAAGTATCCGACAGTTTAACATAATTCAATATGTTTTTTCGATTAAAGTCCTTACTTTCCGAGAGGTTTTCTGTGGTGTACTTAATTATTTCGTCTCTTACTTCCATCTGTTCACCACTATTCAGGGCCATTTCAACTAAGGCCCATCCCATAATTGTGCCTGTAACATCAACATTGGCAAAAAGAATTTCATCTATTGTTTGTATCCAATTTTCTAAAGCGAAACTATCGCCGTCGACATGGTCGTAAAGTTGCTGAATTATAGTATCTTTTCCCAGGATTTTTGCAAGCTTTACCTGTTGCAGAGTAATTTCGAAAAACTTGCTTTGAAAATCATACAATTGTCTCACTTGCTTAAAAGGAAGATATTGGAAGATCTTAAAGCGTGCATACACGGATAAAAATGAGAAATGCATCAGTTCCGTGTGACCTGGTATCAAACCCTTTAAGGTATCCAATAAACTACCAGTAGCTAAATCACACCCATAGAAGTATTTGGCAATACAAGTAAATGGTACTTCACTAATGAAGCTAAGTGGATCGACTTCAATAGGCTTGTCTTTGTTGAGACTTTCAGACCAATCGGATATGTTATCAATTATTAATGGTAGACTTTCAACAGCAGCCTTATGTGTAAAAAAGGATCGAAATCATTCCTCATAGAGAGCCATTTAGCTCCGTTCTGAAACCCTAAACATTTGCCTAGAAGTGAGACTAAAAACGCCCCCGCTCCAAAATTATCAAGCTTTTTGTGATTTCCAGAATTACCTCAATAAAAAATTGCCAATTGATCGGGCGTGGTTAGTATCACCTCTTTGCAGTTTCCACTTCTCTGAATGTAAATATCTCCATATTGTTGTCTATTCTCTTGAGATAGGCTTCTTCCACGAATAAATTTATCCTTGGAACAATCTTTAGGACAATATGGGATAGGCACCCTTTCCTTGTCAACTCTTACAACACTTTTTTGCCATAAATTGTTGAATCCATAGGCAGAATTCCATTCTTTGGCCAAATAAATGACTATCACAACGACAGCGATGCAATATATAGAGCCCCACAAGTTAGTGCAAACTTTTCTCAATAGATTTTCTATCAACATTATGCACACTCTTCTTGAATAGACTGATCAAAGATTGGGTCAGCTATAGTGCCAAGACTTTATACTCCATAGACTTCCGAATGCCAAGGTCATCAATTTCTACCATTTCCACCAAGTTTGGATGTTTGCAGCCATTTTCTAGATGGCATCAATAATGCTTTTCGCCTTTCAAGATCCAAATCCAATCATAGCCATTTGACTTTTGAATTACTGAATCTGGAATTTCGCGATAATGAGCTCGTATGAAAAGTGTTTTATTTGTGATCATCGTTATTTCATCTATCAGGTCATGGTCTAATTCCAAGATTTGAAAAATGAGATGTTTGGTTTTTCCCACTATGACAACCTGATTTATACGGATAAGACAAGAATAGCAATTATTCTCCGAAGATTTACAAAAAAGAAAATTATTTAATACCTAATAAGTTATAGATCTCAATAATAGCAGTCCAGAATTCTATAATGAGTGAGCCAAAAGATGTTGATAGATCGGAAAACGTATTTTGTGTAACATAGAATAATGAGATTTTTATGTACAAAAAACTATCTAGGGAAACTGAATGTTGTAAATAAGATTGAATAAAAAAATATACCTGCAAAAAACGTCGGGAAAAATTAAATAATGAGAGCCCCTTCTTTTCCTTTAGCTTTAACTTGGAAGTTGAAAACTACTGTCGGGTACTCTGTGAATATGTGTTTTGGAATAAGCAGAGTGCCATCCTGAAACAGAACGGTGTCGAGCTTTTGGGATTTCGCAAAATTGTAGAGATTTGATAACTGATGAGGCAAGTTTTCCTGCATGAAATCCTTCTCACAAAAATCTATTTTGAAGAGAAATTGAGGGTGCTGAGTCATAAATGTTATCCAAAAGTGACGAAACCTCTTTTGTGCACGGAATAATTCTTGCGCCAATTGTCCAGCGTGTTTGACCTTCCTATAGTTAGTGGCAATAATAGTGATTATTACATAAGGCTTTTTAGATTCGAATTCATGCATCTTTTTCTCTTGAAGCTCCCAGTCTGGTGTTTCCTTACTTATTTTGGCTTCAAAGTATATGGCAAGAAGCAAAGGTGTGTTTTTTTGGCCCATTCCTTTTCCAGAATCAAGTAATGAAGGAAATTTGGAATAGCAGCTATATTCTTCGACAATTTTCCTTTGACTTTCATAACATCAAACCCTAAATTATTTTTGGATTCTAAAAAGGACGCAGATAAGAATGCCAAATGACCTTAAATTTTGACAACTCTTGCAGTAAATGTATTCTTACTTTCTTTTGCATGTTTCAAATAACGACAGCCATTGCCACGTTTTTCAGGTTTTTCACCAAAACACGAAATAATACTGATTTACGCTGAATATCTTCCTTGAAATTTTGAATTACATCCTGCAACATTTGTGCTCTCAAATGGCATCCACAATCTGTGACGTGTGCATCAAATGCCAGGAACCCCTTTTGGGGGGTGTTGGCGCTTTAGTGTCATGCAATAGCGCTTCGAAGTCGCAAAGCGATTCTCTAATATCTATACATGTTAGAATAAGTCGTATCAAATGGCCCACTAATTGGTTTGCAGGAATAATTGTTGGCCCAATTCCTTTTGTATTGGTATGAATGCCTATGCTGTTGAATATTAGATCACTCCACATATGATATTAATTTCACCAAAAACACACCGTGCCGTTTGGAAGAAACTTTTGTCATGTTTACCCTTCAAAACCAACGTCTATATTTATTTATATATTTATATTTGTATGCTTTCATGAGTCTATGTATTGTCTGCTCAAAGCTCATTCAGCTCTGTCTTAAAAGGTATGAGACATATCAATATCATTAAAATTAACATGTAACACTTGAAGAGGATTTTTAATATGGTAGCATGCATCGTGTAATCTCCATATTCCCTTGAAAAATTATACTTCAAATACAGAAAAGGTCTACGAATCAAGTTTTACATTTGATCCTATTGTGTTTTTACTGTTGTTTTCTAGCGTCACAGTCGGAATTTCATTTCCTGATTCGGATATTGGAAGGCATGGCTTCGCTTTCCTAGGGTCCTTTTCTCTTCCCCAGGAAATTGGTTTCTTGGCGTAAATAAAGGATGTGTTGCCTTTTTGAACTGCAACATATGAATACCGTGAATCATTCTTGTCAACATCGCACATGTGTTCCCATAATAGGTAACGAACAATCAAAGGTTCTTTTCAGACAACCTTTGAGGACAGTAAGCAATGAAGTTTCAAAATGGAAATTTCATGACTAGCGTTTTCATTTGACTATATACCCTAATTTCATGTAGGTCTATGCATCAAAACGCTCATATGTTTATTCAGTCATTTTGGAAATTATTTATTGGTGTGTTTGAAACTTTTTGTGTATAATAAAACCTTCGTTGTTGTAAAATGTGGTATTTTGACTTCATGTCTTCTGTAAACAGCTCTGAATTTCCGAGAGTGAGTCAATTTATTGTGCTGCTTCTCACCAACAAACACAACTCTGTATATTTCAAGAATCAATTAGATGAGGTTGCTACCTTTTTTGAATTTAATAGGCAGCGTTGTAGTTCAACTCATAGATTTAACCAAATCTTGTAAATATTTTTTTATGTTGTGAATCTATTTGTATCCCAATCAGTTTTCTAATACATTTCTTAGCAGTGAAGAACATGGGTCAGATTGATAGGAATAAAACTAGGGTAATGGGAAATGAATTTACTTCCTGCCGGACACGAAAAACTAAAATGTAATGCGCAAACATATACCTCCTGCAGAGGAGGTTTGATGTTCAAAACACCTGAATCTGAAGTTGACGTTTGAAGAGAAGGAAATAAAAAAGAATAGTTTAGGGTAGGTCTGTTACGTTTTTATTTAAGAACCGCTTCGTTACTTGACAGGAGAAGTTTACCTTTTTGTAGTTCAGTGCCACGTAATGACGGCTATAATGAGTTACAAGTTGCTATAATTCTAAAATGACCCCAACAATAGGAATTTGGAATCAAAAAAAAACTGAATTTTAATTTCAGTGATGAGTTAATAAACAATTCCGTCCCCATCGATCTTATTTATGGAGATATTTACTTGAGGAATCTAAAATTTACAGTATTTTTGAACCATTGGGTGACAGTCTTTTTTCAAAGCGAAAAAAAAGGCTCTAAAAACAGACATGATGGACAATTTCAGTGAACTTTTTGCTCTTGTAATGTATAAAGAAGAAAAAAAGATCTTAATTCAAACATTTGGAACTCTAAAGCAGAAGAATCAAAAACTTCATAGGAACCTTATCTTTGGCATCCTATTTAAAATTGCATCACATACGCGGCTATAAACATCGAGAGAGCAAATGCTTGAACAGAAAATAGCTAAAAGTATTTAGAAACATATGGTGAGGAACCCGGTGAAAACTTTGTTGGTTAAGTCTTATATCTTAGATGTTTACTATCAAAAAAAAAAGAATTACTGAGCCAACTAATTCTGAAGATGTAGTACTTAGCTTAAAAAGCGCTATTTTAAATCTGTAATGGACGCTACTGAAGTGACTGTGAGATCAAAAAGTCAGAATGTTACGGTAATCTTTCCATTTTTGAATTCCTGTTACTCATTTTATATGGTGAAAAAAGTTTTTGGAGACCCAATTTGATTGCTGAAAAATGTCAGCCCTCTCATAAAAATGCACTTTGGTAACATTTTAGATAAAATACTGCTTTCTATATGCAATAAAGGACCTAGTTAGATGGTATTTAAAGAAGATTGTGTGATAAATTATATGTCAATCGCACTAACCACAAATAAATTTTGAAAATTTGATAGGAGAAAGTCAAAGGTTCAAGACTATAAAAAATCAAATGAGATGTAATCCTCCTCTATTGAAATAACGACTTTAGAGGTAAAAATACTTTCGAAAACCTCAATATGCAAAATGAGAGAATTTTTCTGCAACGAAAGATAATGTGGATTTAGACATACATTTTCTGTGTTATTCAGTTTAGTTGACTGCATCCGATACAGCATTGTTCTTAAAAATATAATCATAAATCTTGATAGTTCCAAAGATAAAAAATATTTATCAGGACCATTAACTGCCACTAATTGGAATTTTGTGCGATAAATTTTATATTTACTCACATCAATGATGTTCAAAATCTGATTATGAACATTCGAATTAATAAAGAACTTTTTGATTCAAGAACACGTCTACTTGAACTAGAATATGTCAAAATCTCCAAAACGAAAGACTCATATTTAATAACTCTTCGATGCTACCATACTTTAAATATGAACTGTTTAATATTTTAATGATCAGAAATAAGACATTTTCCCAACCAAAGTTTGAAAGATGGTTTAAGGACGGTTGTAGTGACATACCTTAACTACTCCTCATTGGATGCTTCTCTGGTTTGTACGTTGGTCATTATGACATCACGCCTTATCATACGGTGCTACAGTATTCAGAAGCAATATCTTGATTGTATTAGTGCTTTTCAAGAAGTGATGGTAGTATAAACCAATTTTTTTCGAAAACTATTCAAGATCTGGATAGCTGTTATGATGTATTTGAATATTATCGCAATAAATTTGATATAATACTAGATCTCTGTTACAATTTATATGATTTAAATCGTCGTTTGCTCTTTTCGCTTACACCTGAAAAATTCTTTGACCAAATCGTACACGACATACTTAGCGATAGAGCCTGGAGCACCGATAACTCAGATAATTAAACTTCCAATGATAAAATTTCTTCAAGAAATGAAATGTTAAATCTGGATCATCAGAATCTCCAAGTGTCATTCTTCCACAGCCAAGAACGGTATCAACTATTCAAGGTTTACTATTATCGGTCTTGATTATATACTTGAAGTAGAATATATGTTACTACAGTTATCCGGAATATGTTAAATAACGCTTCTAAGAGAATTATCTTGTTTTTGATGTCCCTTGAATACAAACCAAACATATTCTAAACCTTCTGAAAGGGAACTTGCTATGTTGATTGTTCTTAAATACTATGGTAGAGTATTTACCAGTTTTACGGGTCTCAAAATGATGTTGCAAAAGTACTCCTTGGTTTTTTAGCCCTCTTTGCCTATAAATAATTTATCCCGCTGTTTGCAGATGGAGTCGACAAAACCAGTTTGTCAACTAACGATGTAATGAGGCGCCTGAATGATGGAATCGAAGCTCTAGTAACAATATAAGGACTCGCAAAATCGTTTCATTGAATTACGACCTAGTATCAGGGCAAGGACGGAAGGCCTTTAGGATATTGAAAAATTGAATGTCTTGCACTAGAAATAGATGTGCCAAAGGATGCCCAAAGATCAGTTAGCTTTGAAACATGTGCACTCGGAAAAAAGTGTCAGATTCATCAATCTCAGAGGTCGTGACTAATAAGTCGGATAATTCATAATTCCTAATAGTGTGGCGCTCTTATAATCAATAGCTTTTCACAACAAAATATATGAAATCGATCATAATAACTCCGTACAGCTTTGTGATCAACTTTCTTGTTTATGATACTATCGATATTGTAATCTGGGGAAACAAGAATAGTTCAGAGATCCTTGGGTTGGTGCTCTCCGAACGTGGCAAATGCCAAAAGTGGTTTTACTGAGTATTGACGGCAATTTCAAAACAAGTTCACCAGATTAGTCTGATCGTGTGTAATATTGTGGCATCTTGTTGTCCTGGAGTTTCCACATCACCATAGCAACTTGCAAATAAAAGTTCAATGATTTCGATGATTTTACAATGTCAAGTTTTGTTGAAGCAATCTCAAATCAAACTAGTCCATGACGAATTTTCACAACCATATACCCAGCTGTTATCTCTGGGACCGAACAAATAGAAATTTCTTTACCTCTGGAGTGGATATTTGATATATGACGGCGAGGAGGATAGATTAAGTACAAAGTCTGAATCTGTGTCCTTAAGCGCTGCTTTATTAGTTTTTGGCTCACCGATTATCATCATTTTCCTGAATTCAATACCTTGAGAGCAGAATGCAGAATACATCCCATATTATCGGGATCTCAGGTTATCTAAGCGGCAGCAAAATAACTATCTCAGTCTCAAACGCTCTGTGTTTTTATCGTGCTGACTTTGGGGCTCCAAAAAATACAGCCTATGTCAAAAATCTGCATGATGGTTTGGGCAAGACGTCAAAGCCTCTGTATTCACATCTTTTGAATTGACATCATTTGAGATATGAGTTGGATACGTTAAAAAATGTGATTATGATATTTCTATTGTGGGATACCTCACAAATATCAATTGTTTAGGTTATTCTATCATTGGATGTTCAAACCGGCATGTAAATGTTTCAATAGGTTTTGCAAGAGAAACTTACTGTCTCTCTGCTTGTTTCTCACTTTATCGCCCATCTCTCTTACGCTGGCGAGCGCTCTCACTAAACGATACCCTTAATACTCCGAGAATAAAATTCGATTAGTAAATATCACTACACACTGCATTAATCTAAGAACGAATTTTTGGTAACAATATATCTCATATTCAAACAAATAATAATAAAGTACATAATCTACGTGTTCTCGATTTCCCCTGAATGAGGCTTGAGGATTAAAATTCGTATCTAAAATCATCGTTCTCTATGTCAGTGATATCCAAGAACATTGCATCTCTACAACCTCCCGCTTCCCTCATCTGCTTTTTATCGCGATTCTTATTCTCTTTAATAACAATAAAGCGTAATACAAAACACAGGCCTATTGCAACACCTAACTGTACGATCAAAGCAATTTTGGCAGGAGAATAGTTTGGAGCATCTCGAACTCTAAACATCTGGGGACCTATCAGATTTCCAATACAAAATGCCACAAGAGTAAGAACATTTCTGGATATTCTCTTGGTATATCCAGAGGTGTTGACCGAGTTCCAGTTGTATATCATTGGCAGAATGGCAGGGGCAAAATTCAAAAGATAAACTCCAAATAGCTTCCCGACTCTCTGTTCGTTGTTTAATACTAATAGCAGAATTGAACCTAAAATGGAGGGTACACATACGGCAGCCATGATAAAAGTTCTTTGCCCAATGGATCCTGCTAAATAGGTACATATAATGGTTGCAATAATTGATACTGCTCCAGATGGCATTTGAATAATAGTTGCCTTCTTATCATCAAAGCCAAAGGTGGAAATAATTACACTGGAAAAATTGGAAACGGTACCGTTCGTAATCATTGTCAACAAAGTAATAAAAAATAGAATCCATGTCTGTTTGTCCTTCAGCAACAATTCCCTAACCTGATGAATTTTGATGGTATGATTCTGGACACCAGTCTGATTTTCCTTTATATGCTCCAGTGCTTCTTGCCTTTCCGCCTCATTAAGAAAAGTACAGGTTAATGGACTACTAGGTACAAATATCATCGTAGCAACCCCCACAATAACTGTCAAACATCCCATAAATATAAAGAGAATTTGCCAACTAGCAATCTTCGTTGAATGAACATGTTGAAAACCAAAGGAAAGAAGAGCCCCCAAAATCTGGCCTGTTCCAATCTGCATATACCACAATCCTGTCCTTCTTGATTGCTCTGGCTTTGTCCACCACATCCCCGTAATTATGATCAAGCATCCCGCAACAGATGCTTCGAAAACACCTAAAAGTGTTCTTACGACCATCAGCCCAGCGTAATTTTTTGATGCAGCGTGAAAACACACAATCATTCCCCATAATGTCACATTCAACCCCAGAAATTTAGAGACAGGTAGTTTTTGAATCAGAAAACCTGATAGCGGCTCTGCAGCCAAGTAACCCACATAAAAGATAGTACCAAGGTCACTAAATTGATTACCTTTGAGGTGACTTTTGATACCCATGACCGCAGCGTAATTGAGCAGCGTTTTGTCTAAATATTGCAAAAAATATATTGCCATAAAGAATGGCATTATTCGTAGATCGATCTTCCACCTCAAAGCTTTGATTTGTTTAGGTGTTAGCGAGAGTTGCGGGCTGGATACTGGGTCTAAAGTACCCTCTTCCAGAACACCAACTCGAAACTCATCAACAACTTGCACGTCAATCTTAGAATCTGACACATATTTGCTCTGTGTCATGATGATTTAATACCCTTCTCTTTGCTAATTTTAGTTTTTTGCGAGACAAATAATCAACCCTGCAATGTAAAAATAAGAGGAAAGGTTGTTCATTATATACCCTAATCGTTTGATGTTGCAGCACCTCTTGTTTAGATTACAGCTTGCACAGAAACTCCTCTATGTTCAGTTATGTTATCTGGAAGGTTACTTTTCTCTTAGAAATTAAAAAGTGACTCTCTAAGTCTGCTCTGTAGGAATATTATACTTGGTGTGCAATATGAGAGGATAAAGATAGATACTGTTTATTTCATCTTGCGAAGCACTTATCAAGAAATCCAATCAACGGAAGAGGGTCCTTGTTATCGTGCTCGGCAAAGTTTCCTCGGATCTCGGCAAGTTCGGCAAGTTCGGAACTTTTCTTATCTATTGAAGTAAGTCGATTTCAGTTAGGGTAACCACACTTTATTTGACAGAACCCTTATATGCCATTCGCTCGCATACAGGTATGTAATATATCCAATTAAGAAAAAATGAGTTCTCTTCGCACCAAACTTACGACATAACTTCGCCATTAAAATGAAAAAAATCAATAATTGAAGAATATTTACTATTCAATTAGTAAACGTGTGGTTTTGTCATGTTCAGGTCTAGTTACGATTATAAAACTAAAATTGAATTGACAGGTGTGTTACTATTCCAGAGTGCCTTTGTGTTTTAGTACCATCTCCCATAACATTTTTAGAGAGAGTTTTTCATTTTTTTACAAAATGCAGGTAAGGATGCCGATTGATTAACACAGTCCGACCAATTTCTATGCAAACCATGTTTGACGGAAGAAAACCATATTCCATTTCCTCTTTTGTTTTTTACATTGAAGTGGTTTCAACATTCAAGGTAAAAATTTCATGAGTCATGTCTGGTTGGGGTGATACTGTAAAATTACAGAGCACACAAGGGACCCTGCAAACAGGCTTGCTCCTAAAATCAATTCGGTCGAAAATGGATTCGTTATTCTAGAAATAAGCTCTCTTCTTTAGAAGCAAACTAAAGAGAAATAAAAATTATTGAAAGAATTTATCGATTTACTGACATTAGATAATAGGATTGAAACAATTAAAATGGAGTAAACAATTCTTATATGCTGAGTTCGTGACTCAAAGTATAGGTACGAACTGCCTCTCCCTCCTATACAACATGGTATAGACTCGGGATGTTGGAACAGCGTTTAGACTAGACGTGTTGCTTCCAGTTGTCGGATATGTTGTATTTACTATTTTTCTAATTCATCGTATGATGAAAAATTCTTTTCCGACATATTGTTCGCGATGATTCGATGCAGTGCATTTTTTAGATATATAAAGCAGACTTTCTATAATGTTCCCGAGTCTATACCATATTGTATAGGAGGGAGAGGCAGTTCGTGCCTATACTTTGAGTCACGAACTCAGCATATAAGAATTGTTTACTACATTTTAATTGTTTCAATCCTATTATCTAATGTCAGTAAATCGATAAATTCTTTCAATACGGGAACATTATAGAAAGTCTGCTTTATATATCTAAAAAATGCACTACATCGTATCATCGCGAACAATATGTCGGACAAGAATTTTTCATCATACGATGAATTAGAAAAATAGTAAATACAACATATCCGACAACTGGAAGCCACACCTCTAGTCTAATCGCTGTTCCAACAAATTCTTTCAATAATTGTGATCGTTCCTCTTTTATATCTCAACTTATTTCATCTTTGTGTAATCTCTAATAAATAATTAAGCTAATTCATTAATAACTTTATTATTTAAATGATTAATTCTTACTTTTTTATGTGGTATTTTGTGTCATCTCTAATTTGTGTCGTAGAGATTTTATTATTCCATTACAGGAAACAACAAAAGTTGGTCTCTTGGCCCAGTTGGTTAAGGCACCGTGCTAATAACGCGGGGATCAGCGGTTCGATCCCGCTAGAGACCAATTTTTTGAAAAACATTGAGAATAATGTAGACGTGCAGATTCAGTTATATGACAACTGAACAAGTTTTTTTATTTTTTAAAATCATAAATCTTAGTATTGAATGAATATATTCTCCGATAAGTGACTACAATTGTTGATGTTAGACATTGATATTAATGAAAATTGATATTAAAAGGTAAAGAATTAGATGTTTTGTAAAAAATCCTCCTCTTTCTAGGAATAAATTGAAGAATACTGTAGATCAAGATGGATCGATATTCTCAAGAAGGCCCATATTTATAGGTCGCATGTCAACACCTATTGAGTTATACCACACCACTGCAAGTCAAGATTGTTCGTATTCGTAGTATTGTTGTTTCAATTGTAATCACATCATCATTTTGATCCTTGTATTTTAGTTGTAAAAACATTATGAATGCTTTGTGATGACAGAATAAAGGTTAGTCAGATTCTCATTTTGTAATCGTTTCGGGAAGAAAAAAGATCCTCTCCTGCATCAATACTACTTTTGCTAGGGCTCAATATCATTCTAATTACTTGTTCATCATAGCAGATGCTCGAACTACCAGTCTCTACTATCTATATTTCTTTATATATTGCCAGTTTTATCAGTAATTGGGACTATAACTACTCTGTAAATAAAGGGGTATGAAACAGAGTGTTTTCCTGATGAGGAGCTGAGGGATCTGAGACTGAGTTGTGAAAAGTAGCTGTCATTGTGAATGAATCTCAACTGGTGAGAACTATGGGAAATTCCCAACTAAGTGGATGCAAAATTATGATATATGCTGTCATCACAAGAACCCGAATGGCTAAGGGGTTATCAGAGAGTACATAAACCTAGTCAAGTCTTAACAAATTTTTAAATATCCTTGAATCCATATTCAATATAAGTACGAGATGAGAGGGATTGTTTTTTGTTAAAATGGTCTATATCTATGACGAAGAAACTACATATAATAAGCTTCGACACTTTCAATTCCAAATTTTCTACCCAAAATAAATCACTAGCTCAAATATGATTGCAATATTTACTTGAGCTCATCAAAATAGTGTTTATGGTTCATGGAAGTGCAGCAGATACTTGGCTACAGATTTTATAATCTTATTGAAAGTACAATTATCTACAAAAATGAATAGATACTTAACCGTTTTCTCACGGCCCTTTTATTATATGAATATATTTAGAATCATAAATCTCATTAAAATCATTTCTTCTGAAAGAAAGCCCATTTTGACTTTTTGCCATCATCAATCGAACTTTCTACTGTCTCGTTGAACCGCTTGCTTGGAGGAATCCAAGATGATGATTTCCAAGGGAGCACTCCCTCGTCATACAAGATTTGAATATCTTCTAAAGATAAACCACTTGTTTCAGGCACAAAAAAGAAAACATACAAGTACATGACTACCAGGCAACCAACAAACACATATCCATAGTAAAAGTTAATAGCACTTGTAATGAATGGCGTAAAGAAACCAATCAAAAACTGCCATAACCAATTGAATGCTGTGGAAACCGCCATACCTTTGGATTTCACCTTAGAAGGAAATGATTCTGCAACCACAATATATGCCACTGGTGCCCATGTTGTTGCGAAAAAGAAAATGTAAAACATAGTGAACACGATCATACAATTCCCTGCACCCTTAGAACTTGGTGCATCCTGACCATTTGGATATAGCCTTGTAACACCAACACTTGCAAAAACAACCATGCAAACTAACATACCAGCAGCTCCACCCATCAAACATAAACGACGACCAAGCTTATCAACAACAAACACAGCAACAATAGTCGAAAAGAAATTAACAGTACCAATAACAACAGATGTTTCAAAACCATCAGTAAGACCAACAGATTTGAAAATAGTGGTACCATAGAAGAAAAAATAGTTCTCACCTGTCAACTGCAAGAAGGTTTGTACTAAAACACCTGTAATCAAACGTTGTAGAACTTTTGTTTTAACTGAAAATAGTTCCGCCCATGATGCTTCTCCACTGGCTTTTTGAGCCTCGATACCTTGAAGGATTTGATCAATCTCACTTTCCACAAATTCATGCTCTTTTGGGACTCTGCTTAGCCGTGCGATAGCACGACGGGCCTCTTCTAGTTTTCCACACTCAACCAAGTACCTAGGTGATTCAGGAATCAAGAGCATACCAATGCACATGATGATTGCCCATCCGAAGCAAAGTCCGAGAGGAACTCTCCATTGAGCAGTGCTGTCATAATTTCTGGTATTATACACCACACAGTATCCTAGAAAGATACCAAATGTAACCATTAACTGGTACATAGAAATTAGGCTTCCTCTTAGATCTTTTGGGGCTATTTCAGATAAAAGCATTGGGCATAAAACAGAACAACCACCACAACCTAACCCATAGATGATCTTTCCTATGAAATATTGGTACCACTTTCCAGTTGCAGAAATTTGTATGATAGCGCCAACTACATAAATCATTACTACCATTATAATTGCAAGTCTTCTACCAAAGATATCCCCTAGACGAGCCAAGAGCACACCACCCAAAGCACACCCAACACTGAATATAGCAACCAATAGACCCATCCTGACATCACTTAAATAATACTCTCCTGTAATGTGATTATATGAACCAAAGTTTTCCTTGAAATTAGGCATATTGATGAAACCAGCAGTTACACCGCTATCCCAACCAGGTAAAAAACCTCCTAAGGATATAGGAAAACATAATAAAATGATGAAAGCATAATACATGGCAGTTCTTTTGGGTGCCTCGACCTCTGCAACTCCAGTCGTTTGCACATAATTCAAGTCTGCAAGTGAGGCTTTGTCAAGTGGAGTTGTCACCTGCGTATCCGTGCCAGGTGTCTCTACGGACTTCTCGACATTTTCCACAGACCCATGAACAGTGGATGCAGTGGATGCAGTGAATGCATTAGACTCTGGCATATGTTCTGTGGTCATTTTTTTTGTTTAGTTAATTTTTATAGATCACTACTCTTCAACAACGCTAAGGAAGAGATGTGTGAAACATGTTTCCGAGTACCCAGTTATTATATACCATAATCAATTTAGGTTCACACCTCTTCATAAAATTTTGATCAATCTGCAAGAATTGTATCGGATCTGGATTACATGGTATTCTATTCGTTGATCGAGAAGTCAGATATTACCGTTATGATTAGCTTTCACATATGATAATTACATTAATTAAATTCACGTACTCCAGATTTTTCATGAATGGATGTTCCTGCAAACAGGCGCTCTAAGAAGGACGGCACGAAAGAAAGAATTTCCCTATGGACAATAGAAAACAATTGTACTGGTATGTTTTCTTTTTCAAGGAGTTGAACAATGCTTCGCTTTGGGAAATGCCTTCTTTGTTCTTCCAAACGCCAAGATACCTTTAATTTTTGCCGAACCGAAGTCCTCCCGGCAATAATAATTTGTGGATTTTCTTTGTGCCTGTTTTTCACCTTAGAAAAAAAAACACTACGGAATCGTGGGAAAAAAGTGCATGCTTTGCGGAACTAAATCTCGAAAAACGCTCCACCGCGCCCTTAAAGGAGGGACACATAGGTTAAGAATCAACCAATAAAAGAATGTCTTATCCCAGGAAACGGTGTCCCCTCCGTTCCGTCGTGAGGCAAACTAGGGTTAATTTTAAATTATGCGCCTGAATTTAATGCTGAATTGCCATTTCTAATCACCCCACATTCTTAGCTTACCCCATACTATTACCAAATTTCAATCAGGAGTCAAAACATTTCTTTTGTACACTTTTTAGACTTGGAACCTGCTATAATAGTGTGGGGAACTCTTTCGAGTAACAAATATCAAAGACTATTTTGTATAGGGAATTTTCTGTTGGAAGAAGATACACAATATAGCGGTTTGAGTTATGTCCCGTGAAAAATTCTCGCTCGCGTTTGTAAGGTTCTTTCTTTCTTTAGCTCAGACACCTAGACACTGAAGCAGATTTAAAGCGAAAACAGTACATATATAAGAGGCAACAAACACAGCCAGTTTTGTTCCTTTAAAACATTTATTAATATTCTGTTGTTTTCATCTACCAAATAATCAAATCAAATTACTCTTCAACAAAGCCGAAATATCTAACCGTGAAAACTAATCATATTTCATCAACAACTTTAACATGACAAAGACGGATGAAAAAACAGCAATTCAATTGAATACCCAAAACATTCAGCACTGGAATGTTCCAGACATTACTGTCCCAAACTACTCAAGAGAAGGAGTAAAGGAAGGAATTGTCCATTTAGGGGTTGGTGGTTTTCATCGTTCGCATCTGGCACTTTATATTCATCGCTTGATGCAACAATTCGATGTTAAAGACTGGTCAATATGCGGTGTGGGTTTGATGAAGGGTGATGCAGCTATGCGCGATGCTTTGCAAAGTCAGGATTGTTTGTACACTCTTATGGAGCGTGGTATCGAAAAGACCGTCACCCAGGTCATCGGTTCAATAACTTCTTACCTGTACGCACCTGAAAACCCAAAAGCAGTCATCGAGAAAATGGCACACCCAGATACACGTATTGTTTCTTTGACAGTTACCGAGAGTGGTTATTATCATAGTGAAGCCACTTCAACATTACAAACAGATGAGCCTGCAATTGAGAATGATTTGAAGAATCCAAACAGTCCATGCACAATTTATGGCTATCTATATGAAGCTTTGCAAATCCGTCACAAAGAAGGGCGTGCTCCATTCACAATTATGTCTTGTGATAATATGCCAGAAAATGGTAACACGTTGAAGCGAATGCTAGTTGCTTTCGCAAAATTGAAGGACGCAAAATTTGCCGATTGGATTCAAAAGAATGTCGCCGCACCTAATGCAATGGTTGATCGTGTTACTCCTAAAACTACTGATGCTGATCGTACCTATTTGTCCGAGATATTAGGTGTCAAAGATCAGTGCCCTGTAGTGTGTGAACCATTTATTCAATGGGTTCTTGAAGATAATTTCCCAGAGGGACGTCCAAACTGGGAAAAAGTCGGAGTCGAAGTTGTTTCTAATGTTGGACCATATGAATTGATGAAGTTGCGTCTATTGAACGGAGCACATTCAGAAATGGGTTATTTGGGATATTTGGCAGGTTACCAATATATTCATGAGGTTGTTACAGATCCTTTAATCAACAAGTACATCCGCATCATGAATCGTGAAGAGGTCATTCCTTTGTTGCCTAAAATAGAGGGTGTTGATTTTGCTGAATACTCCCTCTCAGTTCTTGAAAGATTCTCAAATCCAGCAATCAAGGACCAAGTATCTCGTATTTGTTTAATGGGATCTGGTAAAATGCCTAAGTATGTTCTACCATCAATTTCAGAACAACTAGCAAAGTCGGATGGGAAGTACGAACTTTTAACTTTAGGTGTTGCAGGTTGGTTCCGTTACTTGACCGGTATTGACATGAACGGAAAGGAATTTGAAATTGAGGATGTCATGGCATCAACTTTAAGAGATGCCGCAAGGAAAGGTGGTCGTAACCCTGCTCCTTTATTAAACATAAAAACATTGTTTGGGGCTGATCTTAGGGAGAATAAAGATTTTGTTCAAAAATTAACTCATGATATAGAGCTCGTTTCAGATAAAGGTCCTTTAGAAGCTGTTAGAGAGCATCTAGTCAAATATGAGGACTAATTTCTCATTTTGATGGACTTTGATAGTGTCGTCTTTAATGACAGTATTATTCGTATTATTCTTATGTGTTCATGTGAGTCTCATGTATAAAGCCAAATATAAAATGATTTAAACTATATTACTTTAGTAAAGAAACCTTTCTTCTGTCATCTTGTTTTCGGACTAAAGCCAGTGTTTCGAAGGTTTTTTCCTTTTCTACGAAAGCAATTAATATCATGAAGAAAATGTCAAATTGGAGAAGAGTGAGAAATTCATCATGAAAATTCGGGTATCTTGCAATGAAGATGATAAGGAACGCTCACAAGATGTCGGGTTTCTTGATTTATGTTTCCTACGAACAAAAGACAATTATCACACAGTTTTTTCTTATATCCCACCTTTATAACGAATCAATTTAAATAATTTATTCGTAAGATTAAACACATAGACCAAATAATTTAATCCTAAGGGGTTTTAAAATGTATATTAAAAAATGAGCCCAACAATGAAGTGTTTAAAATATTATTCTCACTTTGACTTTCTAGAAATAATCAAGGACCCATCCCTCTTAGCGTACCTCTCACTTTCAAATTTTTCATAGATTTAAATATAGTTTATAGAATCCATTTTTCTTAATGGAAAAAACGCCAAAGCTGATGAATAATCTAGCGTTATGGACTTTCTCTTCTCAAATTAACGTATTGTCGCTTTCCGTTTTTCAATATAAAGCTTTATTCAATTAATCCATATTAGTACCTTTGAATTTATGATAGTTCCAACAAAAAACTGAAATAAGAATGTATACATTGTCCCAAAAAAAAACTCCAATAAAACATCCTTGCAATTATTTGGAGCTGGAGGGGAAATCTACCTGCCCTCTATCTGTACATGTTCTTATAATATGAACACTCTGTTATTTTACCTTTCAGCGTATGTATCTCTTAATATATCCGGTTTTAGTTAGCCGCTTTAGGTTGAATATACGTCAAATGCATTCCCCATATATATCGTCTATCATCATTCGCACTAAACCGTTTCTTGATGTTCCTTCATAATGTTTCCGATTCACTGCAACGAAGTAAATTAAAGAAAAAAGTCGTCCGCCACACTTTCTGTTCCGCAGTTGAAAGAAACTTTCTTTTCAAATTGAGAACGGCTTGGCAAAAAAAGAAAGCGAGCAAAAACCATAGCGGTACTATTTCAATTTGCCAATGATTATATATGAAGGATTTTACGTGCGCTGTTAACTTTCCATAACATGAGGGATGACAAACATGCCTTCTGGAAAAGAGTTTGAGACTATTGAACTCACAAAAGTAGAGTTCGAAACAACCATTAGGAGCACCTCCACTCCTGAGGAAACTAACCTCATTCGCAGGTTTAAAGACTCTTTCAAGCGGAATACTCCACCAGAAGTACTAGATGGGATACAATATTCAGAACTCACCGAAGAGGAAAAAATACAATGGGATTTGGCGACCCAACCTTACAAAAAGGTTTTAAGTCAGAGACATTTGACAATGATAGCGATCGGAGGTACTTTGGGAACAGGACTCTTCATTGGACTGGGTTTATCATTAGCATCTGGACCAGCTTCCTTATTGATTGGTTTCATATTGGTAGGTGCATCTATGCTATGTGTTGTACAATGTGGAGCTGAAATCTCTTGTCAGTATCCCGTTTCTGGTTCCTATGCGCTGCATGCCAGTAGGTTTATAGATCCATCGGTTGGTTTCAGCATTGGAATCAATTATTTGTTAATGTGGCTTATATCATTTCCCAGTGAATTAGTAGGGTGCTCACTCACTATATCATATTGGACAGATTCAGTTAATCCCGCTGTTTGGGTTGCAATCTTCTTCGTTGCCATCATGTTATTGAACCTTTTTGGTGCAAAGGGATTCGCAGAATCTGAGTTTTACATGTCGATCTTCAAAATTCTGGCACTTTTTGTCTTTATTATCATCGGTATTATCTTAATTGTGGGAGGAGGTCCTGACTCCACTGGTTATATAGGGACAAAATATTGGCATGATCCCGGTTCTTTTGCTCCTCCGGTTTTCAAAAATCTCTGCAATACATTCGTTTCAGCAGCCTATTCATTCAGTGGTACAGAAATGGTAGTTCTGACAAGTACAGAGGCACGAGATGTTTTATCAGTTTCTAGGGCGGCTAAAGGTACTTTTTGGAGAATCGTTATCTTTTATATTGTGACAGTTATCATCATTGGTTGTCTTGTTCCGTACAATGACTCACGACTCCTAAGTGGTTCGTCGAGTGAGGACATCACAGCTTCCCCTTTCGTCATCGCATTAAATAATGCTAGTTCGTTTGGAACGAAGGTATCGAATTTCATGAACGTGGTCATATTAATAGCTGTGTTCTCTGTTTGTAATTCATGCGTCTATGCATCCTCGAGACTTATTCAAGGTTTAGCTACGGCAGGTCAACTTCCAAGCATTTGCGGTTACATGGACAGAAAAGGAAGACCCTTGGTCGGTATGGCGATATGCGGTGTTTTTGGGCTCCTAGGTTTCTTGGTTGTTTCGAAAAATCAAGGTACCGTATTTACTTGGTTATTTGCGTTGTGTTCCATTTCATTTTTTACCACTTAGTTCTGTATTTGTTTCTGCCAAGTGAGATTCAGAATGGCCATGAAAGCACAAGGGCGGTCAGATGATGATATTCTCTACAAATCAGTGTTAGGGATCTATGGTGGTATATTCGGTTGTATATTAAATGTTCTCCTTGTTGCAGGAGAAATATATGTGTCTGCAGCACCAGTTGGAAGCCCAAGTTCGGCATCATATTTTTTTGAGTATTGCTTAAGTATTCCAATCATGATAGCAGTGTATATAGGGCACAGGGTTTATCGCAGAGATTGGAGGCATTGGTACATCAAGAGTAATGATATTGATCTTGATAGTGGATTTTCTAAAGAGGATTTAGAAGCCGCCAAACTAAGAAGACATAAAGATAGAGAATATATTGCCTCCCGGCCATTTTATTACACTGTCTACAGATTCTTTTGTTGATAAGGCTATCAGTTGCATACTTTTATTTTGGTATTTCAAGTTTTGTATAATTTTGAACTCTTTATTATAGAGTTTCATGTCTCTTATGAACTCCTGAAGTGATGTTTTCCCCATTATATTCAGCTATAAGGATAATGATTCACAACTCTGCTCACGGCAAAGAAGTACCAACTTAAAGCCTGTGTTTCCATCATTTTATTGCAGAATCCGTCGAAAACCTACTCTTTTAACAGTTTTATCAAAGAATGTGCTACCACATAATTGGAAATTATTTTTAACGTACAGAATCAATAACCGTGATACCTAATTACAGACTGCTATATATTCGAGTACAGTCCATTCATTTCTACTCTTCCAGATATTTATTTCGTTCGTACATGGAACTAATCATGCCAGGTAGTATTGACATAATGAATAAATCAAGAAGTTTTGCACTGTGTTCGAGTTTTCTGTTAATCATCTCTAATTATCGGTAATAATCGATTAGCTATATCCGCCAGTACCGAAAAATCGTACTATGAATACTATTCTCTAGCGGTAAAGATGCAAACTTCTGGTAAGTCTGATGTTGATCACTGCAGCTAGTGTTTCACTCATTGGTACAGATATTACGTGGAGTGGGTGAAGACTTTTTATTTAGTCAGGTTGAACAAAAAGGATATACTGGTCTTATAAAAGCCGTGATCAACATATAGTACCCGATATGCTCATATGAAAGTTATTCGTCTAATATGATTATAAAGGACCATTTAATTAGATGGACCCCCTGCAAACACTTCAAGCACACGATGGCAATGTGTGAAACCTTAAATTGATTTAGGTTCGTTGTTTGAGCAATATGAAGGTATTTTAAAGAACCGTGTTAATAACTTTTTTTGTTTTTCCTCATCAAAGTATATTTATTTGACAACTACATCATCCTGGCGACACCATCTTATCACTTTATATAGATATTAGGTTGAAATAAACATTCTAAACAGTTGAGCCAACTTAAATTTTTTTGTACGAAATGAAATTAAATACCATTCCGCAAAAAAAACAATTGAACGACTAATTAGATTCAGCGCGAAAAAACCTAATCTAAAATCTACCTCGGTAGATTTACAGGACAGTTGGGTCTGAACTCTAACAAAACAACGTTGACAAAACACCATACCTCGTGAATTTTCCTTCCAGTGTTTGATACGAACTGCAGTTTCTTTGTTTTCAAATTGATGATCTGAGTCTGAAAATCTAGGGTGCAGTTTTCACTACACTTTTAAAAAGAAAACATGCTCGTACATTCAATTCCTTCTGTCTTTGAAACTTTACTGGTTACTGGATTTAGTCATTTTAACATGCGGCCGTCGATCTTAATGGCATCGTGATGCGTTGCCCTGCATCTACACCCATATGCTGTAATTAAATTGATGACTGCATATGCAGGTTCTATATGCGCCACATTCTCTCCTATGGAATTTGAGTTCAACATCATCAGGCTTCCTGATATCCAATGCAACAAGCCTGCCTATAAACATCATTAATTAAAAAAATACAAATTCCTGATCTTACTCACGACGTTTTTGGTGCCATTTACTTTTGAAGTATGTCTACTCATCTGCCCAAAAACATTGGACACCCCAGTTTTTTTTGTTATAAAAACATGATTTATCAATGAAACTATTCATTAATCTTTTAAGCTGCTCTCCTAGAGCCAATCAACCAACCCACTAGCATAGTACAGGGATGACTGAACATCAAAGTGCAAACCATGCGCATGAAGATGGGACTTTGGAGAGTGGGAGAGATGATAAGGCCGCAAGTGTAGACGAAAAGCTCGAGAAGATATCCTCAAACGACGAGGATATTCGTGACAATTTGAAGGTGACAAAATCACCGGTGATCAGAAAAGCAGAGTTGATGGCAAAGCAATATGATAACTGGTATTTGAGAGGAATGTTTCTATTTTCTGCGTTGATATGTGCATTTGCTTATAGTTTGGATAGTGGTATCAGAAGTGTTTATATGACATATGCAATGAATTCTTATTCAACACACTCTCTGATTTCTACGATAAGTGTTATTACGTTAGTAATTTCCGCAGTAGCTCAAATATTCTTTGCAGGTTTATCAGATGTTTTCGGCAGATTGACACTGTTCCTTGTGTCGATCGTACTCTATATTGTAGGTACAGTCATTCAATCTCAAGCATTTGACGTCCAGAGATATGCTGCAGGTGCTGTTTTCTATTATGTGGGACTTGTTGGTACAATGCTGCAAGTGGTCTTGATATTATCCGATAATTCTTCATTGAAGTGGAGATTATTTTACACATTAATACCATCTTGGCCAGCCATTATTACTACATGGGTTTCTGGTACCATCGTGGGCGTTGCAAATCCAGAAGAAAATTGGTCCTGGAATATTGCAATGTGGGCCTTCATTTTCCCCTTGACATGTCTACCATTATTAGGATGCATGCTGCATATGAGATGGATGGTTAGAAATGATCCAGAATGGAAGGAATTACAAACAGAGAAATCATATTACGAAAAACATGGACTAGTGCAGCTATTAATACAGCTGTTTTGGAAATTAGATGTTATCGGTGTCTTACTATTTGTTGCTGGCACCGGATGTATCCTTGTTCCATTAACACTAGCTGGGGGTGTATCAACTAAATGGCACAATCCCAAAATTATTGCTCCGTTCGTATTAGGTTTTGTTGTGGTTCCTTTTTTCATCTATTGGGAAAGCAAATTAGCTTTAGTGCCTTTTGCGCCATTCAAATTACTAAAAGATCGTGGAGTATGGGCACCTTTAATGATGATGTTTTTCATTTGCTTTATTTATCAAATGGCAGCTGGTTATTTGTATACTATATTATTGGTTGCTATAGATGTGAGTGCCACTTCAGCAACAAGAATTATAAATCTTTACTCTTTCGTGGCTGCGGTAATTGCTCCATTTTTGGGCATTGTTGTTGCTAAATCCGCAAGGTTGAAGCCATATATTATTATCGGTGGATCACTTTACTTTGTGACAATGGGTCTCTTTTATCACTATAGATCAGGAGTGGGTTCTGACAAAGGAATTATTGCAGGTATGGTAATATGGGGTATCAGCAGTTGTCTCTTTGACTATCCAGCCACGGTTTCCATCCAATCTGTGACCTCTCACGAAAACATGGCAACAGTTACAGCTCTCAATTACACAACATTTAGAATTGGTGGAGCAATTGCATCAGCCATTTCTGGTGCTATCTGGACCCAGACTCTATATCCTAAACTCCTAGAGTATATGGGTGATGCAGAATTAGCTACTGCTGCATATAGTTCCCCTCTGACCTTCATAATTAGTTATCCATGGGGAACACCTGTCAGGGACGCAATGGTGGAAGCTTATAGACATGTGCAAAAGTACGAAGTTTTAGTGGCACTTGTATTTTCTGCACCAATGTTCCTTCTTTCTTTTTGCGTGAGAGATCCCCCATTAACTGAAGAATTCGCTCAGACACTTGATGAAGGAGAATATGTTCAGAATAATCAAAAAGATCCGATCAATGACTGGATATCTAATCGCTTTTCAAAGCTGGGACGCAGATCTTGAATAAGTTATTTAATTTATACATGTATGTGAGTTAGTTGAAATCAAAACCAAAATTTTATTCATTGCTGGAAGAGTAGAGTCCGAGTGGATTACGTTCACCAACAATTAATGCAGGAACTTTGTTCTTAAGACAAATCCACTAATGATCATTGTTATTATCAATTGAGAACACAATCACCAAAGAGCCGTATACACTTGCCCAACCTTCAGTTTACGTGGTGATTATTTCAAGTCTTCATGTGAAAAGGCTGATATTTATCCAAGATTTCGATGATTACAATATAAAATAGATATAACCCTTCATGTCGGCTAAAATTTCGGATGTTTCTTCGGATATTCGGTCATTTGCAGAATCTCGGAACATTTCACTTGTATATATCCCCGTTCTCTCTCTTTGAGAGATACAACCCAAAATGTAGTGAGAAGCCGGGGCAGAGGAAACCAACATAGCCGGCGAAGTCTGAAGGCAATGATGAATATATATATAAGCATCGTCCTCTTAAATGAAATGATAGGTAATTGATAATTGTTCGAAATTATTGTTATCTGAACAACATCGACGAAAAAAGAGTATATGGGAAATTTCGTAAACTCAAGACGATCCACAGTCTACTCTGTGAAAGGAATGGTTTCATCCACACAGCCATTAGCAACAGCGGCCGGAGTCAGTATATTGTCTCAGGGAGGTAACTGTGTTGATGCTTGCGTGGCAGTGTCTGCTTGTCTATGTGTAGTTGAACCATCTTCAACAGGTATTGGTGGTGATTGTTTTGCAACGCTTTATAAGGAATCAGACAAAAAAGTGTATGGGATGAATGGTACCGGTAGATCTGCTAGAGAGATTAGCATCGGTTGGTTAAAGCGTCATCATCCTGATCATATTTTGCCAAGTCTGAGATTTAAAGAAGATTCGATCTTCAAAGTACAAGTTCCTGGTGCAATCGCTGGTTGGTTCGATGCAGTCGAAAAATGGGGTAGCGGTAATGTTACTATGGCTGAAATCTTGGCACCCGCCATTGATTTAGCTGAAAATGGATTTGTTGTTTCAGAAATCAGTTCTCTTCTTTGGAAAGAAGCGGAGGAAAAGTTAAAGAGAATTGGGAACAGCGGCTCTGAACTTTCCATTTTTTTGCCAAATGAAGGCTTTACAGCACCAATTAAGGGTCAATTCGTTACAAATAAGTTGTTGGCAGATACATTAAAAATTCTTGTTCGAGATGGTAAGAAAGGTTTTTATGAGGGCGATGTAGCGAAGTCGATAATTTCTGAGTTATCCAAAAGAGGTTCTCTTATTAATGAGTGGGATCTGGTCAATCATACCTCGACATTTGTGGATCCGATATCTCTATCATTTCTAGACCATAAACTATGGGAAATTCCGCCAAATGGTTCTGGAATTATTGCATTACTCACGTTGGGGTTGATTAGAGAGTTAGATAAAGCAGGTACCATTAATTTGAGTCAAATTGAACACAACTCAGCAGAATATATCCATCTCTTAACTGAATGTTTAAAAATCAGCTTTAAGGATTCTGATGAGTATGTGAACGATTACGAGTTTTTTGTCAAGAATCATAATCTGGAGCAGAGCAAGACACTGAAATGCTTGCTGAATTCTGAATATCTGAAAAGTCGTGCTGGTCTGTTCAATTCAACCAGTGTCCTTAATAATCGTGACGTTAAACATGGGATTCCAAATCAAATGTTCAAATCTGACACAGTTTACTTTACAGCCTCTGATTCTAACGGTGATGCTTGCTCATTTATCAACTCATTATACGAAAACTTTGGAAGTGGAGTTATTATTCCTGGTAGGGGTTTTGCACTTCAGAACAGAGGGGGGAACTTTAATTTGAATCCAAAAAGTAAAAATTGTTTGGAAGGGAATAAAAGGTCCTATCATACCATCATTCCTGGAATGATCACCACACCTGGTAAAAGCAACGAAGGGGAGGATTTATATGCCAGTTATGGTATCATGGGTGGGTTCAATCAACCACAGGCCCATGTTCAAGTGTATTTGAATATGATTCTTTTCAATATGGATCCTCAACAGGCACTTGATACGCCAAGAATCTGTCTATATCCGCATCCTGATTTAGCTAATACTGATCTAGGGCTTGGTTCCGATGGGCCTGCAAGTCGAGATGTTACTTGTGTGGGAATAGAAGATGGAATATCTCTGAAAACTGTGGAGCAACTAAAGTCGCTGGGACACCAGGTGAAAATAATTTCAGGTAATGCACGTTCCCTATTTGGACGAGGCCAAATAATCCGCAAAAATAATGGTGCAGAAACAGGTGGACATTTAGTATATAGTGCTGGTAGTGATATGCGAGGTGATGGGGCTGCTGTACCACAAATTGATGGAATTTAAATATGATGTTTTAAAGTAATAAAAAGGCCAAATTCTACAAAAACATGGGAACCTGTCACTCTATAATTAGGATAATAACTAAATCTGTCTTTTTGTATAGACTTCGAAAAATATCAATACTGAAATCAACTCTTGTCAAAATTTTACGGATTAAAATGGACATGGTTTTTACGTGCCTAAGAATCATTCAGCATCAATTTGAAGCGAGTCATATCATAGAAACTTAAATTTTACGTTGATCTATTTTCTTCTGGCCCTTATTATTATTGGGATTGAGAAGCTTTATTTCCATTGGACAACAAGCTTTTGATTATGGTTGTCTTGTGGGGACATTCAGCCAGATTCATGATGAGTAATTCTGGTGGATGTCGAGAGTTTTATTTCTGTTTTTTATCGGAAGAAAATGTCTCGAAAGGACCAATAACGTCATATATTCTCTGATTTTTCTGATTTACAAATAATGAATCAAACAATCTCTATATACATGAGATTAAAACCAGAGATTCTATGAGTATTCGTAGAATAGTATCTTCGGTGTAGAAAGTTGAGAAAAATATATGCGAATTCTGTGGATCGAACACAGGACCTCCAGATTACTTTTGACCGAAGTTCAAACTCTTCAGTCTGGCGCTCTCCCAACTGAGCTAAATCCGCTTTATAACTTGTTGGATTGCTTAAGAAATACCACTATTATCAACAAAGTACTGATGAATGAAATCAGTTTTAATCTGTTGTGACAGCGCCATATTGAAAGAATTTGTTGGAACGGTTGATATAAATGAAATATGGATAAAAGAGACTGATAATTAAAGCATCTGCTGTGATGAACAAGTAATTGCAGTAAGATTGAGCCCTAACAAGAATACTCAATGGTGTGAAAGAACATCGACTGATGTCCGTTGCGAGACGATTATTTAAGGGAATCTTACTGCGATGTATTCTGTCATAAGGCAGCAAATAATGCTTGTACAACTAAATCACTGGGATCAAACTAATGGTGTGATCACAATTGAGACAATGGCACTACAAGAGTGAAAAATCTTCACTTGTAGTGGTGTGTTATAACTCAATAAGTTGAAATCTTGACCTATAAATATGGGCCTTCTAGCAAATGTTAATCCACCTTGATCTACAGTATTCTTCAATTTATTCCTAGAAAGAGGAGGATTTTTTACAAAACATCTAATTCTTTACCTTTTAATATCAATTTTCATTGATATTAATTTCTAACACCAACAATTGTAGCCACACTCAACGGAGAATATATTCTTTCAATAGGATTCGCTGTAGTGCATCTTTTAGATATATAAAACAGGCTTTATATATTGTTCCCGAGTCGATACCATGTGTATAGGAGGAAGAGGCAGTTCGTGTGTATACTTGAGTCACGAACTCAGCATATAGAATCGCTTACCATATTTTATTTATCTCAATCCTCTTATCTAATAATGTCAATCAATCGATCCTCCTTCCAATAGGGACTGATAATATAAATGAAATATAGAAAAAAGATACAGAATAACTGAATATTTTCGTGGTCAGCAAGTGAAGAAAACTAGAGCGAATTCTTGAATATTTATCGATAAGGAAAAGATCGACTAACATTAGTTTCGAGACGATTACTCAACAGTCTCACCAAGATATATCATCTCATCAAAAGGCAGTCGCAATTCTTGTACAACGAAATCACTGAAATCAGTGGTTTGATCACAATAGAAGTTATATCACTACCTCGAGTGAAGGTTCTTGATTCGAAGTAAGGTATGTTCTGAAACTCGATAGGTCTAAAGTGTGCCCTATAAGTGTGGTTATCTTCACCTAATATTGTTTCATTTCGAACTGCAGCTTCCTTTTATGTGACTTCAAAAGGAATGGGGGCTATCAAGAATTCGGAAATCGGTCTACTTTAGTATCTACTTCGGTATCATCAATTTTTGCTACAGAAGATTCTAGTTACATATTCGAGAACTGTAAGTTAAAATTGATATAATGAAAGTTATCCTTTATTGATTTTGGATTTTTAGTTTAGTACAGTATAAGCCCAGTTGAAATAGAAAAAAAAAATATAAGATAGAAAAATTTCAATTTCTCTTTAATCAAAAACAAATTAAAATTGAAAACAGAAGAATAGGTCATGTTAGCAAGAGAGAGAATCGCTACTAAATTTCATCGTTGTTGCTAACCAGCATTGATATATTACAATTAGACAGTAAAGTGTATAGATCTAGATTCTGCATCAAATTTTCATTCCGCCTGAATGAATAACAGGAAAATGCAGATCCAAATGAATTGATAGTTGCTTAAAGTTTCAGACGCAATATTATTCTATCAACTCATACTGCACCGCTACAAATGAAAATTTTTAAACTTTTGGTGTCATTAATTCAATTGTTATCACACCATTAGTTTAATCTCAGTGCTTTCGTTGTACAAGAATTGTGATTGCCTTATGATGAAATGATATATCTTGGCGAGATCGTTTAGCAATCGTCTCAAAACAAATGCCAAATAATCTTTTTCCTCATCGATAAACACTCCTTCTAGAATTCACTCTCGGTTTCTTCACTTGCTCATCACAGAAAATATTCAATTATTCAGTCTCTTTTTTGTATAGTCAAATTTTAGTGCCCGTTTGAATAAGGTCTACTGACACTATTTCATACTTCAAAGAAAAATTTAATGAATGAAATCGAACGAAGCTAGTCTATATCTAATCAGATTTATACTTTAATGCTGGAGCTGCTTCATCGATGGCACCAAACAAGTTACAAGACAATAAAATGCGGTGTTCCAAGAAATCTTACACTGGTCCTGATTGTTTTCTCGCCAAAAAAGCCACTGTATCAATTTTTCTTTCGAAAATACACTAATCTTTACAACGAAATAAGTGCTTGAAATTTATTTCTTTGCCAAAACTTGTCCCCTGTTTTAAAAACAAAGGAAAATCATGAACAGTTTCAAGCTGCTCAGTGAATCCTTCTGGAAAAAACACCAAACGACAATATCAATACGTATAGCCAATTAATCATATAATCTTCATACCTTCCAAAGAAACTGTGGTAATATATCAGAAAATCCGAGCGGTTTGTGTAGAAAGGGGACCTGTTGAAGATTGGTACAGTGCATGCTAAAACTCATCCTGAGCGCCTCCTTCGGGGACTCCACTAGCTGCACACTTCTGAGTTTATTATTCAATCATTAATTGAAATTCAACCCAAAAGGTACGGAAAAACTAGTTCCATACAACGTATATTTGCTCTAAACAGACCCCCGGCGGTATAATCCGAAAGCCAAACCCTTACTGTTTAGGAGAAAAAACATCCGGATTTAACACACTAATTTCCTTAAATCTTTCGATAGTTGAGTTATTCCGTGGGGGTTTCGTTTTGTATGATTGGATTAAGTAAGAGTTAGTTATTCCATCAATCTTGCTAGGGCACCGCTGTGACGATGTCCTCCAGACTTGCAAAATACCGCATGCTCCCTAATGCAAAAGATTTCGACTTTATTACAAAAAAACCTTGATCGCATCGAATAGGTACATAAAGAAACTCAACAATACTCTGTCAATCGTAATAATATAAGTTGAGAAGACCTTGATGATCTCAATCAAAGATTATGAAATGTCAGCCGGACTCTTATGGTTCTGCAATCAACTTTCAAGTTCGTGGTGGTATGGCATACATTAGCCAATATATTCATAATTTAATCAACCATGGTAAGAGAAATTAGATATTTTTCATAGAACCTAAAATTTGCATCTCATTAACATGACTCTGTCGCTAATCACAGAAGAAAACATTATGAACCAGCTGTGAGCAATTTCAAATTTCAGAAGCTGAATTTCTGAGTTAATTTTTCACAGACCTTTACGCATTCAAGTCGCTCGCTGGGGACGCTTCTTTCAATACCAGGTAAAATGAAAACTACAGAAGAGCCTTGAGAAAGGCGTGATATAGAACCTGTGAAATAATCGAGGCAAAACTGCTAATGAATCTCTTAATTATTTCATTTGTCAGATTTTCATTGACTAACATACTGATTCTCGAATCCAACTTGGTGTCGAGTTTAGATAGCATTGGTGAAAAAGAAATAGGTGATATCCTTAGTGCTATGGTATACAACGGAAGAAAATTTATTGACTAATTCATGAGTTGACGCACAAGAGCATATAGTGTCCGGATTTCAATTATAAACTCTGCGCCAGGTAGCAAATGAATAATTGTTTGGCAGTCTTGTACCAAAAACCAAAGAGAACACCTAATTTCATTAAGATCTTTTGTTAGAGCTCCTTTATCCTTCAAAATATCTCCACGAAAACGGTAATTTTGAAGGTTATCTGCTGCCAAGGGCACCACTAGAACTTTAAATGTCATATCCTACTCCTGGTTACCAATCTTTAGGTCGTTGATCCGCCGGATGTCTTTATTGACGCCATCAACACGCGCAATTTGCACCTGGCAACATACCAATTGGACTTCGGAAGAAAGGAAAAGTTCGGAACCTGTCAGCATTTTGTGCTAACACTCATGTCCAGTAAATGATTTTCGCTGCATATTCACCTAAAAACGTACACAATTAAACACACAGCATTGAACACGTATACCTGTCTCAGTAGCTATCTCAACTACAAAATTTCATTTGTGGAATTTGTTTTTTTCCGACTACACATATTGCACCAGTTTCGGGACATGTTTAACCATGTTTTTGCACACGCGATAAATCATAATGTTTCCTCCCCTATGTTATTAGAAAATCAGTTGACAAAGAATACTGATTTCGTGAAAATGCTGTTTCTACCCGTAAACTATCTAAACAACAAGGGGCAGTTTTCAAGAAACATTTTGTGGTTTAAGACTTTAATCATGGGAGCTTCTCCTTTACTGAATATGGACTTAAACACTTGTTCCCCACTCCTAGAATAATACAGATCTAATCAACTCCAAACCCATTATTTCACTTTCGTAAAAGCTTGTCTTAACCGTTTGCTAATGTTCTCATCGCATCTGTTGACCACAAACGTTCTGCATTGTGCTTTACATACCCCCTCCAACATTTTTACCTGAAAATCAGGAGACACCGGTATCAAGGCAACCACTAACAAGATATCAAAGGTTTACTTCCACCTATGTCCCCACTCGTGCTTCAAGTTGAACTGCATTTGAGGAAAGTTTTAAATGTCTGCTCTTTTACCCCTTTACCCCACTCTCAATTACATACTGCGGTAAAATCAAGAAGCTAACAACAATAACCTAGCTAAACACTCTGCGAAGTATGTATACTTCTACTACTTTTTATTGACCACATACTATTATGGTTCCGTAAGTGCGAGGACCTCAGGAGTAATGCGAGATGCTCTTAGAAGTTGCCGAAGTACTCGGTGTAGTTCGCAGCGTCCCAACGGAAATTCACAATTATCGGACATCGCACTTTGAAACTCGTTTTCTCAATTCAATCATTATGGTATCATGTGTAATTAATGCGATTCGGTGCAAAACAGAGCATATGATACATGATAGTGTAGGGAGAAGGCAAGACGCTCCCAGATTGCATGTGCCATGAAAAAAAATACGGGGTAAACGCGTAGAAAAACATGCTTGCCTGCTTGCACGTCTTTCTGTATTCCGATGACTCGTCAGCAGCTTTGTGAGGTAATCATTTTGGTGCTGTAGAGAAAACGAGCCGAAAGAAGAAGAATGATTCAAAATGTGGGGTCATGGAGAGATTTCGATAGTAGAAGCGAACGCGGGGAAACGGGGGGCTCGAAAATCTTTTTTTTTCTGTTTTTCTGTTTTTCTGTTTCTGTTTTTTTTTTTTTTTCATTTCTGTTTTTCTGAATTTGCAAAGAAAGAGATGTACAAAGAAATTGGCCTGGTCTACAGACAGGCCTTTAATGTGGTCATTATCAAAAGACACACCAGATGTAAGAAAAATGGCAAACTTAATGTTGGAATTATGAAACTGATTGATGGCAGGAGCTCTCAAACTTGGTCTTGACAGCATCGAAAAAATGTTTTATAAAAAGAAGTGGTTTTCTCATAGTTCAGGTATGTTCTAGGAGTTCTATTTTACTCTTGTCTCTCAAAAAAACATCGAGCAATAAAATATATTTCGATATTACATCATCATTAAATGAAAAAAATCAGTTCCATTTTGAGAGGGAACAAGGGTCAAGACTCGCAGAGGGACCAAACTGCCTCTGCCTCTGAACTAAACATCGTGAACACGGGCATCAAGGATTCCATCGACATGGATGAAGATTTGGTGAAAAAGGACGTCGAATTAACCCATTTAGAATTCGTGCAGGATCTTGACTCACCAGATGCACAGAAAGATGAGTTAATCGCGAAGACTGCGAACGCCTTGGGAGACGCCAGGGACGCGGATCAAAATGAGAGAACTATGCAACTTTGGTCTGCGCTGAAACAATACCCTAAGGCTGCATTTTGGTCTGTTTTTATTTCGACAACTTTGATTATGGAAGGTTATGATACTGCTTTGTTGAACTCTTTGTTTGCGCTGCCAATTTTCCAGCAAAAGTTTGGTGATTTGACGGCAAAGGGTACTTATGAAATCACTGCAAAATGGCAAATAGGTTTGAATATGTGTATCAGTGTCGGTGAAATTATTGGTTTGCAAATTACGTTCCATGTTATCGAATTTTTAGGTAACCGTTGGACCATGATTATTGCATTGTTTCTTCTGTTTGTTTTCAATTTCTTGTTATTTTTCTGTAAGGATTTGGCGATGATTGCAGTGGGGCTCATCTTGTCTGGTCTTCCATGGGGTGCGTTCCAGAGTTTAGCAGTATCATACGCTTCTGAAATTTGTCCACTGGCGTTGAGATATTATTTGACAACTTATGTTAACATGTGCTGGCTTTTTGGTCAAATATTTGCCGCTGGTATCTTGAAAAACTCTCAAGAGCATTTATCAAACAGCGATATGGGATATAAGCTTCCATTTGCGTTGCAATGGATCTGGCCAGTTCCATTAGCTATCGGTATTTTCTTAGCTCCAGAGTCTCCTTGGTGGCTGATGAAGAGGAACAGAGTTGCTGATGCTAAGAAGTCTTTGAGCAGGTTATCAAGTTTGGAAAAGGAGGAAAAAGAAATATCAGTGAATGCGATGGTCGAAAAGATCAGAATTACAATTGAGAAGGAGGAGCTTGAAAAAGAAAACGAAGGATCATATAAGGAATGTTTTAAGGGTGTCAATGGTAGAAGAACACGGATTGCTTGTTTAACTTGGGTTGCTCAAAATCTCTCTGGTTCCGCATTATTAGGGTATTCGACTTATTTCTTACAGAAGGCTGGATTGAGCACAAACCTCGCTTTCACATTTAATATTATTCAATCGTGTTTGGGCTTAGCTGGTACGCTAACATCTTGGTTTATATCCGGTTATTTTGGTAGGTTTACCATGATGGCCGGTGGTTTAACGATGCAAGTAATTGTACTTTTCATTATTGGTGGTCTAGGATTTTCGAGCAGTTCACAAGCTAGTATGGCTATTGGATCTTTATTGATTATCTTGGCCTTTTTCTATAATATTGGTATTGGCCCAGTCGTGTATTGTATTGTTTCAGAGATACCATCATCTCGTTTGAGAACTCAAACTGTTGCATTAGCACGTAATGTCTACAACCTTGCTGCAATTGTTAATGCTATCTGGACACCATATATGTTAAACACTGATGACTGGAACTGGGGCGCCAAGACAGGTTTATTCTGGGGTGGTTTCGCCGCTGTCTGGCTAGCATGGTGTGTCTTAGAGTTACCAGAAACTTCGGGAAGAACATTCGGTGAACTTGACGAATTATTCGCTCAAGGTATTCACTCAAGAAAGTTCAAATACACAAAAGTTGATCCATTTGCCATTCACTTAGCTGAAGAGCTTGCAACTAAAGAGAAGAGAGTAAACCATGATGACGCTTCGATAGAAGAAAACATCAATAGCTTAGAAACTTCTAACGCTCAACTAAAGTTATGATGTTTGTTTGTTTTGGTTCTCCTGAGTAACCTTTTTAATACGCGAAGCAAATGATCGATTGGCTTCTATGTAATGATATGATTTTATGATTTGGCTCAAGTGTTTATAATTTAAGTGTTGACTAAGCCTTTATTTGTTTTTTGGTTTTCGAAATGCGCGTTGGTACTTCATATCTTCTTTTAATTAATAGGATTCTCTTGGAGCTGTGCAAAAATTTAGTAATAGACTCATTGGAGAATATGGCTCTAGGCAAAACCAAATTAATCCAACTGAGAACACTCAAGGGAAAGCTTTTCTTGGTCATCGCTTCTACGGATGAAAACTGGGTTAGCTGTCAAGTATTAAGCACAAAGTAATTTCCGGACACGAAGAGGCAATTTTGTTACCGACTCCTATCCTGGTGTATTTTATATTCATGGACAGCAAACGATAAACACAGTCAGAAGCGAATAAGATGCGTACGAGGGAAAAATTTGAATGCTGAACAATTCAAGCTATCTTTGTTATCTTCTTATGCTGTCTTATTCGATTTAGAAACAAAATGTGGGTTGTTGGAAGTTCCAAAAAATAAGTAAGGATGATATTTACCAACTTTACCAGCAAACATGATCTACTATTCTAAGAGCTTCACATGTACATTGATGGCAGCATTGAATCATGCATCTCTCAAATCCATAATGGGTTCTAAATTCATCAGAAACTATTGTATATTACAAGTGGCAGTTCCTGAATTATCCTTTTACCGCTTAAGATGTCAACTGTAAAATATGAAAGAGAACCATTAGTTTATACTATAAAACCTTATAATCATGCAGCCAGCAGAGGGATGAACTTATATTCCTTGGCTAGGCTTCTGCCATGAAAAATAATCCTGAGAAAAAGTTTGCGTGACTGGAATTGGGGCGCCAAGACAGGTTTATTCTGGGGTGGCTTTGCCGCTCTATGTTTGGTATGGGTTGTATTTGAATTACCAGAAACGTCTGGAAGAACATTCGGTGAAATTGATGAACTATTCGCTCAAGTATCCACGCAAGAAAGTTCAAGTACACCAAAGTTGATCCATTTGCAATTCGCTTAGCTGAAGAGCTTGCAACCAAAGAGAAGAGCGCCAAACACGATGATGCCACCATATCAGAAAACTTTGTCAGCTTAGAAAGATCGAACAGTGCAGTCAGGGTATAATTTTGGTCATCATAAGTAAACCTTGTTTTTTAACTTTTAGAACAATTGCCATATCGGTTTCTAATAAATGTGTTTTGCGAGATGGCTTTAGTATTTATCATTTAAGTTTTGATTTAAGCTTATATTGGTTTCTGTCTTTCGAGATGTGCATCGATACTTCACATCTTCTTCTTTCAATCAATAGGAGTATCTTAGAGCTGTACAAAATTTTTGTAACAAACTTAATGGAAAACACGACTTCAGCTTATATCATCTAACTAGACAGGGAACTGCTAAGGAACAACACTTCTTGGTGATCACTTCTCCAGATGAAGAGTGGAATACCTTCCAATTATTGAGCACAGAGTAATCATCAAACATTTGATGAAAGTTTTTGTGAGAAGAATAATCCACTCGAATTGCAACGAAAACATTTTCAAACGACTAATTTTACTTCAGGGCCCTGTGGGGATATTGATGGAAATATAACATAAGATTTTTATATCAGACTTGCAGATATGTGGATAATGATACAAAAATTGTCTGTTACCCATATATGTCCTGGTTTACTCAATATGGTTGAACAACAGATGGTCAGGATATTCAGAATAGAAAGGGATGTGCATGATAGAGAAGCACTTGAAACTAAACAAATTGAACTGTATTTAAGGCCTACAGGCTCGCTTAGTGATCCAAAGGGTAATATTCGCGTTCAGAATATAAAGTAATACATAAGTGATTTTCTAGACTCATGAATAACCAACACACTGAATGTGGACTCTAATTTTTGTATGATTAACTTAAAAAGTGTTTTTATGGTAAATGAAGTTTTATAGGAGTCAAACTTACGCAATAAACACTGTCCACAAAAAGTCGAGGCCTTTTGAAAACAAAGATCCACGCCATCAAAACTAACGAAGAATACAAACAACCATTTATTAGAATAAGCGATTCTACCAGAGACTCAAAATATGACCTTACAACTTTTCTCTTTACTCTTCAAGACGGAATGTTTTGTGAAAAAAAACAGCCTGGATGGTCTGCCAAAAGCCCATTTATTTACCATTGATTCTTACTGTCATGTATATGCACACATTATCTCGAACCCAATATGAAAACACAAAAGGTATACGATGGTATAGAATATGCAACGGGAGAAGCAGCAACCTTTCCGTATGCATCATCCTTGAAAGCGCTAGTGCTCGAACTTAAGTTCTGCGCCAACAGAACTTGAATCCGAAGAGTTGTTGCAGCTTCACGCGACCTTTACATACAGTCCTATCAAAAATTCTTCGCAAATCAAAAGCAATTAACTTACAAAAGACCCCGTTCATATCAAGGAGTATGTAAGATCGGTCTTTTCTGACATCTGCTGGCGAGGTTCAGGGTCGTAAGCCCAATCTCATTCCCACCAAATGCAGCTAGATCACCCCACATTAAAAGCTAAATGTCACCCGTGTTCATATAGAAGCAGTTGATGTACTTTCTTAACGAATGCGAACCAGATGTCAGCGGGAAAAAAACATGATATCCTCCCATTTTTTCCTTCTCTACGCAACGATTCTGGGGCAAATTTGTGCCTGCATAACGAGCTACGCGTGTTTCAGGGCTCAATCACAAGCTTTCGAAAGCCAAAAATTGTAAGTGGGGCTTATTTTTTAGGAAATTGCGGGGGTGGAATGAGAGGAAAAATTTTCCATGAAGAAACAGCTGTAGTAAAGAAAGCTCGTCCATGTTTCCATGGACTTATCACAAGATTTATGTTGTCACGTCACTTAGGGCCTCTTGTGATGTTTGGAGAATTAAGCAGGTAGAAATTTGTAGTCCAGATTGGGATCTGAATCCGGTGGTGTCTGATCAAATCTATTTTACATAAAAGGCGGGCATTTTTGTTTGATTAATTCCTAAAATTTCTTTATTCCCTAAGCCATCATTAAACATTCAAATTTTAAAACAACACTTCACACTAACATTTTCTCACTACAATGAAAAAAATCAGTTCCTTTTTAGGTGGAAAGGGGAGTTCTTCGCAAAATTCTTTACATATGTCAGAGATGAGCCCTGATCACTCACCTACTTTCAATTTTATTCAAATTAACGATCCAATCGACAAGAAGGAAGCTGAATTAAGTCATTTGGAATATGCCAATAACCTGGACACCCCGGATGGACAGAGAGACGAAATTCTAGTGAAGAATACTGATGCTCTTGATGATGCAAGAGATGCTGATGAAGACGAAAAGAATATGTCGTTCTGGGCAGCCTTGAAACAATACCCTAAGGCTGCATTTTGGTCTGTTTTTATTTCGACAACTTTGATTATGGAAGGTTATGATACTGCTTTGTTGAACTCTTTGTTTGCTCTACCAATTTTCCAGCAGAAGTTTGGTGATTTGACTGCGAAGGGTACTTATGAAATTACTGCAAAATGGCAAATAGGTTTGAATATGTGTATCTGTGTCGGTGAAATTATTGGTTTGCAAATTACGTTCCATGTTATCGAATTTTTAGGTAACCGCTGGACTATGATTATTGCATTGTGTCTTCTGTTCGCTTTCAATTTCTTGTTATTTTTCTGTAAGGATTTGGCGATGATCGCAGTGGGTCTCATCTTGTCTGGTCTTCCATGGGGTGCGTTCCAGAGTTTAGCAGTATCATACGCTTCTGAAATTTGTCCACTGGCGTTAAGATACTATTTGACAACTTATGTTAACATGTGTTGGATTTTTGGTCAAATATTTGCTTCAGGTATCTTGAAGAACTCTCAAGAGCATTTATCAAACAGCGATATGGGATATAAACTTCCATTTGCATTGCAGTGGATCTGGCCAGTTCCATTGGCTATCGGTATTTTCTTAGCTCCAGAGTCTCCTTGGTGGCTGATGAAGAGGAATAGAGTTGCTGATGCTAAGAAGTCTTTGAGCAGGTTATCAAGTTTGAAAAAGGAGGAAAAAGAAATATCAGTGAATGCGATGGTCGAAAAGATCAGAATTACAATTGAGAAAGAGGAGCTTGAAAAAGAAAACGAAGGATCATATAAGGAATGTTTTAAGGGTGTCAATGGTAGAAGAACACGGATTGCTTGTTTAACTTGGGTCGCTCAAAACTTCTCTGGTTCCGCATTATTAGGGTATTCGACTTATTTCTTACAGAAGGCCGGATTGAGTACTGACACTGCTTTCACGTTCAGCATTATTCAATCATGTTTAGGTCTAGCTGGTACACTAACGT